>ONZH01029063.1:0-394036 GCA_900303285.1 Rhinella marina
GAACCATCTGAAGCGGCGTCATGCCGGCAATTTAGAGCAGCCCATTAATACTGAAGAGCTGGTTACTTCTCCTGGGGTCCCTTCTGTCAGGCAGGCCGCATCCAGGGCCGTAGCTCAGCCCGCATCCAGGGGTATAACTAGTACATACACCTCATCGTCGCCCACTGCGTGCATGTCTCCACCTCCTCTTATTCGGCAGCCGTCTAGGGAGCAGTTTTACACCACAATTAATCCGACAGTGCGAAAACTGAATGGTCACCTGACAAAGTTGCTGGCTGTGCAGTCTCTGCCGTACCAGCTGGTTGACTGCCCAGCTTTTAGGGAGCTAATGGCTTGCGCTCAGCCACGCTGGCAGGTCCCTAGCCGGCATTTCTTCTCCAAAAAAGCTATCCCTGCCCTTTACTCCCACATGGCTGACAATATTGGACGCTCCCTGCAGCTGTCTCTCTGCAGCACCGTGTACATCACGGTGGATACCTGGAGCAGTGCTTACGGCCAGGGGCAATACATGTCCTTTACTGCTCACTGGCTGAATGTATTTAGTGGCAACGAGGCAGGAACCCCCCAGCAACCGGCCCAATTGCTGTTGGCACTTCCACGTGCTTTCCAGCCAGGATTGCAGCAGACCACCCAACAACTATCCACTTCCACCTCCACGGCCAGTCCGCCTGCTGGAGCGTCAGGGCAGAGAGCTAACCCCCCTCCTTCATATCACATGTGCCAGGTGAAATGCTGCTATGCAGTGTTAGACTTAGTCTGTCTTGGCAGTAGCAACCACACAGGCCAGCGCTTGCTGCATTACATGAAGCAGCAAACAGCGCACTGGCTGTCTCCACGCCAGCTGGAAGTGGGCAAGGTAGTGAGTGACAATGGGACAAATATAGTGGCAGTGCTAAGTTTGGGTCAATTCACGCATGCTCCCTGTATGGCACATGTCCTAAATCTAGTGGTGCAGAGATTTCTCAAAACGTTCACTGGCCTGCGCACAGTGCTGGCAAAGTCGCAGAAGCTTTGCACGCATTTGAGCCATTCATATGTATTTCGCCATGCTCTGCTGGAACTGCATTGTCAAAACGGTCTTCCGCCACACCGCTTAATAGGTGACGTGGCGACCCGGTGGAATTCCACTCTTCATATGTTGCAGCGGTTCCTTGAGCAGCGTAGAGCAGTGGACGATTTTGTCCAACAGCAGCCAGAATCTTCCACCATAGGGAGCAGGTGCAGCTTTGATTTCCGGCAGTGGAGGCTGGTCCGAGACGCCTGCACTGTTCTAACGCCCTTTGAAGAAGCCACAAAATTGGTCAGCCGGGACATCTGCATTGTGAACGACATAATTTCACTAATATTTGTGCTGGAAAAGACACTGACGCTCATGCAGCAGGGGGCAATGGGGGAAGGAAATCCTGGCCATCTGCCTGCACGCCATGCTGTCACTGTAGGGGAGCCCCAACGCCAAAGTTCCCTTGCAGCACAGGAGGAGGATGAGGAGCTTCAGTTAGAGGAGGGGGGGAGGAGGAGGAGAATTTTAATGAGGATGACGATGTTGACCAGGAGGAGGAGGAGACACAGCTGGAGGGTCTGGAGGCTGACGATGATGATACTTTCAGGGACACTGAAGTGTTTCTGAGAGAGGCTGAGATGGAAAGAACTGGCTCCTCGGCCACGCTGGGCAGGATGGCGAGTTGTATGCTCACATGCTTATGGAGCGAAAGGCGTATCCTAAAACTAAGGCAGACAGACGAATACTGGCTGGAGATGCTTCTGGACCCGCGGTATCAATCCAACATGGGGGATTGTTTTCCTCCGCCGGAAAGGGATGAGAAATTAGCACCATTGCGGGAGAAGCTATGTAGTAACCTGGCCACAGCTTTCAGCCAGCCCCAGCCTGCTGCCAGTGTGTGTGAGAAGGAGGTCCGGCCGAATCATCCACCCCCTGCCACAACCAGTAGCAGCCAGTTGAGTTTAATTAGTATGATACAGCAATTTTTCTCTGCCTCCCAACAGCTGCAGCCAAGTGAGCAGGCCCAGACAACCCGCCTCAATGAGCAGGTTCAGGCGTACCTGCAGTCTGGCTCACAAAGCCTCTTCTCAGACCCCCCTGGACTTCTGGGTAGGCAGAATACAACAGTGGCCGGAGCTTTCCCACTATGCACTAGGGCTTCTTTCCTGCCCAGCCTAAAGTGTCATGTCAGAGAGGGTTTTTAGTGCCGCTGGGGGGTGGTGACACCCAAAAGGACAAAACTGTCACCTGGGCCATGCAAACCTGAGGTCTCCAAAACCCTTTTAAAAACCAAACATTGTTGTCTACCTCCGCCTCCATTTTCAACGCTTATCAGGAGAGTAGCTGTTGTTACCGTTTCTAATAGTTCTATTTAGTATTCTTACATTTGTTTTGGAGCCTCAGCCTTTACTCCCCCCCTCCAAAAAAAAAAAAAAATATATTTAATATATATATATATAAATTAAAAAATAAAATTTTTACTCTGTTACCTACGCCTTCTGTTACAAGTTACATTAACAGACATTGCAGTTTGTTGTATTCTCTGCTGATATAACCCGTCCCCTACTACCACTGGCCGGGGCAGCCATGAAAAGCTCATATATAATTTTCACTGCCTATGTTACAAGGCAGAATATACAGGCTTGTTGTCCAAACAAGCCAAACCTTTTTCTTTTACTGTAAATTGTAATCAGTGAACCGGAGAGTGCGTAATTTATTAATACTTCGGCCGGCAGACACCGCTGTGTTCATTAGTATGGGAAAATGGCCGTGGGACAATTATTTCAGCCTTTGGCCTAAACTTACAGACATTCCCATTCCCTGTCTTCTTCATAATATGCCAGGAAGGTGTTAAAGGGTTAAGAAAACAACTCAAAACACAGGTTTTATTAGAATTATTTAGAAATAAATAATATAATAAACAAAAGAAAGGAACAAAAAAAAAGGTTATGCCGGCCTTTGCCGATGTCTGGCCATCATCTCCTGCAGCTCTTGGTGCTCCAGCTACAGGCTGCGAATAAGCCGGGAGGCAGCGTGGAGCCTGGTCCCGAAGTGGCATAAGGCTGCCTCCACTTCAAAGTCAGTGGGGATATCTGTAGGGGTGGAAACAGTAATATAATTAGTATGATCGAGTAAAAGTGGCTGTCCCACAAAAAAAATTCTAAAATTTAAAACCAGAACCTGGATCAGAATACTTTAGCAATTGCATGTCATTATATATTTCGTACATGTACTGGAACGAGTTATTCAGTGACATGTATCTGTATTGAGCCTTTTTTTTCTCTTTGAACTGCTCACTGAGAAGGCCACACATGGTCAGTTTGGGGTTTGTACTTACTGGACACCCATATGGCGTGGTCTTCCCATGGTCCAGGGGAAAACTCCTCCCTGACGGTTGGAGCTACAAAAGCTAAAACAAAAATTTAGCTTATATTTTGATGACAGAAGGTCCACCCATTACACTTTTTATTATACCTACCTTCTACCTCTGGAAGTTGGGCTGGTGGTGTTGGAGGGGTAGGTGGGGTCCTCTCTCGCTGGGGTGGAGGAGGGTGAGAGGGGCTCCTCTGTGGTGCAGCAGCTGTCAAAAATCATTAAATAATGGCATTACATTCAACTCTAATGAACAGCTGTAACTTCTGATGTACATGGGAATAATTTGGGGCTGGATGATCCCATTCCTAACCACTAGTGCTCTTATATCACTGCAGCCACACTGCCATGTAGCTTGGATTTAAAATAAATTAAATATATTTACACTTACTAGAAGCTGAAGATACTGTAGGGGCCGTCCGGGCATGACGCTGGCGTTGTTGGTGACCCTGGTGACGCCGTTCTTGACGTTGGTCTGGAACATAAATCCGTACACAATTGTTATATGATGACTCTTTTTAATACTAACACTATACTACTATGAATATATTATGGGTGAGAGGGGGGCCATATCATATCCATTTCCAAATATATTGTAACTACTCACCCTGCCGTATCTCTGCGCGGATCTCATTAAGCCGCTCTGGGCACTTGAACTTCAGATCGGACCATTTCCGCTGGATCTGGCCCGGGGTCCACACGGTGAAACGATGGTGCAAGCCTCGGATCACCTGCTGGATCACCTCCTTTTTATGCTGGTTCGGGTGGCGGTGTGTGCCATCGTAATCCTGCCGATCCATCAGCCGGATCATGCATTTAAGCTCTCCAGAGCTAAATGCTGATCGCCTGGATGCCATTTGTAAAAATTCGCTCTGCCTCTGAGGAGTGCACGCCTCGGCCTCTCAACTCGTGCGTGCGTGCCTGCATATTACGTAATCGCTAGACAATAGTACGCTGAGCATTCGTACGCAATTTGTACGCTCATGTGTACGTGTTCAAAGAGGTTGTGTACCTTTTTTACCTGAACGTTCGTTATTAGTGCGCGAATGTTTGCTAAAAGCCATATAATTACGTATATTTTGTTTGTTGAATATACGAATCTTAGGAAAAGTTCGGCGAATAAAATTTTGCATGATTCGCTCATCTCTAATGATGAGGTTACTTACTGGTAATGTGAGGCACGAAGAGGTTCAAAATGAATAGCACCATGTGCCTCACATTAATAGTAAGTAACCCCACATTAACCCCATGTTGCCCATCATGTGAGGAGGTACTTGGGGTCACTTACTATTAATGTTACTATTACTATTAAACCATCATGTACCTTACACATCATGTAACAGTACTTAGGGCGAGGCCACATAGAGTGGCATTGGGGCAGCCAAGAACTCCAGCTTATACTCATCATGGTTTTCTAATAGATTGTACGCTGTTGTCCGGCTGTTTGATTTTGCCTGAAAAGAGCTGTTTCACTCACAAAAACTAACTAAAATTTGTTAGTCAGAATTTTAATGGGCATGCGGTTTTATGGGTGAAACAGCAGTTTTCCAGCAAAAATCAAGCAGCCGGACATGTATAATCAATTTGAAAAACCACAAGGAACATATCTCATTCATACCTAGGCAAACTATCTTTCAGTATCAAGAATCATGATCCTACACTTGGTATTGAAGTCCAAATTTTGGTATTGTGACAATCCTACTAATAACAGGAGTATACATACCATAGGGTCACCCCATGTGGCTGATATAGGGTACTTAGGGATAGGGGCCCTGGTTGGTCATATCTCCTTTACCACTGAGTGGCAAGAAACTATGTAAGACAACTAGAGATGAGCGAACGTGCTCGAAACAAGCACTGTACCGCTCGACTCCCCTGTGCTCGCATGGGCGCAGGCAGCCGCTTTGGTCCTCCTCAGGAATAAACAAATAAAAGACTTATGTGCTAAAATATGTTTAAAAATATACAATACAAATAAAGGGATGAGCCCTTCAACATACTTTTTCGTGAATACTTTTGGCTGCGTCCTGTAGTGGTCCTTTTTATAGGGAGAACTGATTTTCTCTGGGCCTGTGCAATACTGCTATCTATGACTAAGCAGTATGACTGGATTTTCAAAACCTCCAGAAAAATATGTTCTATATAATGACGCTGAAAGGTCAGTCTACTCTGTAAAAATATAGAGTGTTTTTACATGTACAGATATCTGACCAATTTTTTTGTCTAGTCAAACAAATATTAGTCAGAATGGTGTATAAGGTTATTTGACCTGACGGAATTTGTCTCATCTTCTAAAAAAATGAATGTGATGTCGTGCACAAAAATGTATTGACAATCATTGTAGCGTGTAAACAGCATCTGAAACAAATCTGAAAGACAACTATATAATGGTATAGGGAATGTGAAGGTTTTATTCTGGGACCATCATAGCAGATGAGCATTGGTTTTAATGGTCCTTTTACTAAATGTTCATTCCTGATAATTGCGTGATTTTCAGGAGAGTTGAGAGCTACATGCACATGCTGCAGTCACGTCCACTGTATGGGGACAAGCAATTGTTTGCTGAATCATTGATTCTGGGCAGCAGGTTACCGTTTACATAGGCCGATCTGCTGCACGGGAGCAATGATTTTTTGTGTCAGCCAAAAGACACGATCACTCGATGAACGAGCATTTGATTGTTCATTGGGTGATTGCTGTCACTTTTATACGATACAGTGATCAGGAAGACGCTTTTCTGCAAATGCTCATCCTTGAAAATTGTCCTGATTATCAGAGTGTGAAAACAGCCAACTCTGACCAAAATCATCTTCTGTAAAATTGGTCTTATGGGTCAGATCTCTGTGTTAGGGCTCATGCACACGACCGTATGTATTTTGCGGTCAGCAATAAAAAAAATGGATGGCGTCCATGTGCATTCCGTATTTTGCGGAACAGAACAGCTGGCTCCTAATAGAACAGTCCTATCCTTCTCCGTAATGCGGACAATAAAAGGACATGTTCTATTTTTTTGCGGAATGGAAATACGGACATACGGAAACTGAATGCACACAGAGTAACTTCCGATTTTTTTTGCGGACCCATTGAAATGAATGGTTCCGTTTACGGTCTGCAAAAAAACGGAACAGACACGGAAAGAAAATACGTTCATGTGCATGAGGCCTTACCCCAACTTTAGGAAACACAAATCACTTTTCAGAAACTACAGAACTGCACATAATCGGTTGGTAATACAAACTCGTGTGCCAGTGTATTGTTCTCAGTTGGACACAGTTTTTTCCTCTAGCAGCTTTGATCAATAATTTGACATGCATCTTGCTAGTTTTTTTCTATCTTTTGGATTCAGATCTTGTGGAAACAGATCAGAATCAGTATAAAAATTACATATATATATATATATATATATATATATATATATATGTATACAGTACAGACCAAAAGTTTGGACACACCTTCTCATTCAAAGAGTTTTCTGTATTTTCATGACTATGAAAATTGTAGATTCACACTGAAGGCATCAAAACTATGAATTAACACATGTGGAATTATATACTTAACAAAAAAGTGTGAAACAACTGAAAATATGTCTTATATTCTACGTTCTTAAGTAGCCACCTTTTGCTTTGATTACTGCTTTGCACACTCTTGGCATTCTCTTGATGAGCTTCAAGAGGTAGTCACCTGAAATGGTATTCCAACAGTCTTGAAGGAGTTCCCAGAGATGCTTAGCACTTGTTGGCCCTTTTGCCTTCAGTCTGCCGTCCAGCTCACCCCAAACCATCTCGATTGGGTTCAGGTCTGGTATCTGTGGAGGCCAGGTCATCTGGCTAGCACCCCATCACTCTACTTCTTGGTCAAATAGCCCTTACACAGCCCGGAGGTGTGTTTGGGGTCATTGTCCTGTTGATAAATAAATGATGGGCCAACTAAACGCAAACCAGATGGAATAGCATGCCGCTGCAAGATGCTGTGGTAGCCATGCTGGTTCAGTATGCCTTCAATTTTGAATAAATCCCCAACACTGTCACCAGAAAAGCACCCCCACATCATCACACCTCCTCCTCCATGCTTCACGGTGGGAACCAGGCATGTAGAGTCCATCCGTTCACCTTTTCTGCGTGGTTGGAACCAAAGATCTCAAATTTGGACTCATCAGACCAAAGCACAGATTTCCACTGGTCTAATGTCCATTCCTTGGGTTCTTTAGCCCAAACAAGTCTCTTCTGCTTGTTGCCTGTCCTTAGCAGTGGTGTCCTAGCAGCTATTTTACCATGAAGGCCTGCTACACACAGTCTCCTCTTAACAGTTGTTGTAGAGATGTGTCTGCTGCTAGAACTCTGTGTGGCATTGACCTGGTCTCTAATCTGAGCTGCTGTTAACCTGCGATTTCTGAGGCTGGTGACTCAGATGAACTTATCCTCCGCAGCAGAGATGTGAGCCAGTTTCTTTGTAGCGCTTGATGGTTTTTGCGACTGCACTTGGGGACACTTTTAAAGTTTTCCTAATTTTTCAGACTGACTGACCTTCATTTCTTAAAGTAATGATGGCCACTCGTTTTTCTTTACTTAGCTGCTTTTTTCTTGCCATAATACAAATTCTAACAGTCTATTCAGTAGGACTATCAGCTGTGTATCGACCTGACTTCTGCCGAACACAACTCATGGTCCCAACCCCATTTATAAGGCAAGAAATCCCACACCTGTGAAGTGAAAACTATTTCAGGTGACTACCTCTTGAAGCTCATCAAGAGAATGCCAAGAGTGTGCAAAGCAGTAATCAAAGCAAAAGGTGGCTACTTTGAAGAACCTAGAATATAAGACATATTTACAGTTGTTTCACACTTTTTTTGTTAAGTATATAATTCCACATGTGTTAATTCATAGTTTTGATGCCTTCAGTGTGAATCTACAATTTTCATAGTCATGAAAATACAGAAAACTCTTTGAATGAGAAGGTGTGTCCAAACTTTTGGTCTGTACTGTATATATACTGTATATATATATATATATATATATATATATATATATATACACACACACATACAGTGCCTTGCAAAAGTATTCGGCCCCCTGGAACTTTTCAACCTTTTGCCACATTTCAGGCTTCAAACAAAAAGATATAACATTTTTGGTGAAGAATGAACAAGTGTGTCACAATTGTGAAGTGGAACGAAATTTAATGGATCATTTAAACTTTTTTTGTAATAATAAAACTGAAAAGTTGGGCGTGCAAAATTATTTGGCCCATTTACTTTCAGTTCAGAAAACTCACTCCAGAAGTTCATTGAGGATCTCTGAGTGATCCAATGTTGTCCTAAATGACTGATGAAGATAAATAGAATCCACCTGTGTGTAATCAAGTCTCCGTATAAATGCACCTGCTCTGTGATAGTCTCAGGGTTCTGCATCATGAAGACCAAGGAACACACCAGGCAGGTCCGTGATACTGTTGTGGAGAAGTTTAAAGCCGGATTTGGATACCAAAAGATTTCCCAAGCTTTAAACATCCCAAGGAGCACTGTGCAAGCGATCATATTGTAAATGGAAGGAGTATCAGACCGCTGCAAATCTACCAAGACCCGGCCATCCCTCTAAACTTTCATCTCAAACAAGGAGAAGACTGATCAGAGATGCAGCCAAGAGGCCCATGATCACTCTGGATGAACTGCAGAGATCTACAGCTGAGGTGGGAGAGTCTGTCCATAGGACAACAATCAGTCAAACACTTCACAAATCTGGCCTTTATGGAAGAGTGGCAAGAAGAAAGCCATTTCTCAAAGATATCCATAAAAAGTCTCGTTTACAGTTTGTCACAAGCCACCTGGGAGACACACCAAACATGTGGAAGAAGGTGCTCTGGTCAGATGAAACCAAAATCCAACTTTTTGGAAACAATGCAAAACGATATGTTTGGCATAAAAGCAACACAGCTCATCCCCCTGAACACACCATCCCCACTGTCAAACATGGTGGTGGTAGCATCATGGTTTGGGCCTGCTTTTCATCAGCAGGGACAGGGAAGATGGTTAAAATTGATGGGAAGATGGATGGAGCCAAATACAGGACCATTCTGGATGAAAACCTGTTGGAGTCTGCAAAAGACCTGAGACTAGGACAGAGATTTATCTTCCAACAAGACAATGATCCCAAACATAAAGCAAAATCTACAATGGAATGGTTCAAAAATAAATGTATCCAGGTCTTAGAATGGCCAAGTCAAAGTCCAGCCCTAAATCCAATTGAGAATATGTGGAAAGAGCTGAAAACTGCTGTTCACAAACGCTCTCCATCCAACCTCCAAGAGCTCGAGCTGTTTTGCAAGGAAGAATGGGCAAGAATTTCAGTCTCTAGATGTGCAAAACTGATAGAGACATACCCCAAGCGACTTGCAGCTGTAATCGCAGCAAAAGGTGGGCAACAAAGTATTAATGCAAGGGGGCCGAATAATTTTGCACGCCCCAAAAAATTTCGTTCCACTTCACAATTGTGACCCACTTGTTGTTGATTCTTCACCAAAAATGTAAAATGTTATATCTTTTTGTTTGAAGCCTGAAATGTGGCAAAAGGTTGAAAAGTTCCAGGGGGCCGAATACTTTCGCAAGGCACTGTATATAGCTTCAACATTATGACATAGCTCTTGCTGCTTTATCTTTTGATGGCCTACAGTTTTACCATACCCCCAGACACGATGACCGGCATGGTGGAGGAATGGGCATACTTCTTTCTCCACAGTGCACATTTCAGGTCAATCCCCCTGTACCCTCTCTCACATTCACCTCTTTTGAGGTTCACATCATCAAACTCTTCCGCCTCTCTGTGAGTGGCAGTTGTCTATCGTACCCTGTTCCTGTATCATTTTGCTGCTTGGCTTCCTCATTTTTTATTGCCCGAATTGCCAACATTATGGGTGATTTTAACATCCTCATTAAAGATCCAAGCTCCCTATTAGCCTCTCACAATGTAATTTCTCTGCCACACAAAAAGACAGCAATATGCTTGAAATAGACTTCTTCCGCATCTGCTCAGTCTCCGACTTTACCACTTTCTGACCACAATCATCTTTCCATTACTATTAATATCTCTCACTCTTCTCATGACCTTCCTACCTTTCACACATACAGAAGACTACATGCCATTAACTCCCAGCAACTTGTTGTGTAAACACCCTATCATTATCACTGGCATCAATCTCTTGGCTCTCATGTCTGGATCAGGCTGAAAATCATGTACAACTATAACCTCAAAACCAGCCTCAATGAAGCAACTTCTATTACACTCCCAACACAGACCACAGCAACCCTGGCACACACCTGAGACACGTTTTCTTCAGCGGTGCTCTAGGCGTGCCAAACGTTTATGGAGAAACTCACGAATATCTGCAGATTTTCTCCATTATAAATCTATAAAACATCCTGTATGATATGATAACTAAATATCCGGATGTGCGTGGCTACATTTATAAAGTCACAGAAAATAATCTAATATATAAAGCTGAGTGTATGTGTGTGTGTGTATGTCCGCTAAAGGAATCCGCACAGTCGCAGCTATAATAACGAAATTTGATACACAGGTACATCAGGTGTCCGGGAAGGTTTTAGAACGGGTCTCATCTCTCCAGGACGTACCGTTCCTGAGATTTTTCCAAAAAATGCATTAGCCATTAGGTCACATGACCCGATAGACGTTTACAAGCAGTTAGTCTCCACACATCAGGTTTCTATAACAACCTAGCCAGTTCACTGGTGTAGGTCTGCTTTAAAGGGGCAGAGCGCTGTTCATGACACTGTTAAAGGGATATTCCGGTTACCATAAATATAACCTATGTTTTAACTTATGTTTCATCAATCATTACCTCATATAATGTAAATTTCACATATTTACCGTTCCATAGTAATAAAAGATGTTTTCTTCCACTGCTACCCACTTTCCTCCTAAATTTCTATGGCATCGACTTATAATTCAGGCCACCTTCAAAAGAAGGACTTAAAAGCCCCACCCCCAGGTCCTGACTCAGTCAGGTCACGCCCCTTCCACCCTGCATTTGACCGGGATTGAAAAAATGAAGGTAAAAATCAACTTCTGTCAGCTGCAGGGGAGGGAGGAGGGTAACTTTCTCCCTGCAGCTCATGCTCAGACTGCATATGTTTTACAACATAACAAAAGCAGGTTTTATCATAATGTATTTTTCAAATTGTGTAAATGTTTTTTTTTAATTCAGTTTTCTTGCCTTACATGGGGGCTGCCATGTTGGAAGTAAAGTGTGACAGTCTGGGTTTACAACACAATGGCATCTCACTTACGGCAGGCATGTACATAGGTTTCCTCAGTAGCTACCGACCCTATAGAGAATGAATGGAAGACGTGAGCCCGCCCCTGTGATGAAACCAGTAACACACAGCCAGGTCCTCCCTCCTTGCTGGTGGGGGAAGCCCACTGTGCCTGCTCCTCACTCCTGCAGCAGCGTCCTTGTCTTCATTAGGCTGCCTGTTCTAAATTCTATGGCAGCTCACCCCAGCAGTGCAGACAATTTTTGCTGAGTGTACTGCTGGGGTGAGCGGCCCAGGACTCAGAAACAGAGTAGATGGAGGTTCTTGGGGCTGTAGGACCTTAGTGATGTAATTGGCCATGTGACCAGTGGGGGAGGAGCCTGAGGAGCAGAGATCTGTGTTTTTGTAACAAAGCCATTGTCTCATCTTATCTTGCTGAAGCAGTGATGTCACCGCTGAAGGTGTGAATTGGTGATGTCATTGGTACCACCCACTTTTTTGCAGCATGCCTACTTACAGGTTGCTCAAAGCCTCATTTGGCCAGCAGCGCTCCCCCTGGTGACCAAAGATGGTAAATATGGTAAAATCTAATATTTATTTATAATATTTCACACATTGGAATTTTTATTTATTTATTATTTCTTACAAATATATAATAGATTTTTTTAGCATAAATAAAATATAGAACAGGTTTTTGTGATAGATTCCCTTAAAAGGGGTGGTTACTGTAGAGGTCACACTCGATATCTTTTAACGACACACACACAAACATTAAATGAAATAAATTAAATATACCCGGGCGAAGCCGGGTCCTTCAGCTAGTGCACTATAAAAATAGATGCAAGCATTATATATGGACTAAGCCCTCATTCTGATATCATAAAATCTGAGACTCTTAGCCAATATATTTGGATCAAAACACATCTGTGCCCACCTACCCACGCCAAGGTGGTCTCAGTCAGGCAGGTCTTACGCTAAACCTACCTATGCTGTATGGGCATTTACATTAAGGACAGCAGACCCTGCACATATAATTTGCTGCTCCTAGTTACCTCTATGTGCATCAAGCAGCCAATGAGTCTGTTTTTTGCGGTGCGGACGGATTACGGACCCATTCAAGTTGAATGGGTCTGGATCTGTCTGCGGAATCTGCACAGAACGGCCGTGCGCATGAGACCTATAACAGATGAAGTCTCCAGGCTCCTCTCGTCTCCACAGACTACCTATTCCCTCATACCTCCTCCAGTCCCTCTTCCTGGCTGTCATTAGTCCCCTAAATACAATATCTAACCTCTCTCTCTTCTGGCATCTTTCTGTTCTCTTTTAAACATTATGTTATAACCCCACTACTGAAAAAACAGCTCTTGACTTGACCTTTGCTGCTAACTACTGACCTGTCTTTAACTTCCCCTTCACTTCTAAACTCTTGGAATGTCTGGTCTACTCTTGCCTAATAAGTTAACTTTCTTCAAACTCTCTTCTCAACCCCTTATAATCTGGCTTTTGTCATCTACAGTCTACAGAATCTGCACTTACCAAAGTGTCTAATGATCTGAATGGTAACAACTCATTCTTCTAGATCTCTCTGCAGCATTTGACACAGTAGACCACAAACGTCTCCTTAGTATGCTCCACTCTATTGGCCTTGAGAACACTGCTCTCTCTTGGTTCTCTTCCTATCTCTCTGGACACTCTTTCAGTCTGTCATTCGCTGGCAATACTTCTCCTCCTCTTGATGTTTGGTTCAGTTCTAGGACTTGTCCTTTTTTTCCCCTCTATACAGCCCCTTGCGGCTAGACCATCAGCAGATTTGGTTTTCAGTGCCATCTCTATAGTGACAAGACCCAACTATATACTTCATCACATGACATCACTCCAGCAGTACTACAAACCAGTGATTGTCTCTAACATCATGTCCTCGATCTAAAACTGAATCTCTCAGAAACTGAACTTCTTTCCCCATCTACTAACCTACCATTTCAATTTCAGTCTGTTGTACTATGAGAACGCCTGTGCAGCATACCCACTGTCTTGGGATTATGTGTGACTCAGACTTTTCCTTTGCGTCCTATATTCAGTGGCATGCTCTTGCCGTCTGCACCTCAAGAACATCTCCAGAATACAGCCTTTTAGCATGGTGGAAACGGCCAAAACTGTTGTTGCTTTGATTCATTCTCATGTTGACTACTTTAACTCATTACTAATCAGTCTCTTCCTCACTAAACTCTTCCTCCTTCAGTCTGTCCTAAATGCAGCAGCCAGGCTCATCTATCTGTCTAACCACTAAACTGATGCCTCCTCCCTGTGCCAGTCATTTCTGTGGTTGCCTAACCACCACAGAATACAGTTCAAACTCCTCACTCACAAAGCTCTCCATAGTGCTGCACCTCCCTACTACATATCCTCCCTCATTTTTGTCTACCACCCTACTCGCACACTCAGTTCTGCAAATGATCTAAGATTATTAAAGGGGTTGTCCGGGTTCAGAGCTGAACCCAGACATACCCTTAATTTCACCCAGGCAGCCTGCCTGACAAGAGCATCGGGGCACTTAGCCCAGTCCTGGTAACGAACTAGTAAAACGGCTAGGGCAGCGCTAAAGCCGACCCATCAGAGCCGGTGACGTCACCGAGCACACTGCTGGGTGGAAGCCTCCGCCTGGCAGTGTGTTATTGTAAACAAAAGAGCCCCTGCCCTGAGCGGTCCAGCGCAGGGCAAGGGAGTGTGTCGGAGCATGAAATGCTGTTGTCAGGCAGGCTGCCTGGGTGAAATTAAGGGTATGTCCGGGTTCAGAGCTGACAACCCCTTTAATATTATTAGGTCAATTCTGGGCCAATATAAGTGTGCTTCAGGGCTTCATACAATTTAGGAAATCCAAATACAGAATTTACTGTTTTGGATTTAATTTAAAATGCAAGAACAAAAAAAAAGTCTAACTATCAGACCTTGCTGTGTCCTCCCCGTTCAGGTTATGTCTAGGTGTCTTAGTCACATCTTTAGACTGGGTTATAACCATCAGAAACTCCTAGCTTTTCAAGGATCCTGAGCCAGTGAATGGGAAAATGGGACGAGGAGGAAATTGTAATATACCCTTAAAATTAAAACTCTCAAAGGCCAATTTAACAACTGTGCTTTTTATGGTGGTTGTGCTTTATGCAGGTGCATTCTAAAACACACAGGGCCTCTTATCAAAATGAACAGGAAAACGGTCTTCGTTGCCCACTGCAACCAATCAGAGCTCACCTTTCTTTTTTTTTTTTTTTTAAAAGACACTAAGACAGTTTTCCTGTTAGTTTTGATAAACGAGGCCTACAATGTTTCCACAAGTCAGGTGTCCAGATCACAATGGTCAAAGCTACTGCTATAGACATTATCTAATGATTTTCTACACAATAAGGGCTGGCAGAGTGTAATGGCACAGAGCTGATAAGATGACTTTATTAGAGCACGGCCACACAGGGTCGGTACCAAAAGGTGACAATTTAGGCTACTTTCTGCGTCCTCAGGATACGTTTGTGAGATCCGTCCAGGCTCTCACAAACGGATCCGTTCTGATAATACAACCGTCTGCATCCGTTCAGAACGGATCAGTTTGCATTATCTTTTACATAGCAGAGACGGATCCGTTCTGATCTCCATTGAAAGTCAATGGGGAACGGATCTGTTTACTATTGTGCATTAGCAAACGGATCCGCTCCCATTGACTTGCATTGGAGTCATGACGGATCCGTCTCCATTGTGCTCAGTCAAGCGGACACCAAAACGCTGCATGCAGAGCATGGAGAATGGAGACGGAATGGAGGCAAACCGATGCATTCTGAAAGTATCCTTTTCCATTCAGAATGCATTAGGGGAAAACTGATCAGTTCAGGACCGTTTGTGAGAGCCTGTGACGGATCTCACAAACGGATCCTGAGGACGCAGATATGAAAGTAGTTACACTGCATCCCCATCTCTATGGGGTGGGGTGTGATGTGATCATCTGTTCTTGATTTTTGGAAGTTTGCCAAAGCTTTTGAGATCTGTTGACAAGGGACAATGCTGCAGGGTGGCTGTTTTGCCGTGCCCGAGGGCTGGTGTGGCCCAGTTCCAAAGGGGCTTAGCCTGACCGCAGTGGTGTTTTTGGGTCGTGGGTCTCACCACCTGCAGGTGCTGTGTTGCGGTGGCATTGGCTGCCATGTGGTGATGCGTCAAATTAGAATAGGGACCAACTCAGGAGGCCACTTTGACGTTGATTTTAATGAAACCTATACAAAGTGCTTCATGTACAGGTTTATACAACACATAGTGGATGTGTCTGGGTTTTTTTGGCATTTTTAGAGGTTTGACGATCACAGTCACCGGTATTACAGAAAAGCTCCAAAAAACTGACCATGCATTTTATATCATGTTCTCCAACCAGTCTAGAAAAAGCCTGCTTGCTGTAGCGCAAAACTTCTTTGAAATAAAAGGCGGCAATAATTTGGCACTTTATTAAAACAGTTTAATATCATGACATCTGAATGAAAACTTGGAATGCGATGGGTCATATATTAAAATTTTAAATAGAGATTTGAAGAACACAGTTAAACACCAATGTAAAAAGCAACGCCGCTTTCACTTTTGTCTCCTTTGTTTGCAACCACGTGGAAGAAAAAAAAATGATAGACTATTACAATGTATCAGTCTGTTGTAAGGAAAAGAATACAAGCATTTATTGCAGCCACTCCTTCATGTCACCAGTCCGTGTGATGGATGAGAGGACGCATATCCCCTTCAGTCCAGTATACTGAGAAGGACATCCCAACCTCATGTGTTAAAAATAAAAGCCGCTTGTGGCTCATTAGAAAATACTGGCTCCATATTCAGTAACAAATAAAACATCCAGAGATCACAGTAAAAGTCAGATGAGCTACATAAGTCGAGTTAACAAGTGCAAATACATTCGCTCTAGACAGTCACAGTTTGGCAATATTTGGCAAGCAATATGCTTGGATTATCAGAATTCCTTCAATGTCAGGATTTTTCAGGATCTGGTCTTGATGAGGTCAACTTGAAACCTTGAAAAATAAAAACAAATATAATAAGTAAACAGTGCAAAGTCTCAATTTTGGAATAGTGCCCATAAATCTTCAGATGCACATTAAAGTAGTTGTTCAGTTTAGAAATCCAGTTGTCAAATGCTATGACATTCTGAGCCACTAGAGGGACAGTTCACTGAAAGGGCACCAGGTGGCGCTGCAGGACAATTACACACTTACTGCCAGGTTCATCTGCTGATCACTGGGGGTCTCAGTTAACAAGGCATTGGTCAAAGCAGACAGTTTCACACTTTTATTATTTTTTTTCTCTACAGCAGCCTAAATAGTAGAGCTTGTAATAGTAAAAAATACTGAAATATGAGCCATTCAAACAAAGGGGCTCTGAAACATAACTGAAATATAAATAGCAGACAGGAGGGTGTGAAAAAAAACAAAACATCAATCACCTTGTGAAACTCCCTCAGTTCTAGCACCAGCTTCCGCCAAACCAGAAGTGATAAGGTCCGAATTTTTGTTCTAAGACCACTGCAGCCAATCACGATCTCAGTGGCTGCAGGCACAGTAACTGCACATCACAACTTTTGAAACAGAGGGAGTTTTTATTTTATACACCTTCCTGTCTGCCATTAAGGTATGTCAGACAACCCCTTTAAAACCATCTGCCTAAGGGCTCACAAACATATTTTCTTTCTGTGTCCGTTCCGTTTTTTTTGCAGACCGTATGCAAAACCATTCATTTCAATGGGTCCGCAGAAAAATTGGAAGTTACTCCGTGTGTATTCCGTTTCTTTATGTCCACAAAAAATAGAACATTTCCTATTATTGTCCGCATTACGGACAAGGATAGGACTGTTCTATTAGGGGCCTGTTCTGTTCCGCAAAATACGGAATGCACATGAACGTCATCCTTATTTTTTGCAGAACGCAAAATACATACGCTCGTGTGCATGAGCCCAAATGTTGTGGAGATCTCCTTTGTGCTACCAAAACAGCTCTGACCTGTGGAGGCATGGACTCCACAAGACCTCTGAGGGTGTGTCCTGTGGTGTCTGGCACCAGGACTTTAGCAGCAGATTGCTCATTTCAAAAAACTTTTGACGTTGTCATAGTGCCCTGTCAAAAGATTCAATCAGCGAGGGTTCAGGTCCTGAGAACCCCTGCTCATGTTAGAGATCAGTGAGGCTCTCAGCAACCAGACGCAGAGCGGTCAAATGTTTTCTTTAAAAAAAAGCTACATTTCAAAATATGGGACTGTCCACATTATGTTTGAAGCTGCATGTCAGATGTGTACCTCCAATTGAAAGCTGCAATGTACCCCACTGTAGAGGCATATGGTGGTATATGTCTAGACACAGAACACAAATTACACTTGCCCGCCTGCTGGACCTTCTCACCAAACTGACACACTGCACATGATGCATGAAGCCGACAGTTAACTAACGGTTAAAGAGACTGCAGATAAGAAGCATGAAGGGAGAGGTCAGGAATGTGCACAGGACCGATACTGGGAGAGAGCACATCTATGACTAGAAGACAACACTAAACAACGATGGCACACTGTAATTTACAGTCTACTGATTATGAAGCGTGTCTGCCCGTTTTATCTCTTCCCTGACCACATCTGTGACCACCAAGGGGTTAAACAGCAGGCAATGTGATCAGGGCACTCACAGATGCCTGGATTGAGGTGAACATCTGGGCGAGCGGAAGTGCCTCTGATCCAGCAAGTCAGTGGCACCCATCACCCAAAGGCTTCCACTATACTCACATCTACGTTATGTGACTCGGTGGCAAGGAATAGCTCAGTCTACTAAGCTGCTCCATACCTTCTTTTTGTGGTATACTGATGTATGCCAACCAGATGGATGTCAAAAGCACATTTTTTTGGCCTCTGTCTGGCAATGAAGATTATAGGTACATTTGGGCCCTGATCTATCATACATTATTCACTCCACAATTCTGACGTAAAAAATTTTGCAACTTTATTGCACTCACTTGCGCAAAATTTGGTGACTTGCATTTTTACACAACTCACTCCAGTTTTGTATTGTGGGTATGGTTAGCTATGTTATAACTCCAGATTTATCATTGACACTTTGAGGGTGGAGAAGGAAAACTGGAGGAGCTTCTCTACACAAAAGTGGTCTAAGGATAAGACAAATTTATCAAGTAACATGAGACATTTGATAAATGTGGCATTAATATATCAACGCAGATTCAAGCAAAACAGACTTCAAAATTTCCCCTCTTGATAAATTCCCTCCTTGGTGCGTACATTAAAGGGGTTCTCCAGGAATTAAAAAAATGGAAACAATTAAATGTCATTTTATGGTAAATATATTCCCAAATACCTTTCATTAGTTATAATGGATCATTTTGTCTGGGGAGCAATCATTAGGAGAAATAAAATGTCTGCTGTCCTACTAGTACACACAAAACCTGTCCTAATCACACAGCAGGACAAGTTACTTCACAACACTGAGGTACAGAGCTGCCTCATCCTCCTCTCTGCTCTGCTTGTCAGGGATTATGATCCTGAATACAGATAAGATCTTCAGCTGAATCTCTGTAGGAATGGAGACCATGAGAGGAAGGTGGGTGTGGATAATGAGCAGCAGAACTTGTATGCAGTCTCTGCTCCATATCATCACAGTCTGTCTTGTCACATCTCCTCATGAATTAAATTCCTTTGAGTTTCAGCTACAGTTCTTACCATCTGTATTCAGAACCATAATCCCTGACAAGTAGGAGAGGAGGAGGCAGCTCTTTACCTCAGTACTGTGAAGTAACTTGTCCTGTTGTGTGATTAGGACAGGTTTTGTACTAATAGGACGGCAGCCATTTTGTTTCCCATGATGATTGCTCCCCAGACAAATAGAGCGATTATAAATAATGAAAGATATTTGGGAATATATTTAGAATAAAGTAATATTTAAGTATTTTCATTTTCTTAATTCCCGGAGAATCCCTTTAAACTTAGAAAAAAAAAATGATGTGAACAGTTCCTAAAATCTATATGAATGCCAGGTCCTAAGGTTTCCTTGTAGAACACTGCCTACAGCATCAGAAAGTACCCAGCCACCCATGTGATGTAGAAGAATACATGATTTACTACCGCAGACCACCTTCTTCCATGGTCTAATTCTGATGCTCACATGTTATGGGAAGCTATGCAGCTATACAGTCATGGCCAAAAGTTTTGAGAATGACACAAATATTATATTTTCACATGATCTGCTGCCCTCTGGTTTTTATGTGTGTTTGTCAGATGTTTTTATCACATACAGAAATATAATTGCAATCATATTATGAGTAACAAAAGCTTATATTGACAGTTAGAATGAGTTAATGCAGCAAGTCAATATTTGTAGTGTTGACTCTTCTTCTTCAGGACCTCTGCAATTCTCCCTGGCATGCTCTCAATCAACTTCTGGACCAAATCCTGACTGATAGCAGTCCAGGGTTCACGGCTGTCCTTCCTTGGACCACCTTTGGAAGGTGCTAACTAACCACCGGATGCCACTGACACCCCACAAGACCAGTACTAATGGAGATGCTCTGACCCAGTCATCTAGCCATCACAATTTGGCCCTTGTCAAAGTTGCTCAGATCTTTACACTTGCCCATTGTTCTTGCGTCACAACTTCAAGAACTGACTGTTCACTTGCTGCCTAATAGGTCATACCCCTTGATAGCTGCCATTGTAAAGAGATAATTCCTGTTATTCCCTTCACCAGTCAGAGGGTTTATAGTTACGGCTGGTATGTGTATAGACCGACCAACTATATCATACAGATCACAACAAAAGCATCATGGTTCCCGTAAAAAATCCATGTCGGTGTGAAGAGAGCTAGAAGGTGCAATAACAGCCAGTGATCAGCAGGGTTCGGGCTTCTCCTGCCCCTAGCTATTGGTTGTTATAATCAGGTGTCTGGCTATATGTTCCTGCTGTAGTGGCAACACAGCATAGATACAGGGGTTGTCCTCATGAGACAACCCCTTTAACAGTAATCATTTATCTTTAGTCACATAGTAGATCCTACCATTAAACACAAGGCAGCGGCTGAAACGCTAAAACATCTAAAAAGCACGCAAATGTCAGTTACACCAGCAATTAAAAAAAAAACTAAAATCTTTATTCATGTCTTGGTAGCAATCACTATCTGCCAATGAACTGAAGCACTCCCAAAGGTCAAGCCTATTGTAGGTATGTATGATCTGGATCTACAAGGAATAACGGCTAATAAACCAGTACCTGATTGCTCCTGTCACCAGTGGGAAGAGTTATTCTGATGGATCTAGAAATCAAGAAAGAAACTGTCAGACTTGTCAGAAGGTCCTCAACCATCTTTATCACGCGTGATCAGTAACAGCACTGCCAAAAATAGCATAAAACATTTTACAAGGCTTGTATTAACCCTTACATCAACAGTAATGTATGTAATTCGTCACACAAATCTAACCACCTGAAAGTCACATTGAAGTTGGAAGTCCTTTTTATTTAATGTCGATTTTGAATTTAGGTCTCAAATATATTGCATTTTAACTACTTAGTGACTGAATTAAGGTTCCCTTTGAACGAGCTCTCTCATCTCACTGTTGCTAAGGCGACATGGAACTAAACTGTGTCCACCATGTGGCCAGGAAACGGCAGGTCAGACCGCTGCTCCACTGTCTGCAGAGCTCCCATGTGCTGCAATGCAAGCTAAGGAAACAGGGGAGCGGCAGTCCCACCTGCTGTTTCCTGGCCACCTGCTGGGCGGGGTTCAGTCCTATCTCCCCTAAGTAACCCTTAGGATACCGGAGGTTTGTTTTTGCGTTTTCATTTTTCTTCCCTTATCTTCCTTGAGCCATAACTTTTTTATTTTTCTGTTCACATAGCTGTATGAGGGCTTATTGCAGGACAAGTTGTACTTTCTAATGCTACTATTTATTATGGCATACAATGTGATGGGAAGCAGGAAAAAATTCCAAATGGGGTGGAAAAAAAAAATGCAATTCCTACACCATTTTACAGGTTTTGTTACCACGACATTCCATTTGCGGAAAAACTGACCTGTGCCCTTCATTCTCTGGGTCAGTACGATTACAACGATAGCATATATATATTTTTTATTTCTAGTGTAAAAATACATTTAAATTATTTTTTTTACATCACCATATTCTGAACCCCATAACTTTTTTTACAGTTATATTTACTGAGCGGGGTGGGGGTGGCTCATTTTTTTGTGGGACAATCTGTTGTTTTTATTGATACAATTTTGGCTTGTGTGCGACTTTTTTTTAATCACATTTTATTACATTTTTTTGGGTAAGAGAAGCGATAAAAAAATGGCAAATTGGCCATTTTGATCCTTTTTTCCGTTACGCTATTCGCCGTATTTGAAAAAGATTTTTCTATTTTAATAGTACAGGCGTTTTCACAGAGCCCACCGGCCATGACTCCTGCTGCACACAAGAGCGCACACCACGTTTGCACTTAGCTCCAGTGCCGTACATGTACGGTGCTGGTAGCGAACAGGTTAAAGGCACCGGAGCTCCCGTGAGCGCCGAGGCCTTCTCTCAGCTTTTCATAGGCCAGTGACGTCAGGTTCATCGGTCACGTGGCCTAGAAGCAGCTCAGCCCCATTGAAGTGAATAGGGCTGAGCACAATACCAAGCACAGCCGCTATACAATGTACAGCGCTGTGCTTGGTGAGCGGGAAGATGGTACAGTACTCACAGGAGCGCCAGCACCTTCTCAAACAGCTGATCAGCGGGGGTCCTGGGTGTCAGACCCCCACCGATCAGATACTGATGACTTATCCGGAGGATAGGTCATCAGTAGTAAAATCCTGGAAAACCCCTTTAAGGACCAGTAATATTTTTCTTTTTACATATTTTTACTGTGTTTCTGTGACCAATACATAATGTATTAAGCTATTTTGGGGAAAGGAGGCGATTTAATTTTTTTTTTAATTTTTAAAAACCATTTTTTCCCCCCCCATAGGGGACGATAACAAGAAATCATAAGGTTGCTATTCTCATAGACTCCAATGCGTTAGCAATGGAGTCTATGAAAAATGTACTAGTTTCCTATGGAGGCCTGCTACAGACAGGAGCTCCATAGGAAACACTATGCCAGCAGCCTTATGTCATGTTTTTTAAGCAGTTTTTTGGTTCCATTTTTCTGGTCAAACATTTTTTTATGGGTAGTTTTAAATTTGCGGCAATATGGGACAAATGGCTATCAGCTAGGAATACGCCCTCTTCCATTTAATCTGTTAGACTCTTTGTGTGACAATGGAGGATGGTCTGGTATGATCTGGAGATGTTGAGTAGTATGAAGGCCAAGGTGACACTGTGGGCGCTTAGTGTCTCTTCTCTAGTGGGGGATTGGGGGGGTTTGGGGTTTTTTTTTGTTAAGAGTCCACTCTTTTTGTATGATTTTGAAAATGCTTATTAAAAAATTATCTGATTTAAAAAAAAATAGTATATAGTAAGTATGCATTACAGCTATACTTACTATGTATAAAAATTTGAATTTGATCAATGTTACGTCAGGCCCACCTACCAGCGACAAAGTGACTTCTGCAGATGGGAAACTAACACTATCAGACCTGCCTCTCCTGAGCCTAAATAAGGTTAGGGCTACACAACGACATTTGTTGCGCGACTATTTGTCGAAGTGTTTGTAATGGCAGTCTATGGTGTCTCACTGTGACAAGCTATGACATGATAGTCGCACGAAGATCCATTCAAGTTGAATTTTTGTGCGACTGTCGTCTCGCAGTGTGACACCATAGACTGACATTATAAAAAAAAAAAACGTTGCACGACATTACTCCGACACATATTCCCAGTGTAGTTGTGCCCTTTTGTTGTGCGACAAATGTCTTCGTGTAGCCGTACACTAAGCCTAGAAAATTCTGCGCACCACAGTACATACTGCACTGGACACATTGGAGAGGTGACATCACAGGCAGAGGCGGAGGGCACCAGTGCCATGGCAGAGTTGGAAGATACTGGGTGGTGGTGAAGAGGCAGGCGGTTTGTGCTCTTTGAAAGATTGGTACTGCCCTGGGGGGCACTTTGTGCCTCATTTGCATATAGAACAAACTTCATTATCTTGCGATGTGAAATGCACATAAAGGCATGTTTAAACCAGCGCCTTAGTTATTTCCCACATTAATGCCCCACGTTTAAAACTAAGTAATCAGCAACAATTAGAGAATATAAAGAAGTCTAACCTGGACAAATCCTTTCAGGCTGCTCGGTGTTTTAAAGTCCCCTTTTAAGACCTGGAAAATAATATGAAATATTGGGGTACCATTAATTAGGCTAGAAATGTATAAATGATTATTATAATTATTGTATATCATATAAAAGTACTAAATTGCAGCAGAAGAAAGGTGAGAAATGTATTCTACAGATAACGTTTGGATACTACACACTTCTCCAGATATTAGGGCGTTACTTCTGTAAAGGGGTTTTCTGGGAGTTTAATATTGATGACCTGATCTTAGAATATATCATCCATGTCAGATCAGTGTTGGCACCAGGCACAGCTTGGCCTATGGTGTAGTGGCGCACCTGGTGACTGTAGAGCTGTGCTCATTCATTGGGTGCTGTAGTGTTCCAGTTCACAGCAGCTCCTCGGAACAGCTGACCCCCACGGATCTAAGGACGGGTATTACATCCCCAGAAAACCCCATCAATTACCAAAATTAGGCCGGGTTCACATCACAGTTTATTTTTCCATTCTTCTGATCCATCAGAAGAACAGAAAAATAAAGGGAAAAAAAAAAAAAAAAAACTGAGCCTTTATTTTAAAGAGGACCTTTCACCACTCCTGACATGCCTGTTTTAATAGCTTCATGAATTCCCCATGTAATAACAATTCTGGAACATCTATTCTTATGTCTCTATGTTGTTCCATTCCTTTATTATTTCTACTAGAAGATATGAATGAATTGCTAGCAGTCTGCAGTAAGGGTACAGAGGGGAGGTGACCAGTTGGGGGTGTGTACCTGCACAGACTCACTCTATCCAATCAGTGCTGCCATGTTCGGACTGTGCAGGTACACACCCCTAACTGGTTACCTCCCCTCTGTACCCTTACTGCAGACTGCTAGCAATTCATTCATATCTTCTACCAGAAATAATAAAGGAATGGCACAACATACAGACACAAGAATAGATGTTCCAGACTTGTTATTACATGGGGAATGCATGAAGCTATTAAAACAGGCATGTCAGGAGTGGTGAAAGGTCCTCTTTAAGCATCCATTATGCTCAGTTATGCACATTTGGCATCCGTTTTAGCCATTTCTGAAGAACGGGAAAATAAATGGTGAAGTGAACCCGACCTTACATATTACAGAAGTCTGCAGATCCTGGACATACTCACTCTGTGGGTGTTGTTGACCACTAGTGCATCTGGATTACCGTATTTTGGTGGGTTTGCAAAAGGATCATATCCTAGTCGGGAAAGCATTGGAGCTATACGAGCCATGTCATCTACTATATCTGTTGGAAGTTTTCCAACCCATTTAGTCAAGGCCTCAAGATTCACAGGTTTCATTACTTGGTCTGTTGACTTTTCAGTCCTATAGATTAAAAAAAATAAACAATTTTAGGCAGAAATCCAAAGCCTTCGAGGGAACACTTAAGGTCCTTTTACACGGAAAGATAAATCGTATTAGCGATCGTAGATGAACGATCGAACGATGCAATGTAAATACCGTTTACACTGAAAGAGAAGTCGTTCACAATCTTCGTACTTTCGGTCGTTTTATAATCGTTATTACGATCGTTCCTTGCTCCTTGCCATAAGCATTACCATTACCATCTGCCAACGACTAAACGATTTTCGTTTAAATTGGAAGATTTTCGAACGATGAACGATTAATTTATTGGCAGGACAAAAGATGCGATCAACGAGAAGCGAACGAAATCTCGTTCGTCGTTAAATCGTTACCCGTGTTTATACACAACAATAATCGTGCAAATCCGAACGTTTGAACGATTATTTGAACGATAATCGGCTTGTGTAAAAGGGCCTTTAGGCAAGAGGATACACAAGTTTGGAAGCATCACCAAGGTACGTAGTGGGCATGCTCTCTAGGTGGCACTGTGGCCTAGTATCTTAAAGGGCAGATTTGGGATTGGTAAGGATACACATCTTGGCTGTCTCCAGCAGTCCTGTAGAGCACGAATGAAGCGTCACTCCATTCAAACAGGGGGACACAAGACCAGGATTCTAGTGATCGGTGGGTGGTCCTAGCAGTCAGACCCCCAACGATCAGACACTTATCCACTATCCTGTGGAATAGGTTTAAATCTTTGGACAACCCCTTTAATAGGGGCCATGCACCATTTTCAAGACCACATGCAGGAAACAAAAGGAGCTCTAGGATTATTACGTTCACCCTTGCATTAAATTTACCTTGAATATGCCGCCCAATGAAAGGCCCGCAAATTACAGATCAGGCCTGTATTCCCATTTACCAAAATGGCACAAAAACTATTTGCACCTTTTGGCATCTAGTATCAGCTATTTGCGTATAGGTGTGTATACACAGCAGCCTGTAAATCAGTGGCCGTGCTCCTATTAGAGAAGTGTTTATGACATTTTGCTCTTTCTATTGGATCCAACTCTGAGGGCTCCAATTTGCAAAGCATTTTTTATGCTTTGGTTAATCAACGCATGGACCGGTTCTTGTAATTGCATTTACATAGGGCGGAGGACAGATCTGCACTCACAGATAGTACTCACAGTACAGATTTTTCCCACTACATTTGGATAGGGTTAGAACAATCTCCTTCACACATAACTTACTGTAACTTTTTGCAGATTTTCTGTGTGGAACCTAACTGTGTGAGACCATGTCTGAATGTGGCCCGGCAGTGTCTTCTCTGCCTTCTCTATTCTTTATTTGCCTTCTAAAGCAGAGATCTCAAACTCGTGGTCCTCCAGCTATTGTAAAACTACAACTTCCATCATGCCAGGAGAGTCTACAGCTATTGGGGCATGCTGGGAGTTGTAGTTTTGCAACAGCTGGAGGGCCACGAGTTTGAGATCCCTGTTCTAAAGGATGGATTTTACCCAATGGTGGGTGATTACATTGGACATGTGATCCCATAGTTAAAACAGAAGACTGCTGCCAGGAGGAATTCATAGTCTGGATATAACCATAGCAAACCCTCAGCTAGAAGAAGCATGGTATATACAGGTTGTATATACATACATGACAACATAGCAGAAATCCTGAAAAATGCTCAAAACTAGAAACACAAAGTATACAAAAAATGGAAAACCTCATGAGAAGGATTTAGCATTTTAAGTTACATAAAACTTGTCATCATTTGGTTTCTGGAGTAACAGCTTAACCATATTAAACATACCCTTAATATTTTTGGGCTTGCGTCAATTGTTCCCCTAGAGAATTATCAAAAAAATAACACCCTATTTTGTGATTAATAAATCCAATAATTTAGGAGCTATGTGTCACGTGAAAAAAAATCTAAAAAAGTAGAAGCATAATGGCTGTTTTCAACCTAACCACAAGGTGTCAGTGCAGCCTAGAATTACCTGTGACCATGCTGCTTTTCGACTTTGCTGTTAAGGCTTCATTCACACGACCGTATGTGTTTTGCGGTCCGCAAAAAAAAAAAAAAACGGATGACATTCCGTATGGCATCCGTGTTTCCGTTTTTTTTGCGGATTCATTGTAACAATGCCTATCCTTGTCAGCAAAACGGACAAGAATAGGACATGTTCTATCTTTTTTGCGGAACAGAAATGCGGACATACGGAAACGGAATGCACATGGAGTACCTTCCGTTTTTTTTGCGGACCCATTGAAATGAATGGTTCCGCATACGGTCCGCAAAAAAAAACCGGAACGGACACAGAAGCAAAATACGGTCGTGTGAATGAAGCCTAAAAGTGAATACTGAACAAGATTAAAGCTTATGGAATGTATACGCACACCCAACGGCCGTACTCACTTGGAGAGGGATACTCCTCCTGGTTTTCCAATCAGTTCCTCATGGTGAAGCACTGCGTCATTCCATGGGATGCCCAGAAACTCTATAATGGCATGCAGGGTTTGCTTAGGATGTAAAACTAGCTGTTCATAATACACCGGAAGGCACTTGTGCTCCCCGATCTCTAAGCACTGGGCGTACATGATCTCAATTGCTTTGTTCCACTTGGTCAGACAGTCTCTATAACTGTTTAGATCAAAGCCAGCTATGGTTATTTTCCTGGTGATCATGGAATGTACCGACGCACGGCCATCCCGAATCATCAGCAGAAACTTGGAATTGGGGAACAGTTTTGAGAGATAAACTGATGATTTCAAAGTGAAGGGATCCTTATTACATAATAGTTTGGCAGGTTCTCCATGTTTTGCTATAATTTCTAGTATAAAGGCCTGCACTGCGGCGTCCATGACCCCGTCCGTTACACCGGCTTCATCAAGACGCATCTTTTCACTGCCAGACTTCGACCAGGCTTGGCGCATTGCTAAAATCCGGGGAATAATCCGCGTCTCTTCTCCACAGCGGACATCTGGATGAGCATCCAGCATTGCTCTCATTAAGGTGGTACCACTTCTGGGCACTCCCCCGATAAATATAAGAGGCATGTCCTTACTGTATCTGTACTCAATGTTGTTGGCATCCACCATCACAAGTTCTTCACTTTCCGGCTTCATGACACCCCAATTTCTTCTACTATAACCTTCATCTAGAATCTGTTGGCATTCCAGCATTTGCTGGCCAAGATGCACGGCTAAGGCCACCAAGACGATGAAGCCAAACACTAACAGCACCTTCCTCACCGTGAACCGCATTCTTACTGGTCAACATGCGGAAACTAGCAAAGCTGCTGGTAAACTTTCACTAGGATGAGGTTTCCATGAGGAACCTGGAGAGGACAGAGAAAAACAATAAATACCAGATCACATTACTGTTTTGTCGCCATATAGTGTCAAATTGGCTTGATCAGAACAGTTCTAAACTGAAATCTACGGTATTGTTCTATTTCCAGCAGGATGAAATACCCTAGACTGACACAAGGTGGCAGAATTCTGCTCTAACTTAAAGCAGCTAAAAGAAGGTGCCTTAGTGCTACCATTTAATGGCTAACTGAAAAGATGATGACACAATTGCAAGCTTTTAGGGCTATCTGGGTCCTATTCCTCAGGACTCTCTTAAAGGGGTGGTCCCACAAGAAATATTCTACAGTTTTCAAACCAGTGCCAGGATCTGAATATGTTTCTAATTGCATGTAATTAAAAATGTATTTAATAAATTGTATCTGTATAACGCCACCTGCTGTTTGTTCTTTTTCTTATTTCTTTGTCCTGCTCACTGAGAAGGCTGCACATGCTCAGTTTCATCCTTCAACTGCCTCCTGAGCTGTGATAGGCAGACCTGAGACACGCCCCCTGAGCTGCAGCAGAAAAGACACTCCCCTTGAGCTGTCAGCTTGATATAATTCTAGCAGAGCAATGAATGTGGAGATCTCTGGATCCATGTGAGGTACAGGGCTGGTTCTAGCTTTGTTAGATAGAGATTGTCATGTACCATATGATCTCTGATTTTCAGTTTTTACATTAATCATAGGATAACCCCATTAAGACAGTATCTGACGATTCACATATTTATATACTAAAGTACATAGGAATAATGAAGTAGATGTAATTTACTGCTACAACTGTTTGTTTACTCCTTCACTTATACTGATCTACCTCATTAGTCCTATGTACTTTGGTGTATAAATATGTGACTCTTCAGATATTGTCTTAAGAGGCGCCTGAAGTATGAATACGGAGTCTCTGATCATTTGGAATCCATTGGGTCTGATAAAATTATCCTGAATAAAGTGAATACAGTGATCCCTCGGGATTCAATGGCCGCAGGATACAATATTTTCAACATACAATGGTCTTTTCTGATCCAACGTAAGTTGAAACTAGACTCAACATACAATGTCTCAGATCAAACCAATCAAGGACACTTCTCTAGTATAACTAGCTATATTACTTGCTAGTTAGTGGCTATTACTGACTGTTATATGTGAGGACTTATTTTATGTGTCTGAGGCTAGTTTCACACTAGCGGCAGCACGGATCCGGCGGGTGAATGACAATGAATGGGGACAAAACTGAAGCGTTTTATTCCGGTATTGAGCCCCTATGACGGGGGTCAATACCGGAATTCAAAAACGCTAATGTGAAAGTAGCCTAAGGCTAGTTTCACACTAGCGGAAGCACGCATCTGTGCTGCCGCAGTTGCACGTGTGGGGCCGGAACCACGCTCTGGCCCCATTCATGTTGTATTTTCGTTCTGGCCGCCTCTCAGCAGGGGTTACCGTGCTGCGGCCAGATCTGCGGCCCGCCCCCATTACAGTGAATGGGTCCGGAGCGCGGTTCCGGCCCCACACGTGCTGCCGCTAGTGTGAAACTAGCCTTAGGCTACTTTCACATTAGCGTTTATATATTCCGGTATTGAGCTCCGTCATAGGGGCTCAATACCGGAATAAAACGCTTCAGTTTTGTCCCCATTCATTGTCAATGGGGACAAAACTGAACTGAAGAGAACGGAATGCTCCTGAAAGCATTCCGTTCCGTCTTCAGACCGGAGAGCAAACGGCAGCATGCTGCGGTTTGCTCTCCGGTCTGGGCATCTGCACCAAGATGGATCCGGAATGACCCCCAATACAAGTCAATGGGGACGGATCCGTTTGGTGTGACAATGGTAAACGCATCCGTCCTCCATTGACTTTCAATGGGGGTCATTCCGGATCCGTCTCCCTGCAATTTCCCCTCCCTCCAGCAGGTGGCGCTGTGGGGAAACTTACCCTTGTGCACGCCGTCCTCCTCCTGTTCTGCGCCGTCCTCCTCCTGCTGTCCGGGCCTATGTAAGTATATATGTATGTGTAAGTGTATGTATGACACTGACACGTGTGGGGCCGGAGCGCCGTTCCGGTGGCACCCTTCACTCGCCGGATCCGTGCTGTTGCTAATGTGAAAGTAGCCTTAGTTATCTGCTTATTTTTCTTAAATCTTCATTTTCTCTTATCTTGGATGACATTTTGGGGCTTTGGAACCGATTACTCAACTTTACAATGGTTTCAACATACAATGGTCCTCCTGGAACCAATTAGTATTGTAACTTGAGGGACCACTGTATTTGTCTGGACCTGATATAATGAAGAAAGAGACTTGTCTGGAATGTGTGTGGAAGGCTTTGTCCATTTTATCTGATAGACTAAACAAAGAGAACTGTCTGAAATGTGTAAAAGGTATTGTCCCACTTATTTGATGACCTCTAAAAGAACCAGGACTCGCCTAGAAATATGTGTACAAGAGAGTGAAGCATTGTCTGCACAGTTTGTCTTGGGAAGCCCTTTACACAGGTCGAGAATCGCATAGATCATCAGTAGTGAGCGTTCATAGTAACACTCATTAGGGATGATCTGGCGGTGTGTATATGTACCGCCGATTACCGACGTTCAACGGGTAATTGGATCATTTGGGGGATCATTCTGCTGCTAGGAAACTAATCATTATGGGGAAGAGCGATGGGATTAGCGATCGCTCCTCCCCAGCTCTGGAGGTGATCACTGCATGTAAATGCATCGGTCTCCTCCACCAGCGAACAGTAGATTGTTGGGGAGGAGTGCTTCCCTCCCGACAATCTGCTGTAATATCTTACACCAACAGATTATCTGACCAATGTCTGTCCAATCAGACCAATAGTTGGTGAGTATAACAAAAGATCTGTGTGTATAAATGACCATCTGACCAATGATTGGTCAGAAAATCTGTCAGATTATCTTTTGGTGTAAATGCCCCCTAAGAATTGGCCACTTTGGGGTTCATAATAATAGCAGATGAATATATAGTGAGCATTATAGATTGCATAACCTGGTTACATTCCATTAGGGGGTAAAGTTCTTTGGTTAAAACAGTATAAAAGCTGAACCTTTTCAGTTAAAAAGTTGGCGTTCCACTATGAGGAGACGTCCTGCGTAGGAAAATTGGTGTGTTCCCAACTGAGTCTCTGACTCTTTTTGTGGAAACAGGCTCCTCAGCTGATGTGTGTCGCTGTCAGATAACCAAACTGGTGATGCAAGTACCTTCATTCTGGATGTAGTCAGGACTCTAGAGGAAGTGTGGGTGTAATTAGTAATTATGTGTTTTATCTGTCTTTAATTCTTTATAAGTTTTCTATCCTTTGTATTTACTTAAATCAGGCAAGTGTATGTCCTTCTTTTAGTAAATTATCACTATTCCCTTACTATATTTACTTCTTTATTTTATTATTCTTAAAGTGGTGCGTGTAACCTCTCTTTAGAGAGCATCTAAACCAGAATTATTTTTTTTAGCAATTTGCCAGATTTGTTAGCCATACAACGTCTGAGGAAGAGGCCAAAGTAGCCTCGAAGGTTTGCAATTGTGTCATCATCTTTTCAGTTAGCCATTAAAAGGTATCAGCCACTGAGGAATCTCAATCTTTTTTTTATCTCCTACTTACTGGCTACCACGGTACAATATATTTAGTGCTGACAATTCTTCCTGATCCCCATTTCCAGACAGACGTATGAATGTCCAACATGTCCAGAAACGGATGTCGTGTCGGAGTTCTTACTCCTTTTAGTGACGCAAATGAATGGGTGAAACAAGTCTTGTTGGTCCAGTACTGTAACAGGGTGACAACCTGTTCAGATTTTCACTTCATATTTCCTCTCAGTCGCAACAGACCTCAAACTGCTCATAGTGTTTAGTTAAAGGGGTTTTCCGGGAATGAAAGGGTTTCTGTCACCAGTTTTTTCGGTATGAATCAGGCTGACATTAGAGATGTGCTAATGTCACCTGATTCCAAAAATATATCTGTTTTATTTACTGGTGCCCCCATTTTTATATAAAATGAACTTTAATTTTATGCTAATAAGGCCTCTAGGTGCAAGGGGCGTTACCTCTGCTCCTAGAGGCTCTGTTGATTGACAGGCCCAGGCAGAGAAGAAACACTCGATTCACCATAGCTTGCAAGGACTTTCAATGATGTCATGACCATGTGATCAGTCACATGGTTAGGATCACACAAACAGCCTGTCTCCTCCTAAACCATGTGACTGATCACATGGTCATGACATCATTGAAGGTCCTTGCAAGCTATGGTGAATGGAGTGTTTCTTCTCTGCCTGGTCCTGTCAATCAACAGAGCCTCTAGGAGCAGGGGTAACGCCCCTTGCACCTAGAGGCCTTATTAGCATAAAATTAAAGTTCATTTTATATAAAAATGGGGGCACCAGTAAATAAAACAGATATATATTTGGAATCAGGTGACATTAGCACATCTCTAATGTCAGCCTGATTCATACAGAAAAAACTGGTGACAGAAACCCTTTAAGAAAATGAAACTACTTAAATATTACTTTATAATAAATATATTCCCAAATAACTTTCATTAGTTATAATGGTTCATTTTGTCTAGGGAGCAATCAATAGGAGAAATAAAAATGGCCGCCATCCTACCAGTACACACAGAACCGGTCCTAATCACACAGCAGGACAAGTTACTTCATAACACTGAGGTAAAGAACTGCCTCATCCTCCTCTCTGCTCTGCTTGTCAGTGATTATTATCCTGAATACAGGTGATAAGAACTTTAGCTGAATCTCTGGGGAATTGAGTTCAGAGGAGACATGAAGTACAGAGGACGGACTGTGGTAATGGAGACTGCATACAAGTGCTGCTGCTCATTAACCACATCTCCACCTCCTCTCTGTTATTCATGTCTCCTCATCATTTCCATTCCCACAGAGCAGAGAGGAGGATGAGGCCGCTCTTTACCTCAGTATTGTGAAGCAACTTGTCCTGCTGTGTGATTAGGACAGGTTCTGTGTGTAAGCAGGCGGACATCTAATTTCTCCGCAGACAAAACTAGCCACTTTAACTAATGAAAGGTATTTGGGAATATATTTATTGTAAAGTAATATTTAAGTATTTTCATTTTCTTACCCCTTTAATGAAAGAGAAATGGGGATGGCAAGCTGCAGTATGGCACGTTCGGGTGGCAAACAGAGGGTTAAAAGCACTTTGTGTACTGCTCGCTGTACCTGGTTATGTAATGATCACAACACCAGGGAGGTTGGTCAAGCATGCAGGTTTTTATTCATAGGGAGAGTGGAGTAAGCTTCTGGCAGACACCTCTACCAGCGGCTTATCTTCTCTGAGGGGGGGCGGAATTGGCTGAAGAAAGAGATTCATTTATTAAAGGGGTTGTCCACTACAAATCAATGGGCCAGTATGTAATACACGAGATCTACCACAGGAAATATCAGTATGTACTAATGGGACACACAGATAAGAGTTGTATAAACAGCAATTCCCAGAGGAGTTCTACTTTAACTCTGCAGACATACATATCTGGTTTCAGCAGATGAAGAACTGTAGAAGGAAGGCTTGGGATCGGTTCTCCCTGCACGGCAGTGTAATACTGGAATGTATGTTTGTGAGGCGAGTGAGGTAGAAGTGTGAAGGAAGGGCATGACGCAGCTACAGTACCACCGTGCCAGTACCAGCGGCACGGTGGAAAATCTTTTGTAACTGAACTTGACAGACCACTTCAATGGTGATTGGTCATGTGGTGGTGGAGAGGTTGGGGGGGGGGGGGGGGGGGAAATCATATGAGGCAAATACAACCAGAGCAATATGGCAGCAAAGGTCTATTATGATCACATTATACAATCTCAAAACAAGTGTTAATTATTAATGGTCTGGCAATAGTCTCCATTTACAGGATGAAATATTTATACCAGCATTTCTCTATTAGACCTCATTACTGAGGGTGAACCCACCTACCCATGGTGAAATGATCTTACGATGACATCTTCTTGCTGTTTAAAATGGTACATTCTGAAAGAGAAAGGGGGAACATCCACTTACAATTCATTGAGATATGGAAGAAAAATCTCATCTGTGCCACATCCCACAATGCTAGTGATCATGATATTACAGAGGACATGTCTTAGTAAGTAATCTTTTCTTAGAAGTCTGTATTGTGCTGCTCCTGTTCTTACTGGAAATGTAAAAATAAACTGAGCCCTAGGTGTTTTTACAGAATCATAAATCACGATAATGCTATGCGTTTGGGATAGGAAGATGCGGCTGACACACGGACACGGCAGAGGGACACCAACCTAACAGAGAAACAACACAGAGTTATAAGAAAAGATGCTCCAGAATGGAGAAAGTAAGTATCTACTAAGAGTCCATCATCACGCCCTGTCAAAGTGCAGAGAGAGCAGAGCCTCTAGGTGTAACAGCACCCCCAATGGCTCCTAGAGGCTCATTTGCATATATTAAATCATTTTTCTCAGTAATGTGGGCCCTTTTGAACATGGGACCAACACAGATGTCTTCAGCTGCCAAGTGCATATACAGATCAGCCAGTGTCATAGGTACAACTCTGCAGCAGATGAATATAGACCGAATGGGCCAACAGGAGGAGAGGGGCTCACTGCTGATGGGCATGGCTAGGTTCCACAAAATACAGACTTTTTTTTTGGGGGGGGGGTTACAGAGAACTTTCAATTGGACATAAAGATATATATTGAAATGACTGTAGCAGAGCCATACAAGCAGATACAAACACCGCAGATACAAAGTATTTCTTGAAAAAAAAAAAACAACGCAACATGAAGTCTTCTAAAGTTAACAATCATTGTAGACGTAACAAGAGCTGCACGGAGATAGCAAATATTCACATACTCTGACTGCGGACCGCTCTGCATTTCTACCAGGTGATGACTCCATAACGGAAGGAGTGCAAATGTCACACCAGCATGTCATCTGACACCACTGTGTTCATAGCACCTGCAAGTCCTAGTCATTCCCAAATAACGTGCTGTCACAGAGATGTGAAACAAATCATTAGAGGACACTAAACCTAGAACTCAGTGATAACAATCCCTTAACGGCTATGTACACCTCTGGGGGCATTTTTATTTGATTATTGCATTGTACTCATTTTGAGCTAAAAATATCTTTTCCAATTGGTCTTTATTAAAAATATGGAATCCTTTTTTCTGTACATGGCTGAGATGTTCTAGAAGCTGCCTCTGGATTTTCTCTCTTTTCCGTCAGACCAGGACCAGATGGACTCTTTGTCTCTGCTCTCTGACATTATAAACACTCATTACAGCTTAGTTCTTACCTTACTGATAAGAATGCGACTTAAATAAGTGTTTATGACCTCTCAGTAGTTTAGAGATAAGGTTTATTAGATGACCGGCACAAAGTGAATGTACCAGTCACTCAGTTAGAAAAACAGTTAACACTTTGTGACAGAACGGCTCAATATTTTTAATAAAGGCCAACTGAATATATGATTTTGAGCCAAAAATGAGTGAAGTGCAACGAAACAAAAATTGCCTCCAAAAGGTGTACATAGCCTTTAACCCCTTGGCGACATTGGACGTACCGGTACGTCCTGAGCACGAGGTAGTTCGTGCTACAGGGCGTACCGGTACGTCTTGCATTGAAACCCCCCCTGCTCAGTGCAGGGGGGGTTAAATGCTGTAATGGGTGCTGTTTAGGGCACCCAGCCACCCATAGTTAAGGCCTCGGGGGGTGCCGTGCACCCCCCATAAAGGCGATCGCTGTGAATGGCTGGTCTATTCAGACCAGCCATTCACAGCAGGCAAGGGGTACTCGGCGGGGATAGCGCTATTCTAGCGAATCCCCGCCGAGTGTCAGTAATTAGGGGGAGGTCAGGGTGTCCCCCCCGCCCCCCTGATTAGCTGTGGGCAGATGGGTGGGCAGATGGGCAGGCGGGGGGGAGACCTGCAACGTGCGGGCGGCTGCCGCGAGTGCCGCCCGCAACGATCTTTCAGTATGGCTGATCTTTATTCAAGCAGAGTATCAGCATACAGCTGATACTCTGCTTGAAACTGCTGACATCGGTGCTGGCACCGATGTCAGCAGTTTAACCCCTTCCATGCCGCGGTCCGTAGGGACCGCTGTATGGAAGGGGTTAACAGGGAGGGAGCGCTCCCTCCCTCTCCCATCGGCGCTGCGGTGCGCTGGCAGCGCCGATGGTGTGGGCAGATGAGAGGGAGGAAGCTCCCTCTCCCTTCCATCGGGACGCTGCTCTGCTGTGGCAGCGTCCCGATGGTTACCATGGCAACCAGACGCTTTCGTCTGGCTTGCCATGGAAGCCTGTTCAAGCTCCTGCTAAAGGCAGGAGCTTGAACAGGCTATAAGAAAATACACTGCAGTACACTATACAGTGTACTGCAGTGTATTGTAAAATACCAGACCCACTGGTTCTTGAAGAACCAAGTGGATCTGAGTCAAGAAAGTGGAAAAAAAAAAAAAAAGTTAAAAAAAGTTAAAAAAATTGATTAAAAATAAAAAAACACACAATACATAAACATGTTAGGTATCGCCACATCCGTAACAATCTGCTCTATAAAAATATTACATGAGGTGGCCCCCCAGGCGAATGCTGTAAAAAAAATTTTTAAAAAACTATGGCAAAATAGCCATTTTTTTCCCTCTTCCCTCACAAAAACTGTAATAGCAGGCGATCAAAAAGGCGTATTTACCCCAAAATGGTATCAATTCAACCGTCATCTTGTCCCGCAAAAACTGTACCCTACCTGAGACAATCGCCTGAAAACTGAAAAAATATGGCTCTCTGAAATGGCAACACAAAAAAAATATTTTATTCTGTTCAAAAATGCATCTAATGTGTAAAACTTTCCAACAATAAAAAAGTTGGACATATTGGGTATCGCTGCGTCCGTAACAACCTGCTCTATAAAAATATTACATGAGATGGCCCCCCAGGCGAATGCTGTAAATTTTTTTTTTTAAAAACTATGCCAAAATAGCCATTTTTTTCCCTCTTCCCTCACAAAAAGTGTAATAGCAGGCGATCAAAAAGGCGTAATTACCCCAAAATGGTATCAATTCAACCGTCATCTTGTCCCGCAAAAACTGTACCCTACCTGAGACAATCGCCTGAAAACTGAAAAAAATATGGCTCTCTGAAAATGGCAACACAAAAAAAATATTTTATTCTGTTCAAAAATGCATCTAATGTGTAAAACTTTCCAACAATAAAAAAGTTGGACATATTGGGTATCGCTGCGTCCGTAACAACCTGCTCTATAAAAATATTACATGAGATGGCCCCCAGGCGAATGCTGTAAAAATTAAAAAAAAAAACGATGCCAAAATAGCCATTTTTTTCCCTCTTCCCTCACAAAAGTGTAATAGCAGGCGATCAAAAAGGCGTATTTACCCCAAAATGGTACCAATGAAAACCCCACCTCATCCTGCAAAAAATGAGCCCCCACATAAGACAATAGCTCAAAAAAATAAAAATCAATGGCTCCCGCAAACCACTCCATCAAAATCTGTGTTGTAAAATCCATATGGCGCTCCTTCTGTTTTGAGTCCTGCCATGTGCCCCCACAGCAGTTTACCACCACATATGGGGTGTTGCCGTATTCAGGAGAAAATGGGTAACAAATTATGGGGGGGGCTTTTCTCCTGTTACCTCTTATGCAAATAAAAAAAATTGGGGCTAAAGCAACATTTTATTGGAAGAAAAAAAATGTTCATTTTCACAGCCAAGTGTTTCCAAATTCCGTAAAACGCTTAGGGGGTCAAAGTGGTCAGTACCCCCTTAATATATTCTTTGAAGGGTGTAGTTTCAAAAATGGGGTCACTTTTTGAGGGTTTCCACTGTAGGGGTACGTCAGGGTCTCTCAATTACAAAATGGTGCCTAAAAACTATTCTAGCAAATTTTGCCTCCAAAATCCATATGGCGCTCCTTTCCTTCTGACCACTGCCACAAACCCATAGAGACGTTTACCACCACAAATGGGGTATTTCTGTAAACTGCAGAATCAGAGCAATGTAAATTGAGGTTTAGTTTGCTGTTAACCCTTGCTGTGTTGCAAGAAAAAAAATATTAACATGAATAATCTACGAAAAAAGTGAAATTTTGAAATTTCACCTCCATTTTCCATTAATTCTTGTGGAACACCTCAAGGGTTAACAAAGTTTGTAACAGCAGTTTTTTTATAATTTGAGGGGTGTAGTTTCTAAAATGGGGTCATTTATGGTGGGTTTCATTATGTAAGACCCTCAAAATCACTTTATATCTGCATTGGTGTTAAAAAAAAATGGTTTTGGAAAATTTGGTGAAAATTTGAAAAATGGCTTCTAAACTTCTAAGCCTCCTAACGTCCTAAAAAAGTAAAATGACGTTTACAAAATGATGCCAACATAAAGTAGACATATGGGGAATGTAAAATAATAACTATTTTTGGAGGTATTACGGTGTATTTTGAAAGTAGAGAAATTGAAATTTGGAAATTTGCTAATTTTTCAGAATTTTTGGTAAATTTGGGATTTTTTCATAAATAAGGGTGAAATATATTGACTCAAATTTATGACTGTCATGAAGTACAATGTGTCACGAGAAAACAATCTCAGAATGGCCTGGATAAGTAAAAGCGTTCCAAAGTTATAACCACATAAAGTGACACATGTCAGAATTCAAAAATTTGGCCCAGACATTAAGGCCAAAATGGGCTCTGTCCTCAAGGGGTTAAAGAGGCTCTGTCACTACCTCCTAACCTATGTATTAAAATACATAGGTGGGTAGTGGCCTCACAATGAATTCAAATCATACCTGTAATTCCTTTGTAGATGCAGCGGTTGATGTGTAATTTGAAGTTTGAAAAGTATGCAAATGAGCCTTCGGAGCACCGGAGGGCGGGCTTTTCCCTTCTGAGCACCGTATCTTCACCGCCCTCCCGGGTCCTAGGCACGCCCTCCAGTGTTTAGAAACTCCCCTATCCTTTATGATTGACAGCGCTAGACCGTTCGGCACATCTGAACGATGTCCCAGGCATGCGCAGTAGCACTTGCAGTGCCGAACACTGCAAGCGCTTGGATTCAACTGCGCCGAGCTCGCTCCTGGCTCCTCTCAGCTGATAAGAAGCGCACGCTGTCACTTCCGGGTTCGGAGAAGTGACGGCGCGTGCGCAGTTGAATCCAAGCGCTTGCAGTGTTCGGCACTGCAAGCGCTACTGCGCATGCCTGGGACATCGTACAGATGCGCCGAACGGTATTTTAATACATAGGTTAGGAGGTAGTGACAGAGCCTCTTTAAGAAATACATTTGTCCTGTTTGTGATTGAGCAGCATTTTTGGTGTGATTCCGCAGATCCTATAGGAATCCTGTAGAGAACACAGAGATCAATCTCCTGTTATCTGCAAAGGAGTGAGTTTACCAAACACTTACTACTGTATTACTGCAGTAAGGCACAGCAGGGAGGCTCCTGCTCCAGCCAGCTGTCTTAGCACCACATGCATGATAGTGAGTAGAAGAAGGGGGACATGACTGCATATGATTTTTTTATTTTACTGTGCATTTTCTGTTTTGACTATTCCCTTTAATAAAACTGCAAACATCCATAAAGTTCTGTATCCTATTGTCTGACTAAGCACGTAGCACTGACAGGCAGGAAAAATAATCGGCCCTAACCACCGCCACTCAGTGGACACATTTCCAGGGGCACCTCACTTCTCTTTATAGAAGTCCGTCCTATGAGTTACAATCACTAATAGATGCCAATGGATATAAAACGCATAAGAACTGACATCTCTCCAAAAGCTGAAGGAACACTGTGACAGCTCCCTGAGGGACACCATGTCAGTATAGAGACAGAACTTTAGTCTTAGATCTGAACTTCGCTCATTAAGTCCGCAGCAATATATATATATAAAATATTTACCCACTACACAAAGAATTCATTGGTGTAACTATGACTTTCATCAAGACCGTGCAGTGCGCTACAGAACAAAGCACTAAATAAATCCCTTCTACAGTTGTGGATTGCAGTTACAACGCAAGCCTCATCCTCTAGGCCAAAATTCCCACCTGCACATCACATGGAGCGCTCTCCATAATGCAGCACCTCGGCAGCTCTCAAATTGTTTCTACCGATATTGCTTCCAGCTGTTCCAGGACTGTGACTAAATATAGTTTAAGATGTGGAAGCGTATAAAAACTATATGATGGAGTATTGTTCTCGCAGTATACAGGCAGCTATTGTCAACTAAATGTGCTGTAAGCATAAAAAGGCAATAAACCGGAGTTATATCAACCACTACAATACACATAAAGGGACCGTCTACGAGACACAAGCCTGCTTCACCGTTCTCTACTGATACAAAGGCCCACTAAATGCAAACAGTACAGTAAATGATCTGTGCTAGGTTCTGCTCCGTTAGGAGCTTCCATCCTAAAGATCCAATTAATAAAAAGCTGGACAAAATAAAGGAGCATGTAGCAATATAAAAGTAACACCAATAATAACAATAATGAGGGCTTACGTACAGGGCCGTAACTACAAAGTGAGGGCTCCTATGCCAAGCTTTTTCAAGACATCAGCAAAACAGCAGTTTTTCAAGAACAGCACAAAAAGTCATATAACTGCAGTATTTTTTTTTTTTGGGGGGGGATATTTAGCATGCAGGGAGTATTTGAGGTCTGTTTTGCTTGAGTCTGCATTGGCATACTTTACGCTACATTCATCAAATGTCTCATGTGGTTTAAAAAAATTTGTCTTATCCTTAAACCTAATACTTCTACTGGAGTGAGATTACAATTTATTAAAAAAGTCTCAGTGATAAATCTGAAGTGAACTCATTAGCATAACCACACCCACTTTACCACACGCTTTTCAAACCAGAAAGAAGTGATGTTTAAAGAAAAAAAAAGGCACAACATTTTTTAGCACAAAGGGTCACAAAACCCAACACCTCCCCCCAACTTGGCTGTAGCAGTGACTTCCTGTCCATAGCCCAGACCTGAAAACGGTAAGTATATAGGCAGGATATGAAGGCAAGATATGAGTAATTCAGTTGGGTTTATGGGGCCTGCTGGGTCCCAGGAAACCTTTAAAGAAGAACTCCTGCAAAATTTTTTATTCTCTGACCTGTTAGAAAGGTGCATGATATAATCTGTAGTGAATGTCATTTTCTTATCAGAGGCTGAAATTGAGAGTTTCCACTCTCTTCTAATTGTAGCTGGGTCATGTGACCAACTCCCTGACCTCCAACTGACCCAGGACAGGAAGCCAGTCACTGCTCTATTCATTCCTATGAGACTGAAAGTGAGGCTCCCATAGGAATACATAGAAAATTAGACTTCCTGTCCACACAAGGTGCTGTGTGAGTTGGTGGGTCTAATTCCTAGTCACATGACACAGATAAGAAACTTCAGGATGATATAACTCAAAAATTCAGCTACTGGTAATCATGTCATGTACATTTCTAGCAGGACATGGAATACATTTTTTCGCGGGAGTTCTTCTTTAATATGGCCAAATATTATAGGTAAAGGTTCACTGCGCTTGCAGGACAAATCATTCATAATTTTTATTTACCTGTACAGAGCGGCAACTGACCCATCAATAATGCAGCAAAAATACATCATTTTGCATAAAGTTTTTGCTATAATTTTCAGCAACAGTTCCTATTGAATTTTAAAAACAGCACAGCAAAACTACATGGAGACACATGATTATTGCAGTGTACTAAAGGTGCAGTTTTCTGCCATACCATTACCGCTGTGTGGTACTAATGCAGCTTGTACTGCCCCCGCCCTGTCATACTGTTGGGGGGCCTCTACTGTACCTCCACAACAAAACACATGGCTGCATGGAGGCCGTATGGCTGCATATCAAGCCCTCCGGCTCTGACTCCAAATGTATGGCTTGGCCATGTGCCTGGGTCCTGTCACTCTGGAGGGAAGGGGAAGTCATTGGATTCAGGTATACAGTGGACTTACATACTGGATCTTCCTTCGAATCCGCTTAATTGATTTTAGTTTTATCATTTTGATGTAAGATTTGGCCCACAAGCAGCGCAGACCTGTACCTCTACAGCGGTCACACGCCCCTGTGTCAGAATGTCAGTGGAAGCAAAGAGCAATGGGGGACTAGGCAGGATCGGTAGGCAGCATCGTCAGTACTGCTTTTTTCTTTAACAGTACCCTAAGCACATAATGCTTTTCTTTCTGAAATATATGTGTGTGTATTAAAATCCCCCTTAATTTTAGGACATTTCTATGAATAACAAAAGGCTCACACTCCTTTTTTAGCTGCTTTCCTTTCCATTTCATAATTCATAAACCCCAAACAGTTACCGTAAGTAAAAAAGCAATTCAGTGTAACCTGTGTAGATCAGTTAATGGGGCGGATAACCCACAACTTCCTGCACATACAGCGGTCCCTGCACAGCTGCACCACATATGACATGGGCCCAGCAGGTTGGAAAATAGATGTAAACTAGCATAAACCCTCACCAAAAAAAGAGCATAGAAAGTACTAAAAATAATTGCACTGACTGCAGTGGCATCTGTACAGTCACCGAAGCTATGAACATTGAAGGGTTTACATTTTTCTTTTCAAAACTGAGAGCATGTTTTAGAATAATAAAAGAAGTCATCATGTTGGAGGTCCAAGCCCGCTGTCCATGCTTGTCAGCGTCCTCCTCTGCCTCCCTGGCAGGCGTACTGGCTGCAGCCTCTTATGGTGTCCCTAGGGTGCACACTCCTCTCAGCCTCTTAAACTTACCAGCACATGCACACCTTCTAGTTCATCAAGTGATCAACACCTTTTAATCAGGCCACTTGTCATGAACAAATGTTTCTACATCTGCTTATCCAAGATAACTAGCCAAGTTGCAGGTCCTTCTAAAAGGACCATTAGGGTACTGCCACAGACTTGGGGTGTGCTGTGTGGTTTTGCGAGTCAGTGGAGCCATTAAAGGTACGGCCACACGTTCAAGTTTCTGCATGCAGTTTTGGAGGTCGAAACCAGGAGTGAATTAAAACAGAGTACACGTTGAATCTGTCCTTAATACTTTCTCTAATTTTATGATTCACTCCTGATTTTGGCTTCAAAAACTGCATCATGATATAATTCCCTGAAGTATTCTTGAACTAATTGCAGAATATCTGCATCACCAGACCAAAGATCTCAGAGCAGCAACACAAGGAGAAGCATCCTGAGCCTTTATGATAATTGACAAAAGATGGCCAGCACTTTCTCCTATCTGAAATTATTTTTGTTTCAAGAAAAACCTTTTATCTTAAGCAACAGAGAGATGTTCCCTCGAATGATTCTGCACCTCCCTACGGGTATTCTCTGTTTCCACTGATGGATCATTTATGTAGGCCCTTTCCGTTTCTAAAACCAGGGTAGTTAATTCAGCCATGAATTCTCTACTCACACATGGAGTACTGTGTACAGTTCTGGGCTCCTGTGAACAAGGCAGACATAGCAGAGCTGGAGAGGGTTCAGAGGAGGGCAACTAAAGTAATAACTGGAATGGGTGGACTACAGTACCCAGAAAGATTATCAAAATTAGGGTTATTTACTTTAGAAAAAAGACGACTGAGGGGAGATCTAATAACTATGTATAAATATATCAGGGGTCAGTACAGAGATCTCTCCCATGATCTACCGTATTTTTCGCTTTATAAGACGCACCCGAACATAAGATGCACCCCAGATTTTAGAGTAGGAAAATGAGAAAAAAATATTTTTCATCAGACCTCATATCAGACCCCCCCCATAAATTTCAGGGCATCACATCAGACCTCAGATCAGCCCATTGTGCCCCCATCAGACCTCAGATCAGCCCATTGTACCCCCATCAGACCTCAGATCAGCCCATTGTGTCCCCATCAGACCTCAGATCAGCCCATTGTGCCCCCATCAGACCTCAGATCAGCCCATTCTGCCCCCATCAGAACTCAGATCAGCCCATTCTGCCCCCATCAGAACTCAGATCAGCCCATTCTGCCCCCATCAGAACTCAGATCAGCCCATTGTGCCCCCATCAGACCTCAGATCAGCCCATTGTGCCCCCATCAGACCTCAGATCAGCCCATTGTGCCCCCATCAGACTTCAGATCAGCCCACCCAGCCCCATAACAATAAAATAAAAACCTCTCTTACCTGTCCTGCGCCGCGGCTTCGCTCCTGGTCCAGCGCTCCTCTGGCTTCTAAGGCCGGTGATGCACTGTCACCTGACTGCGTGCAGCGTCTGAGGTCTGATGGGGGTGCCGCAGCTAAAATCAAGTTATAGTTACTAGAGATGGGTCGTTGATTGGAGTCGGGAAGGAATTTTTTCCCCTAAAGTGGGGAAAATTGGCTTCTACCTCACAGGGGTTTTTTTTTTTGCCTTCCTCTGAATCAACTTGCAGGATAACAGGCCGAACTGGATGGACAGATGTCTTTTTTCGCCCCTGTAAACTATGTTACTCCTAGTTTTATGGACGCTGATTTTTTTTAAAACATATTCCCCTCATATTAGTCTCCCAGATGATGGGGTAAGGGCTATTTTTCTTTAAAGACAAAGAATTCAAAGAGTTCTAAACTCACAATTGTCTCAAGATACCTGCTGCAATGACCCAGAAGCAGATGGAAGCCCTTCTGTGTGCTTCCAGGTCCGTGCTGCAAAAGATAGAACATGTCAATGGGTCTGCACCACGATGCAGGGTGCACATGGCCAGTGTCCCTATTTGTGGATCTGCAAAACAGACACGTTGTGTGAATCAGGGCTGTGGAGTCGGAGTCATGGAGCTGGTGACCATTTTGGTGGAGTCAGAGTCGGTCTAAAATGGACTGACTCCGACTCCTAAAATATATAATGAATTAGTACATTTAGTTCAGTGCTGAATATATTTTCATAAGAATTTGGGAAAATGATGAAATGTCCTATAAATGTCTGTTCTATTCCTGAACTAAGGATCTAGGCTTTTAGTTGAGATGATTGTGTGCTGCCCTTCATGTAGATGCTCAAAAGTGAAACTCCTCTGCTACAGATCAGAGGAAAAAGGCACTGGGAAGGAATGGCTGCACTCATCTCAGATCTGCTAGAGAAAACAGGATTAAAAGGGGTTTTCTCACTAGTTACAAAGATTAGCTTTCAACATAAAGGGACAGTTAAAAGACATTTTCTAAATACAGTGGTCAGTAGATTTTACTTTAGTCATGAACTATAGACAGTTCAGCAGGTCTCTCACTGTACACAGGTTTCTATGGTAACCTGCAGATCAGAAAGACTTATCTGATTGGCTGAGAGCAGGTGTGACCTCAGTAAGCAAAATGTGAAGGACTGAGAAGGATGGCTTTACCTGTAATTGTGTTAGAGATCACAATCTCCTGCTCTGTCAGAGTAAGTTAATATATTCTAATAACTGCTTGAAACCCACCCACGGCCTGAGGAGACATAGTGAGTGCAAACTGCCTGTCAGCCAGTGAATCAATGTGCTGAGAAAACCCCTTTAAGGCAAGTACTTCTTAGTATATCTAAACTTTCAATAAACTGTGCATAAATCACTTGTCCAGTGCATGTTCTCTCTTTATGTTTTAGGTTGCTTTTACTCCGAGCTCATGTTTGGAGAGGTTAGCTGCTCTCAAAGCTTCTATATGCTGCTGATGCAAAACACCTAGGGCCTTATGTATGAAAACTGTCTAGGTGGTAGAAGTTTTTTTGTTGCCCATAGAAACCAATCAGAGCTCCCCTTTCATTTCATATAGTGCTCTGGAGAAATGAAAGGGGAGCGCTGATTGGTTGCTATGGGCAACAAAGAAAGTCTTAGACCTAGACAGTGTTCATACATCAGGCCCTTAGTGAGCTGTACCCAGAGAAGCCTGATACTGAAAGTTCAGAGTAAAGATATCTAGTAAAACATATATTACAGACTCTTTTTGTCATGACATATCTGTACTATTGATTTATGCAAAGTTTGTTTAAAGTTATCACTTAAACATGCGCCATGTATGAGGGAGTCGGGAGAAATTGAGGAGTCGGAGTTTTGGCTTACCGACTCCACAGCCCTGGTGTGAATAGCCTGTTTAATTGTGCACTGTTCTTCTGTAGAAAAGTCCAGGTAAATGGCCACCTTAGAGCCTGTTATTTGTAACTCAGGGTGTCTCTTGCCAGACAAAATATTCTCTATATCCTTCAAAGTATTTTAATCATAACAGGCCTATGAAATAAACCCGCAGGCCGCGGTCTAGCCTGATCTCTATTGACCTTTTACTGCAAACATGGGTGTTAGTGATTCAGCGTTAAAGGGTTTCTGTCACCAGAAATCACCCTATTAAACCAAGTGTCATTTGCAATGAGCAAATGACACTTGATGACAGTAATGTTAGTCTCCTATTTCTCTGTCCAGCAGTTTAGACAAAAAATAGGTTTTTATAATATGCAAATGACCTCCCCTAGGTGAAGTAGGCGTGAACCTGCACCTAGGAGAGGCCGTAATAACGCCTCTTACCACGCCTCCGTAGCGCTGATTGACAGGGCCGGGCAGCCAGCTCTTTCGGCTCCCGGCCCTGTACGATCCCGAAATCCCGCGCCTGTGCACTGCCGTAGTACATCCGCGCACGAAGGAGCCGGGACCCGGGCGGCCGCCGGCTCTCAGCGCGCGTGCGCGGATGTAGTACCGCAGTGCGCAGGCGCGGGATTTCGGGATCGTACAGGGCCGGGAGCCGAAAGAGCTGGCTGCCCGGCCCTGTCAATCAGCGCTACGGAGGCGTGGTAAGAGGCGTTATTACGGCCTCTCCTAGGTGCAGGTTCACGCCTACTGCACCTAGGGGAGGTCATTTGCATATTATAAAAACCTATTTTTTGGCTAAACTGCTGGACGGAGAAATATGAGACTAACATTACTGTCATCAAGTGTCATTTGCTCATTGCAAATGACACTTGGTTTAATAGGGTGATTTCTGGTGACAGAAACCCTTTAAATGTATCTATTAGCCAGTTTTTAAAACAGTCAGCTGGGTTCCTGTTCTCCATCTTCTCTAGAACGGAGCATGTGCGTCCACCTTGGCAATTTTAATGAGGTGGATGTAGAAATAAGGAAAACAAAAAACAGCTAGTTCATACAGATAGATTTTATTGCATAACTCAGTGCATAACTATTCTACATTTTTTTATTATAATAATAAAGTACAATATTTTTCATGGGATAACCCATTTAATAACAGCCTACACTAAACTATATAGGCAAAAAGTATATTTTCTGCTTAATAATGAGGGTTACTAGAAGCAGATGGTGGGAAACAAGCAAACACAATTTTCAGTGCTCTGTATGAAATGAGTTTGATACAAAAAAAAATTTAAAAATTTAAATGGAATGTGTTATGCTTTTATGTTATATTTTTAAAGATTTTTTTGTGATTATTTTAATTTTTCCATGTCAATATCTATATTTAAAAAAAAAAAAATCCTGCAGTTTTTACTGCACTGGCCACTATGCCAAATAATAGACAACTTCTTGGTCTGAACAGATCATTTTACTACACTTATCTGCTTATCATTACAGGCAGGAGTAGAATGACAGATACCACCTATATAGGGATAGCACAGGATCCATTATTCACAATAGGTGATATCACTAGAGGTGAGTGTATTTGCGTACGCATTTTAAAATCGGTAAGCTAAAGCATACGCATATTTTAGTCTGTACACAAATGCGTACGCATAACGTACAAATTTTTAAAATGCGTACGCATTAGTGTACAGATTAAAACATGCGTATGCATTAGCGTACCGATTTTAAAATGCGCACGCATAACGTACAAATTTTTAAAACGCGAAAATTGCGGCCGAGCATGCTCGCTCATCTCTAGATATCACAGCTTATCTACTCCCTCCTGACCTCTGTACAGGTCACAGAGCATGCCTAGAAAACTGTCCGTCAATGAGGTCTCCTCCTATCCATTGTATCTATAGCCCATAATGTCTGCTGTAAATGCTGTTAATTACAGCTCTGTTGAGATGGCTGCCCTCAACATATTCAGGAAATAGAATATAAAAACTAGAAGAAAAAAAAAAAAAGAATATGTGTCGCTATCTAGTTTGAAATGGCAGAGAAAATAAGACACATTCCCTTTAAAGTCAGAAACCCAGACCAGAAAGCCTTTTTAAGGGTAGAAACTTCAACCATCAAACCACTTGACCCATAACTGCATAGCAAAACAGTAGTAATGTGCTGTAATAGACTTTGTGGTTCCGCTGCATGCAACTGGCTGTGCGGCACAAAACTGCCGCATGTGAACACAGCTTAAAATTAACTGATATGGGGTAAGGTAGTTTACTTTCTTGATGCTGTAGGATACACACTGAGGCAGATTTATCCAAACTGGTGTAAAGTAGAACTGGCTTAGTTGCCCATAGCAACCAATCAGGTTCCACCTTTCATTTTTCAGTGCTCCTTTGGAAAGGTGGAATCTGACTGGTTGCTATGGGCAACTAAGCCAGTTTTCCTTTACACCAGTTTGGATAAATCTCCCTCACTGTATCTACAAACATAATGTCATTATAAAAATAATTGTAAAAAAAGCTAGATTTCTTCTGGTTGGCAGATGTTCTACACTTTCGATATGTGTACCCACCATGCCCTGCATACAGAACCCACAAGTATGTGTGACTCATCCGAGCGGGACAGGAACTGACACTTGTTACATAACAGACTGGTTTACCACACTGCATTAAGTCAAGGTTAATGGGCATCATATGCAGAATTCTTTCTGAAATTTTAATACCAGAGAGCAATTGTTCCCCAGAAAAAGGCTGGGAGACGGACGTAACTGATATACGTGAACTGCTCCGATCCAGCGTCAGTACACTGATCGAGCTGGACAGAAAAACTGAGCATGCAGCATTTTTCTGTCTGGCGCCATTTGGCATCCAGTATCACAACTGATGCGCCGGATGTATGAGAACGATCCCTCAGAAAACCCCTCCTTTTCTACTTCACACCGGAGGGCAACTGAGCTGGACCATTGGAAATATGCGAAGAGGGCCTGGATATTCTGTAAATGGATAGTCTCAGAAAATAAGAGCTTGTCACTTCTTCTTACCTCACACAGACATGAACCCACTTAAAGGAGAAGGAGCCTTTATGCTTCCTAAACTGTCATCAGTACCTGACAACTTTGCTCTAGTGGCTTCCAAAGGAGTCTTTAGTTGCCAAACGAGGTGTCTTAGGGTGCATTCAGACGACCGTGCTGTGTTTTTCGGTTCGTGTGTTTTCTGCATTTTGCGGAACGCACATGGCCGGCGCTATATCGAAAATGCCTATTGCTGTCCGTGATTGTGGACAAGAATAGCTGATAGAGAAGTTATCAAAAATTGGACTTAACCCCTGGATAGTTCAGTGGATCTGCAGTTGGCTGAAGGACAGATACCAGAGGGTTGTTGTTAATGGAGTGTATTCTGAGCAGAGGCTGGTTACAAGTGGGGTGCCACAGGGATCTGTTCTGGGTCCTGTTCTGTTTAACATGTTTGTAAGTGACATAAGGGACGGCTTGGTAGGGAAGGTTTGCTTGTTTGCTGATGACACAAAAGTGTGTAATAGGGTTGATGTTCCAGGAGGTGTCGGTAATATGGAGAATGATTTATCTTCATTAGATAAGTGGTCAAAACAATGGAAACTTCAGTTCAATGTTTCCAAATGTAAAATAATGCACTTGGGGAGAAGAAATCCTCTATCTGAGTATCGTATTGGCAGTTCTGTGCTAACAAAGACCTCAGAAGAGAAGGATTTGGGGGTAGTCATCTCTGACAGCCTCAAAATGAGTAACCAATGCAGCCAGGCGGTGGGAAAAGCAAATCGTATTCTTGGCTGCATAGCTAGAGGTATAACAAGCAGAAAGAGGGAGATTATGATCCCTCTGTATAGAGCTCTAGTGAGACCACATCTGGAATACTGTGTTCAATTCTGGAGATCTCACCTGCAAAAGGATATTGCTAAAATAGAACGGGTCCAAAGAAGAGCTACAAAAATGGTGGAAGGTCTAAAACATAGAACTTATCAAGAAAGACTCCGAGTTCTTAATATGTATAGTCTGGAGGAAAGAAGAGAAAGGGGGGACATTATTGAAACTTTTAAATATGTTAAAGGACTGAATAAAGTTCAGGAGGGAAGGGTTATTAATAAGAAACAGAACACAAGAACAAGGGGGCACAATCTGAGGTTAGTTGGGGGAAAAATCAAGAACAACATTAGAAAATATTATTTCACTGAAAGAGTAGTAGAAGCTTGGAACAAACTTCCAGCAGAGGTGGTTGATAAATCCTCAGTAACTGAATTTAAACATGCCTGGGATAAACATGTATCTATCCTAAGATAAAAATAAAAGGATAATAAAAGGGCAGACTAGATGGACCAGGTGGTCTTTTTCTGCCGTCAATCTTCTATGTTTCTATGTTTCTAATAGGACATACTCTATGTTTTTTGTGGGGCTGCAGAATGGAAGTACGGATGCGGACAGCATACAGTGTGCTGTACACATCTTTTGCAGCCCCATTGAAATGAATGGGTCCCCACCCCTTTCTGCAAAATTGCGGAACAGATGCAGACCCATTCATACGGTCATGTGAATGGGCCCTTATTATGATGAATAAGAACATTACAGACTGTGTGTAGTGCATGCTTAACTGGATGGTTCACCCCCTTCCCAACGTTTTACGACCATGTACGTCATAATGCTGGTAGGGGTATATGGAGCCCATACGCAGTGGGTGCTGGCTTCCCTGCAATAGCCAGGATGAACAGTAAGGGCTCATGCACACGGCCGTTGCCCAGCCGTGGCCACATTGCGGCCCACAATACACGGGCACATCCGGGAGATGAACGGGTCGACATCTGGGAGATGCGTAGTAGTGTTTCCATGGGTTTTCTGTCCGTATGTATGCATGCACTACTTTTTTGCGGGGTGGACAGTCGAATGCAGACCCCATTCAAGTGAATGGGTCCACAATCCGCATGCGGCAGCCCAATGGTCGGTGGCGTACACTGTGGAACCCAATTTGCGGTCCGCAGCACGGGCCCAGTGTGCATGAGGCCTAAGGATGTGACTACATGGCGCAGTTCCAACATAGTCGTGCAAGCTCAAAGTAAACTAATGCGGACCACGCTGTTCAGAAGGACCGCAGTGTTAACAGCCGTGAGGCCATTAACAATACAGATCAACTAAACAGTGCAACCCTCAATAATTTAATCAGGGTCCACTGTGGTCACAACCACGCTATGTGGTCGTACCCTTATCACGGACATTAAAACCCCTCAGATGTATTAGCGACGACGGTGTCCGAGTGGTTACACAAGGAGAGCGGCCTCCCTCCGTCTCCTAATGGTGCCCAGAAGTTTTGCATGGAATAGTACAAGCGATCAAACATTTGCACTACACCCATGTCACGGTTCTGACACAAATGCGTGAGGCGCAGGGGGTCGAAGAAAACTATGCATTTTTAAATCTGACCCAACGACTTAATGTTAAAAAAATGGTACCAATATGGATCCACCGGAAAACGCCGCATGGTAAAAAAAAAAAAAAAAAACGCCATGAGCATAAAAAAAGTAACATACAAGTGAATAAAACCACTTAAATGTAGGGGCAACATCTTCTTAATGGAAAAGTGTGAATAATACATATCGGGAATGCACAAGTGTGAATGAGGCCTTAGGCTGGAAACACACAAGAAGTCTGAGTCAAAGTTAGAAGTGGAAGGAGAAGTTGACATCCCTCCTTTATAGCATCCCTCCTTTATAGCATCCCTCCTTTATAGCATCCCTCCTTTATAGCATCCCTCCTTTATAGCATCCCTCCTTTATAGCATCCCTCCTTTATAGCATCCCTCCTTTATAGCATCCCTCCTTTATAGCATCCCTCCTTTATAGCATCCCTCCTTTATAGCATCCCTCCTGCCTTCACTTCTGGTTTTGGCTGCAGCCTTAAGCCTCATTCACACGTCAGTGTTTCCCGTTTGCATGTCCTATCTTGATCCGTGTTCCTGGATCCCTCACGCCCATTATAGTCTATGGGTCCGGATGTCATCCGTGTTGCATCCGTGTTTCACGGACATGCTTTGAAAATTATTTTTCAGCTGTTTCAGTGTCAGTGAAACACGGATGCAACACGGACAGCAAAAAACGGACACACGGACCCAACATGGATCCTTCACGGACAGCTTCACGGATGCCTCACTGACCACGTGCTCACGGATTTGAGCACGGACACGGACGTGTGAATGAGGCTTTATACTGAGTGCATCAGCAGAAATATTACAATTAGGTGGAATGTCCCTTTAAGTAATGCTTCCAGTAAAACCCAGACTGTCACACCCACATACCAAAACAACAGAGAAGATTTCGCAAATATCTAAATTAAAACCTGTTTTCAGACATCAATGGTGCTTTTGAGGAACGTGCACAGAGCCAAGAAGCCGATGTTCTATTAATCCTGTGAAGACAGAGGTCATCAATCTGCCATCTCCAGCCAATGCGCTCAGACTTTCATTTTAAGGTCACAGAGAACAAAGAAAATATTGAGTGAAATTTAGACTATGCATTTTCACTCATGTCACATGGCCCATAGGACTATGTTATTGTGGAGGGGTGTGGACCACAATGACCGGACGGGCTGCTAGGAGAACAGAAATCCCAAGAGCCACTTTCTGGCCAAGTACTTCTAGTAAGAGGCTGTTAGTGGCCTAATCGTGTCACTGGTCATGTCCACACGGATCTGCTGTACAGAACCAGCAGAGTGGATAAATACATCCACACGCAGTGTGAGGGCTCATTCAGACGGCCGTATGCTGTCCACAAAAATGCGGATCCGTTTTTTTGCGGATTACATGCTGACCTATTCACTTCTATGGGGCCCTTTTCTTCCATTCCATGGCTAAGCAAAACAAATGAAACATGTCCAATACTGGTCAGTGAAAATCAGGACATGGCCCAACTGAAGTTTAAGAGTCTGCAAAAAACGGAATGCAATCCTTTTTTTTTTTTTTTTGCGGCCATTCTTAACTGTTCGCAAAACCCCCCCCCCAAAAACGGATCCTCTTTTTTGCGGACAGCATACGGCTGTCTGAATGAGCCCTAAGGCTACTTTCACACTGCCTGCCACTGTGCCACCGGAAGTCTCCAGCCCCATTCACTATAACCGCGGTTACCGCCAGGGTGAAAGTAGTCTAAGTAAACCAGTGTAAACTGAGCCGCGGTGCGGTTTTTGGTGCAGAACCAAGGCATAAAAAAAAAAAAAAACCCAGCCACATGAGGGCTTGTTTTTGTGGGATAAGTTATACTTTGTAATGGGACCATTTAATAACACATATGATGTAGTGGGAAGCTGGAAAAAATGTCCAAATGAGGTGGAACTAAGAAAAAAAAAAAAAAAAAAAAGCAATTCGTCCACAGTTTTATGGGTTTTGTTTTTACGGCGTTCCCTATGCGGTAAAACTGACCGATGCTCTTCATTCTCTGGGTCCGTACAATCACAGCTTTTCTTTTAATACCTACTATTCTGACACCTTTTTATATCTCCATCAGCAGAGCTGTGCGAGGGCTGATTCTTTGCAGGGCGATCTTTTTTCACTGATACCGCATTGGAGCGTGTATGAGGTGGAGTTCACGTTTGACTACATTTTTTTGAGAGGTGAAGTAACGAAAAAAAAAAAAAACAGTGAACCGGCCATTTTGATTTTTTTTTCACCGTATGGGATAAACACATAACAGTAAGGGCGTTTTGAGCTGCACAGGTGCAAATGATATTTACGTTTTTAGCATTTATTTTTATTATGGGGATTTTTGAAAAATATTTTTTATATGTTTAAAAACTTTTCTTTAACTTTTTTTCCCACTTACATTAAAGGGGTTATCCGTGAAACGATAATGACGACCTAACCTCAGGACAGCTTATCATTATCACATCAGCAGGGGTTCGAGTTCTGGCAGCCCTGACGATCGGCTGTTCCAGGGGGCCGGAATGCTCCCCTGAACTCTGGCCACCGCAGCCAGCACCCGTCAGCTTTCCAAGTGCAGCTCCTTACATTGTATAGTGGCTGTGCTTGGTATTGCAGCTCAGTCCCATCGACTTCAACGGAGTCAGTGCTGCAATTAGGCCACGTGATCGATGTACAGTGACATCACACGGCATAGGTAAAGGCTGTGGCGCTAATTGAGTACCCGGCCTCTTCTAACAGCTGATCACGGGGGTTCCTGGTCATCAGACCCCTGCCAATCAGTTGACCTAATATTGTTACTGGATTACAGTTGCACTCACACCTGTGGAGGCCTCAGAGCTGAAATCTCATCCCCTGCTTGATCAATGTCTGCATGAAACTTGCATTCGTGATTTGCATTTTGTTTCCAACAACTGCGTTCACAGCTTCAAATTAGTTATGTGAAATGTGACAAGGAGCAAAGCAGCCATGAATGATATATAAATAAGCAATTTATAAGCCCTTGTAATAATTCTGGAACATCTCTTCTTATAACTCTGCATTGTGCCATTCCTCTGTTATGCCTCCTAGAAATATACAAATAAACTAGCAACTGGGTGTTAACATTCCCCTTGTCAGAGTTTCTAGTGTAAATGACAGTAAATATGCTGGGCCCCTGAGACCACACACACTCCCACACCATGCTCGCTTTTCAGAAAAGAGGCAAGAATAGTATTAAAAGATCAAAAAGCCTTTTTACCGCAAAATGCCACTTGAGCAAATATTTTCTACTCACGTAGAACCTTTCATAAATTCCCCCCATAGTGCTCAGAGAAGAGGTTATCTCCTGAAAAATACAGACGTGTCAGGAGAACTGATTGGCTTGTCCCATCTGGACAATTATGAAAGATCAATAGGATATGCCATAAATGACCCATAGGTGCAGATCCCATCTCTGGTTCTATGCCCGCTGTGAACGGAGATCAAGCTGTACCTGCGTGACTTTCTCCATTCACTGCAATGGGACCTCCGTAAATAGCGTTCAAGAGTGTTCAGACGTCCCATAGAAGTGGGTGGAGAGGATGCTACGCATGCTCTGCATTCATGGCGGATCCCAGAGGTGGGACCGGCACCTATCAGACATTTATAGCAATTTCTATTGAAATGCCATAAATGTCCAGGACTTTGTGCAGTAAAACTTAAAGGGTTGCACAGGATTTTACCATTGATGGCAAATCCTCAGCACAGTCCATCAATATATCACTGGTGGGGTCCTGATATTCCGGACCACCACTGATCAGCTGTTTCAGGGTAGTGCCAGAGCCAAAACTACACAGCTCCACGGTGGATGGATCTAACTGCAGGGCTGCTCCCATTCCTTTCAGTGCAGCAGTGCACATGAGAAAAAACTGAAGCCCGCCGAAGACAATTCCTTTAAAGGGGTTGTCCCACGAAAAATATTCTACAGTTTTCAAACCAGCACCTGGATCTGATTACTTTTCTAATTGCATGTAATAAAAAATTTGGCACAGCCACTGAGCTATTGAATAAAATGTATCTGTATAGCGCCACCTGCTGTTTATTCTTTTTCTTATTTCTTTGACCTGCTCACTGAGAAGGCCGCACATGCTCAGTTCCATCCTTCAACTGCCTCCTGAGCTGTGATAGGGAGAGCTGGACACGCCTCCTGAGCTGTGATAGGCAGAGCTGAGACACGCCCTCTTAGCTGCAGCAGAAAAGACACTCCCCTTGAGCTGTCAGTTTAATATAAATCTAGCAGAGCAATAAATGGAGAGATCTCTGGATCCATGTGAGGTACAGGGTTGGTTCTAGCTTTGATAAAAAGATATTTTGACATACTATATGATGTCTGATTTTCATTTTTTACATTACTCATGGGATAACCCCTTTAAGCCATTTCAGACTGGTGACTTTATCCTGAAAGACACAGGCCCAAATTTACTAATCCCAAAGCCCTGCACTAGACTTCTCATCCAGCCTGAGCCTCTGTGATGAATGTAGCAGAGGGATAGACACTTTTCTCTGACTCTATACAAGCTCAGTCATTTCTACTTGACACCCGACAATTTCTAGACATTATCCAATATCATAATCCTCTATCACCCGACAGTGGTAGGTGGGATGTCTACAGCCTATCCTACCCTACATTCGAAAGGAATGGCAGCCAAGAGCTGGTTCCTGGATCTACTACACATTGTTCTACTTAACAATTTTTCTTATTTGGTGATCAATTCTACCAGCAGATGCAGGGAACCGCTATGGGGTCCAATGTGGCTCCACCTTACGCTAACAGTTACATGTCCATATGCGAGGAAAATTAGGTCTATTCAGATGCGTTATTCCAACAACACACCACTATGTGTCGTCATTATACTGATATTTTTTGCGTATGGGGTGGGTCATTGGATACCTTTTTACAATTTCACAAAGAACTTAAAGAGGCTCTGTCACTAGGTTTTAACCTATGTATTTAAATACATAGGTTAAAACCCCTTGACTTCTACAGTTAAAACATACCTTTATTGCAGAGTACAGCGCAGCGGTTGTGCTGAAAAAAGAACTTTAATCTTTATGTTAATGAGCCTTCGGAGCACCGGGGGGCGGGCTCTTTCTTCCTGAGCACCGCTTCTTCACCGCCCCCCGGGTCCCGAGGCTCTCTCCGATGCCAACGTCCACGCCCCTCTGAAACTTGATTGACAGCGCTAGGCCGTTTGGCCTAGCGCTGAAATCCCGCCGGCGCATGCGCAGAAGCGCTTGCAGTGCCGAACACCGCAAGCGCTTCCATCCTTGTGCGCACGCGCCGTCACTTCCGGGTTCAGCGAAGTGACGGCGCGTGCGCACAAGGATGGAAGCGCTTGCGGTGTTCGGCACTGCAAGCGCTTCTGCGCATGCGCCGGCGGGATTTCAGCGCTAGGCCAAACGGCCTAGCGCTGTCAATCAAGTTTCAGAGGGGCGTGGACGTTGGCATCGGAGAGAGCCTCGGGACCCGGGGGGCGGTGAAGAAGCGGTGCTCAGGAAGAAAGAGCCCGCCCCCCGGTGCTCCGAAGGCTCATTAACATAAAGATTAAAGTTCTTTTTTCAGCACAACCGCTGCGCTGTACTCTGCAATAAAGGTATGTTTTAACTGTAGAAGTCAAGGGGTTTTAACCTATGTATTTAAATACATAGGTTAAAACCTAGTGACAGAGCCTCTTTAATTCTATTTACCCCTAGTTACAGCTTACACTTCATTATGCCTACAATACCATCAGCTTCTTGGACATGCAAATTTCAATAGACAACACAGAGATTATTTCGATAGACTTATACACAAAACCCACAGACTGTAACAGCTTACTCCACTTTACAAGTTGTCATTCCCGATACTAAAAAGTCTTTACCGATCTCACAATATCAACGTGTGAGACGGACTGTGTCACATACCCAAACCACAACAAAACGATTAGAGGAAATGACAAATCGCTTTTTAGAGAGCGGCTATCCTCCCAAATTACTTGATAGGGTCTCTACCTCACCCAAGGCTAAAGTCAAAACCCCATCGTGAATACTTTTGTTCATCAATATCATCCATTCAGCTATGAAATAATCCACATTTTGAGACGCCATTGGCATCTTCATCTTCAATTGGCATCTTCAATCTTCAAGACAAGCCTATCCGGATATAGAGGAATTTAAATATTCCATCATGCCTTATTAAAAACGTATTAAAAGTATCTGTGATACTTCGATACAAGCCAACACTGGCAGTCTGACGCGTTTCCCTACCCAGACCTTCTCATATACTTCACGAAACTGCACCTTTCCATGTCTTCACTGTGGCCAGGGTTCCTGACCATCCGAGATCTGATAAACACTTTCCCATCAAGGGCCATTTTACTTCACTTCCAACTATGTTATTTATTTAACAAAGTGCCCGTGTGGCCTAGCCTATGTAGGGGAGACAACACAATGTACAGCCATGGCCAAAAGTTTTGAGAATGACACAAATATTATATTTTCACATGATCTGCTGCCCTCTGGTTTTTATGTGTGTTTGTCAGATGTTTTTATCACATACAGAAATATAATTGCAATCATATTATGAGTAACAAAAGCTTATATTGACAGTTAGAATGAGTTAATGCAGCAAGTCAATATTTGCAGTGTTGACCCTTCTTCTTCAGGACCTCTGCAATTCTCCCTGGCATGCTCTCAATCAACTTCTGGACCAAATCCTGACTGATAGCAGTCCATTCTTGCACAATCAATGCTTGCATTTTGTCAGAATTTGTAGGTTTTTGTTTGTCCACCCGTCTCTTGATGATTGACCACAAGTTCTCAATGGGATTAAGATCTGGGGAGTTTCCAGGCCATGGACCCAAAATCTCTATGTTTTGTTCCCTGAGCCATTTAGTTATCACCTTTGCTTTATGGCAAGGTGCTCCATCATGCTGGAAAAGGCATTGTTGATCGCCAAACTGCTCTTGGACGGTTGGGAGAAGTTGCTCTCGGAGGACATTCTGGTACCATTCTTTATTCATGGCTGTGTTTTTAGGCAAGACTGTGAGAGAGCCGATTCCCTTGGCTGAGAAGCAACCCCACACATGAATGGTTTCAGGATGCTTTACAGTTGGCATGAGACAAGACTGGTGGTAGCACTCACCTCGTCTTCTCCGAATAAGCTGTTTTCCAGATGTCCCAAACAATCGAAAAGGGGATTCATCAGAGAAAATGACTTTACCCCAGTCCTCAGCAGTCCACTCCCTGTACCTTTTGCAGAATATCAGTCTGTCCCTGATGTTTTTTCTGGAGAGAAGTGGCTTCTTTGCTGCCCTCCTTGAGACCAGGCCTTGCTCCAAGAGTCTCCGCCTCACAGTGCGTGCAGGTGCACTCACACCTGCCTGCTGCCATTCCTGAGCAAGCTCTGCACTGCTGGTAGCCCGATCCCACAGCTGAAACACTTTTAAGAGACGGTCCTGGCGCTTGCTGGTCTTTCTTGGGCGCCCTGGAGCCTTTTTGGCAACAATGGAACCTCTCTCCTTGAAGTTCTTGATGATGCGATAGATTGTTGACTGAGGTGCAATCTTTCTAGCTGCGATACTCTTCCCTGTTAGGCGATTTTTGTGCAGTGCAATGATGACTGCACATGTTTCTTTAGAGATAACCATGGTTAACAGAAGAGAAACAATGATGCCAAGCACCAGCCTCCTTTTAAAGTGTCCAGTGGTGTCATTCTTACTTAATCATGACAGATTGATCTCCAGCCCTGTCCTCATCAACACCCATACCTGTGTTAATGGAGCAATCACTGAAACGATGTTAGCTGGTCCTTTTAAGGCAGGGCTGCAATGATGTTGAAATGTGTTTTGGGGGATAAAGTTCATTTTCTAGGCAAATATTGACTTTGCAAGTAATTGCTGTTAAGCTGATCACTCTTTATAACATTCTGGAGTATATGCAAATTGCCATTATAAAAACTGAAGCAGTAGACTTTGTAAAAATTAATATTTGTATCATTCTCAAAACTTTTGGCCATGACTGTATACGTGACCATGATCAGATGTAAGAGGGATCTCCTACCACTTCCACCCCATTTTGTGAAAACCAATTGCACAATTACGTTTCTTGGCGAGGTGGTGACCGAACCATTATTGTAAAAAGAAGAGAAGCCTATTGGATTCATACATTACAAACTCTTGGGCCTTTGGGTTTTCATTGTGAATACAAAGGTGGATATTTCTAATATTTCTCTCTACCCTATATACCATACATTTCTATTAGAGCTGGGCGATATGGCCCCAAAAAAAAAATCTCGATTTTTTAAAAATTTTGGACGATTCACGATTTAAATCTCGATTTTCTTAGGTTATTAAAAATATAAAAAAATAAATTAAAAAAGCCTACTGTGCCCCCATCAGACCTCACATCAGCCCACTGTGCCCCCATCAGACCTCACATCAGCCCACTGTGCCCCCATCAGACCCCACATCAGCCCATTGTGCCCCCATCAGACCCCACATCAGCCCATTGTGCCCCCATCAGACCCCACATCAGCCCATTGTGCCCCATCAGCCCCCACATCAGCCCATTGTGCCCCATCAGCCCCCACATCAGCCCACAGTGCCCCATCAGCCCACAGTAGTGCCCCCATCAGACCTCCGATCAGCCCACAGTAGTGCCCCCTTCAGACCTCCGATCAGCCCACAGTAGTGCCCCCTTGAGACCTCCGATCAGCCCACAGTAGTGCCCCCTTGAGACCTCCGATCAGCCCACAGTAGTGCCCCCTTGAGACCTCCGATCAGCCCACAGTAGTGCCCCCTTGAGACCTCCGATCAGCCCACAGTAGTGCCCCTTGAGACCTCCGATCAGCCCACAGTAGTGCCCCCTTGAGACCTCCGATCAGCCCACAGTAGTGCCCCCTTGAGACCTCAGATCAGCCCACAGAAGTGCCCCCTTGAGACCTCAGATCAGCCCACAGTAGTGCCCCCTTGAGACCTCAGATCAGCCCACAGTAGTGCCCCCTTGAGATCTCAGATTAGCCCACAGTAGTGCCCCCTTCAGACCTCAGAACAGCCCACAGTAGTGCCCCCTTCAGACCTCAGAACAGCCCACAGTAGTGCCCCCTTCAGCCCTCAGAACAGCCCACTAGGCCACCATAAGAATAAAATAAAAAAATCCCTTACCTGTCCTGCGCCGCGGCTCCGCTCCAGGTCCGGCGCTCCTCGGTCTTCTTCTCCCGGCGCTGCACTGTCACTTGACTGCGTGCAGCGTCAGGTCCCGCGTTCAGGACAGTGCAGCGCGGCCCCGGAGAAGAAGAGGAGCGCCGGACACCGGAGTGGAGCCGCGGCGCAGTACAGGTGAGAGATTTTTTTTATTTTATCTGGCGGGCGCCATTTTAGGATAATTGAGTTCACGATTTTCCTAAAAAATAAAATCGTGAGGCTTTCAATTGGCGAACTAATCAAATTAATTTGATTAATTGCCCAGCCCTCATTTCTATATTATATTAATATATAGGTTTTGTCTATAATCAGACTAATGCCCGCAACATCTATTTGTACATTGGTACCTTGGAACCGAACCCGAGTTTGGGAAATGGTTTTTTACATTAGAAAATAATTTATGAAGTTATTACACGTAAGCATCAGCGCCATACGTCTCGGGCAGATGCCCCATTCACACAGCGCTATTACACTTGGCAAACTGCCTTATTTCACCACAGTCCAGCGGCCCATCCGGTTTCTCTGAGGAAGGCCTTGTGGCCGAAAACATTCAGCGATCGTGCCTTATCTGGATCACTTAAAAAAAATACGATATTGCATTTCTATTGTGACGAACAGGAGTCTTTCTTACACTACTTATGGGCCTGGGAACCATCTCCTGATCCACAATCTACACCATCAGTGCTCTCCAACCTGCCCCTACACAGTACATACACACATACAAATACACATACATACTTACATGCTCCCGGCAGGTCTCCACAGCGCAGGAGGAGCAGGACGGCGCACATAGGACGATTCTCCACAGCGCCCTCTGCTGGGCGCCTGGTGGAATCGTCCTATGTGTGCGCCGTCCTGCTCCTCCTGCGCTGTGAAGACCTGCCGGGAGCATGTAAGTATGTATGTGTATTTGTCTGTGTATGTTTATGTGTATGTCTGTATGTGTGCAGGTGACGGTTCAGTCATGAACTCCATTGAAAGTCAATGGAGGACGGATCCGTTTACCATTGTGTCACACCAAACGGATGCGTCCCCATTGACTTTCATTGGGGGTCATGACGGATCCATCTTGGTGCGGATGCCTGGACCGGATGTTGTGGTTTGCTCTCCGGTCTGAAGACGGAACGGAATGCTTTTAGGAGCGCTCCGTTGTCTTCAGTTCAGTTTTGTCCCCATTGAAAATGAATGGGGACAAAACGAAAGCGTTTTATTCTGGTATCGAGCCCCTATGACGGAGCTACATACCGGAATTATAAAACACTAGTGTGAAAGTAGCCTAACCGTATTATTACGATCCCAGCGCGTTCCTCTCCGGACTCATTAGGGGCCATCAAAGCTTATATTATCCACCAGTAATCAGCAAGCTGATTGTCACTTGTTTGCTTCATTTACATAGAGCAATCACTGTGTGTGACCAAGTGATTGTTCATTCACATACAGAAGCAAGGCAAACCCAAGATGTCACAGAAGAAAGGCCAATTATCAGGGATGAGCATTTGTAGAAACGCTTGTTCTGAAAACTGCCCTGCGTAAAAGGCGCCATTCATCAAGTGATCGTGTACCTACAATTATCGATCCTGTGCAGCAGGTCGTGCGGTGTAAACTGGGGGCTGCTGCCCAGGAACAATACATTTCTATAGGGACAGAGGATTGCTGTAACGATCGCTTGTCCCCATACTGCAGCATATAAATACAGACGAGCAGGCAATTATCAGGAACATTTGGTTCGCTCCTGATAATTGACTGAAACTAAGCAAAAAAATAAATAAATAAGTTGCAAAGCCCTATACTGCAACTTTTTGAAGCCAGAATTGTGGAGTAGAGGGCTTGATGAACTCTCCGCATTGTGTGAAAGAGGACACTTAGCAGGACACGTCTGAAGGACATTCACAGGGGGTATAAATAGTGAACAGGCTGACCCCTTCACAATTGTATTTTAGAAAGTGAGAAATGAGGAAGCAGTTCATTTCTTCATTTCTTTCTTTTTAAAGCTCTTGAGAAACTCCCTAAACGAGTTTCTGGGGATATTCCTCACAGTCACGTGCTGTAATGCAATAATAGCCCCGCCATATACATCCAGTCGTACTACTACCTGAGCGTGCCGCATCTGTAGAGACTACATCCTCATCAGGAAAGGGAGCGCTCCCTCTCATCTCCATGCTGGCCGTACAAGCAGAGGTCACAATAACGCCTGTACAGACAATATTATGCATTATTTCTGGGCCAGGGCGCTGTATCAGCGCAGTCCGTGTAGTCTGTTCAGTCCCTACCGCCAGCTAGATAATCCTGGTGCAGTGCGCATCTGATCTGGGTTGTGTGCAGACTAGGGATGAGCGAACTTCTGTTTTCAAGTTTGGCGTACAAGGTTCGGGTTATTTAAAGAGGACCTTTCACCTCTCCTGACATGTCTGTTTTAATAGCTTCATGCATTCCCCATGTAATCACAATTGTGGAGCCTCTATTCTTATGGCTGTATGTTGTGCCATTCCTTTATTATTTCTACAAGAAGTTATGAGTGAATTGTTAGCAGTCTGCAGTAAGGGTACAGAGGGGTGGTAACCAGTTGGGGGTACAAATTACGAGATGCGTACGCTACTACTCGAAAATTGCTCCCGAGTACTCTCGGCCGAGCATGCTCGCTCGCTTATCTCTAAGCATAACCTATATGTTATTCATCTAAATCTCTGCTCTTTCTACGCTTAGGAGTCCAATGGGCGGTCCTATCAGAGACTGAGCCTTCAATGTATACAGAGTTAGCTGTCAATCACTGAGTAGGACGACCCATTGGACTCCAAAGCATGAAAAAACCAGCAGAGGTTTGAGGAGCATCTGTCACCATGATAAATGACCAATCTAATATACATTTACTTTTATCCATATGCAAATTAAGTGCTTAAAGCATTGAGGGGCTGGCCTAGCCCCTCGGAGCACTGCTTCACCTGCTCCTCTCCCCCATCGACATTCCCTCACTGCTTGGATGAAATTTCACGCTCACGCCAGCAAGCCTTCTTCGGCGCATGCGCAGTTGATCTCAGGAGGTTGTACCTTCTCTGAGATCTGTACTGAGGTGCCCAACGTCATCAGCACTAGCCCAATACAAATCTCAGAGCGGGGTGTACCTCCTCAGATCCACTGTGGGGAGACTTCAGAGCCAGGCATCCAAACAGTGAGAATGCCCAGCACCTATCAAACAGGCCATGAGGCAAAATACAGATCACGTCCTATCTTTTGCGGTGCGGAGGCACGGACCCGAAGGCCCACCGAACTGTTTCCATAGGACATGTCTTATCTTTTGCCGTATCTTGCAGATTGTGGACCCATTCAAGTCAATGGGTCTGCACCACAGCATGGAGTTCACATGGCCGATGCCCTTCCATTGCAGACCACTATTTGCGGTTCACAATACGGGCACCACGGCCACACGGTCGCGTGAATGAGCCCTACGGATATACTCACAGGATAAACATAATCAAAAGTGGATTTTTTTAAAATCTTCTACAGTAATCAGATTTCAGCAATGGATTATCTACAAATCCACTCTGGACTGTCGAGCGGATCCAAACACAGATTATCCAATCAACATAATCAGCGGCTTTTCAGCACGTAATCTGCAGCCATGGTGACGATACGCAGATAACACGTTCGCATGGACACGGAATCCGTACGTCAGTGTGTGAACATGGGCACAGGACGACTTGTGCCATCGCTGCAATGGCCGATACTTCATAAGGTCCAGAAGTTTTAATAGAAATTAATCAAAAAGTTATTTCACGACCCATAAAAGAACCAATACAGAGAGCGGTACTCAGCTTTCCTAGGATCCTGAGTTGCTGACTTGCCCAGGTACCCCGGGTCCATACCAGTGCCATGCTGTGCTCTCTGGGCAGTCAGGAGGCTGGGTGACAACCCTAGCGGTGGAGGGCACATAACTGTCACCCAGCTTTCCCAGAAACAGATAGATAGTGATTATAGGGGCAAGGGTTCCAGCTGACATCAGCGGTAACACTGGGCAGTGCCAACATCATATACATATATATAATACCTGATAACGTCATACACCCTGCACATAGCAGACACATGGACATCTATCAGCACAGCCGCGGCCACATGAAGCGGAGGGAATACAGGGCCCCCTAACCCCACAGCCGGCGCCCCTCCCCCACCTCAACACTCACCTCTCTCGTCGTCTCCTGCATGAAGCTGGCAGTAAACGGGGAACCTCTCTCCAGTACCAGCAAAGCCCTCACAACCCGGGGCGCGCACCCACCGAATCCTCCTCCTCCACTGCAAGACACACACAGTCTCCGCCCACGCCAGAACGCGCGCCTAGGCCCCGCCCCTCGGGCCTGTCCGTGGCCACGCCTCCGGTTGCGGTTTCAGTGGTCACGGAGGCTGTAGGCTCCGGTAGCCCGTTAATAGTTTAGTCTTCTCGGTTGTGTGGCGGGCTCCGCCTCGTCGTGCAGAGGACTGTGTATTATATATGTGGTAAAACCATACCACACTGGAGGGAAGGCCCCGACGGGTAGCGGGAGCTGTAACAGGTAGTCGTGTTTCACTGCCTGGCGAGAAGACGTCGGCAGGAGTAATGGAGTCGAGCACAGTACCGGGCACACGGAGGACACAGGAGGGGCTCAGGGGTTTTCAAGTACTTTTTAGAAAAGTCCGTGTACCCGGGTCTAAGGTCCACTGAAGGATCGAGCCGAATGTCAGCAGGAGCAATGGTGCCATGGTTCACATCCCATCCAGTCCCCCCCTTTGTGCCCCGTACACAGTAGTAGTGCCCCTAACACAGTAAGAATGTCGCATTTGTGCCCCCTAGACAGTAATGATACCCCAGAGTGCCATTCACAGAATATGATGTTCCCTTAGTGTCTCCCACACAGTATGAGGCCCCTAAGTGCTTACTTACAGCAGAATGATCTCAAGTTCCCCCCCAAACTGTGTGATGTACCCGTGATTGCATCCTCCCCAGTGATGTGTTCCCTGGTAGACTTTTCCCACGTTTCCCACCTAAATGCCTCTTTTAGCCTAATTTGAATACCTAGACCAACTTAGCCAGATCAGCAGTGTGGAGCCGCCTGTGACTGGATGTGGATGTGTCACTGCATCACGCCTATGCGGAGCCACCAATGGAAGGGGGATGGTAGAACAAGGAGCTGACGGTCCCCTGCCTCACTCTTATGTTCAGCTCTATCTGCCTCCTCAGGACGCAGATAACCATGAAAGTGGGACATGCAGAGGTTTGCACTTGGCCACAGTCCGCCAGTCCAGTAACCCTGTTATAGGTATTTGAGGATCCTTGTCCTGAAAAATACTGCCATATAGTCCTGATACTACAGTGCCATAGTGTGCTAAGAAACAGCATATCTCCATAGTGTGCCATACAGTGCACAGTACTGAAAGCTATACACCATATCACTATATTATACACAGTAATAAAGGATTTATACTATAATATAACCATTCAATACACAGTACTAAAGCATATACATAGTAATAAAGGATATATACCATAATATCACCATACAATACATAGTAATAAAGGATATACACAGTAATATCACCGTATAATACACAGTAATATCACCATACAACACACTGTAATAAAGCATATACATAGTAATAAAGGATATACACAGTAATATCACCATACAATACATAGTAATAAAGGATATACATAGTAATAAAGGATATATACCATATCACCGTATAATACACAGTAATATCACCATACAACACACTGTAATAAAGCATATACATAGTAATAAAGGATATATACCATAATATCACCATACAACACAGTAATAAAGGATATACACAGTAATATCACCATACAATACACAGTAATAAAGGATATACACAGTAATAAAGGATATACACAGTAATATCACCATACAATACACAGTAATATCACCATACAATACACAGTAATAAAGGATATACACAGTAATAAAGGATATACACAGTAATATCACCATACAATACACAGTAATAAAGGATATATACCATAATATCACCATACAATACATAGTAATAAAGGATATACACAGTAATATCACCGTATAATACACAGTAATATCACCATACAACACACTGTAATAAAGCATATACATAGTAATAAAGGATATACACAGTAATATCACCATACAATACATAGTAATAAAGGATATACATAGTAATAAAGGATATATACCATATCACCGTATAATACACAGTAATATCACCATACAACACACTGTAATAAAGCATATACATAGTAATAAAGGATATATACCATAATATCACCATACAACACAGTAATAAAGGATATACACAGTAATATCACCATACAATACACAGTAATAAAGGATATACACAGTAATAAAGGATATACACAGTAATATCACCATACAATACACAGTAATATCACCATACAATACACAGTAATAAAGGATATACACAGTAATAAAGGATATACACAGTAATATCACCATACAATACACAGTAATAAAGGATATATACCATAATATCACCATACAATACACAGTAATAAAGGATATACTCAGTAATAAAGGATATACACAGTAATAAAGGATATACACAGTAATATCACCATACAATACACAGTAATTAAAGGGGTATTCTCATTTTAGACAATGGGGACATATTGCTAGGATATGCCCCCATTGTCTTATAGGTGCGGGTCCCACCGCTGGGACCCGCACCTATATCCAGAACGGAGCGGGGAGCGCTGCGCCTGGAGGACCCACCACCAGGGGCAGCTCCCCGCTGCGCTCATAGGAATGAATGGGAGCGCAGCGCGCAAGCGCGGCCACCGCTCCCATTCATTTCTATGGAGCTAACGGAAGTAGCCAAGCCAGCTCGGGGGCTCCGTTCTGGATATAGGTGCGGGTCCCAGCGGTGGGACCCACACCTATAAGACAATGGGGGCATATCCTAGCAATATGTCCCCATTGTCTAAAATGAGAATAACCCTTTAAGGATATACACAGTAATAAAGGATATACACAGTAATATCACCATACAATACATAGTAATAAAGGATATACACAGTAATAAAGGATATACACAGTAATATCACCATACAATACACAGTAATAAAGGATATACACAGTAATAAAGCATCTATACAGCAATATCACCATACAATACACAGTAATAAAGGATATACACAGTAATAAAGCATCTATACAGCAATATCACCATACAATACACAGTAATAAAGGATATACACAGTAATATCACCATACAATACACAGTAATAAAGGATATACACAGTAATAAAGGATATACACAGTAATAAAGGATATACACAGTAATATCACCATACAATACACAGTAATAAAGGATATACACAGTAATATCACCATACAATACACAGTAATAAAGGATATACACAGTAATAAAGGATATACACAGTAATAAAGGATATACACAGTAATATCACCATACAATACATAGTAATAAAGGATATACACAGTAATATCACCATACAATACATAGTAATAAAGGATATACACAGTAATAAAGCATCTATACAGTAATATCACCATGCCATACACAGTATTAAAGAATATACCATTATATCTCCATACAATACACAGTAATAAAGGATATACACAGTAATATCACCATACAATACACAGTAATAAAGGATATACACAGTAATATCACCATACAATACACAGTAATAAAGGATATACACAGTAATAAAGCATCTATACAGCAATATCACCATACAATACACAGTAATAAAGGATATACACAGTAATATCACCATACAATACACAGTAATAAAGGATATACACAGTAATAAAGGATATACACAGTAATATCACCATACAATACACAGTAATAAAGGATATACACAGTAATAAAGCATCTATACAGCAATATCACCATACAATACACAGTAATAAAGGATATACACAGTAATATCACCATACAATACACAGTAATAAAGGATATACACAGTAATAAAGGATATACACAGTAATATCACCATACAATACACAGTAATAAAGGATATACACAGTAATATCACCATACAATACATAGTAATAAAGGATATACACAGTAATAAAGCATCTATACAGTAATATCACCATGCCATACACAGTAATAAAGAATATACCATTATATCTCCATACAATACACAGTAATAAAGGATATACACAGTAATATCACCATACAATGCACAGTAATAAAGGATATACACAGTAATATCACCATACAATACACAGTAATAAAGGATATACACAGTAATAAAGCATCTATACAGCAATATCACCATACAATACACAGTAATAAAGGATATACACAGTAATATCACCATACAATACACAGTAATAAAGGATATACACAGTAATAAAGGATATACACAGTAATATCACCATACAATACACAGTAATATCACCATACAATACACAGTAATAAAGGATATACACAGTAATAAAGGATATACACAGTAATATCACCATACAATACATAGTAATAAAGGATATACACAGTAATATCACCATACAATACATAGTAATAAAGGATATACACAGTAATATCACCATACAATACATAGTAATAAAGGATATACACAGTAATAAAGCATCTATACAGTAATATCACCATGCCATACACAGTATTAAAGAATATACCATTATTTCCCTTTTCGTCCTCGGCAGCACATGAAGGTTAATCTTGTCTCATTCTCCCTGATAGGACCGCCCACCTAGATTAAACATACAATTAGTATTAAGACTAGTATATAAACACGCCCCCAACAACCACACTCTGTGTTTTTTATTTGTCCTCATTCCTGAGAGAAGCCCACCTGTGGTGTGTTTGCCTCCTATACCGTGGGGTGTGTCCCAGGTTACATGGCTCAGAGTTCAGCATAGCCAGGTGGTGTGTCCCGGGCGCTGCTCTGTATTAATGTCTCCGCTCTGTTCGCCCTGTGTTTAGGGCTTGATCCAGGCGGCCGGCGGGAGAGTATTACAAGGCTCAGTGTGTAAAAGTCAGTATCCTGTGCATGGCAGTGGAACGCACTGGTGGAACGCACATCGTTCAGCAGCGTCTGACGTCATCAGCGCACCTTCTCCCTCCCGTTCCTGGCGCCAAAGTTAAGTATTTAAGCGGTGTAGTGCAGAGCCATGGTGCCCATGTTCTTGGCAGCCGAGCTCTTGCAGTTAAAAGGTGCAGTGTCTGTCCTTGGTCAGACTTACCTTATTGATGTCTATGCTTGTCAGTAACTGGATCCCTGTTTCTATTTAAACAGATGTCCAGCCATTCCAGCAAGGAAGGAAAGAGATCTAGGAAACACAGACACAGATTGTGTCTCTCATGTGAACAGCCCCTTCCTGATGAGCACCTGTGTGATTACTGTGAGGCTTGTGATGTGGGATCAGCTGCTAAGTCTTCTCAGAAGTCCTCTCCTGCCAGACATCTAAAGAAGCGAAAGAGAAAACATGCCCTGTGCATCTCCTGCATCCAACCTCTACCTGATGACCACTCATCTAACATTTGTGTAGACTGTTCTCACCCTGATGAAGCTTCTGATGATGAAACCAAAAAGTTGTTGATACTTTTAAAGTCTATTCTGTCACATTCGCAAAAGAAAAGAAAGGCAGTAAAAAAGAAGTTTCACACACTACCGTCCTGTTCCTCTGAGGAATCTGCCTGCTCTGAGGGAGAAGTTTCTTCTGGTTCAGAAGATGAGTTGACCATTGCTGAAGATAATTTTCTTTTCAGAAAGGAAAATGCAAATCGTTTAATAAAGGAGGTAAAAAATATTATGGAGTCTAAGAAGGAGACAACTGCCGATCAGGATGAAGAAAGTTTATTCTACTTTCCAAAGAAAAGAGCGTGTGTATTCCCAAGCCATCCAGTATTGGAGTCTGTCATTCAGAGTGAATGGAAATATCCCATTAAAAAGATGGACCTAGGGTCCAGATTTAAAGCTATGTACAAAACGGATCCTGCTGAGTCAGTAAGCTGGGAGTCTCCATCTAGGGTTGATCCTGCTGTTACTAGACTTGCCAGAAGGTCATTTTTTCCTTCAGATGATTCCACTTTGCTTAAGGATCCAATGGATAAAAAAGCAGACAACCTTTTAAAAAGACTGCATACCTACCTGGCTTCACTCAATAAGGCCGCCATGGCTACAGTACCAGTAGCCCATGCTCTCAGAGTCTGGTTAAGCCATTTGGGGAAAGATATTGAAGATGGAGTACCAAGAGAAGAATTACTTCAGCAGTTGCCAACCATGAAGCTTGCAGCAGATTTCCTCTGCGATTTTCCTGTAGATTCCTTAAGGGTTTTAGCTAAGAACATGGCACTTTCCAATTCTGTTAGAAGATCCATTTGGCTGAAACTGTGGTCAGGAGACATGGCATCAAAAAGTAATCTATGTTCTCTTCCTTTTGAGCCAGGAAGATTGTTTGGCTCTCAGCTGGACAAACTGCTAGAAGCCAACAAGGATGATAAAGCTCTTGAGTTCCCACAGACCAGGCAAAAAAATCGGACAAGGTTTTTTCGTCCCTATAGAAGACAAAGATATCAGAGATCTGGCTTCCGTGGACGTTCTGACAGAGGGAGAACAGACCATAGGTTTCATAGAGTATCATCAGAGAGATCAAGGAAGAAGACGGATGAAAATAAGCCATCCAAATCAGAATTCTGACGCCAGAAGGCAAAGAGTAGGGGGTCGCCTTACTCAATATTACTCTACTTGGCAAAAGACTACTTCAGACAAATGGGTTCTGGAAATCATAAAAGAAGGTTATGCTCTGGAATTCCATCGCCATCCAAGAGACAGACTCCTTCTAAATCAGAAAGAAGACCCACGAATTATACAACTAGTAGAAGAATTTCTACAAAAAGGAGCATTAGAACCGGTTCCAAAATATCAAGAAGGGTCAGGAGTGTACTCCAGGCTGTTTCCAGTTCCCAAGCCAGGGGGAAAATGGCGTTTGATCATAGACCTTCGTTATCTGAATCGTTATATCAGAAAGATCCACTTCAGAATGGAAACCATAAGATCAGTCACAGCAGTGCTTCAAGAAGGTCAATTCATGGCTTCATTGGATCTGAAAGATGCTTACCTACATATACCAATAAGACAGTCTTCAAGAAAATTCCTGAGAGTGGCTCTTCTCAAGAATGGCAAAATAAAACATTTCCAGTTCAAAGCACTACCTTTCGGACTCTCGTCGGCACCACGGATATTCACGAAGATTGCAGTAGTACCAGTGGCGTATCTTCGTCTCCAGGCCTTGCAAGTGTTCCCATATCTAGACGACTGGCTTGTAGTAGCTCCATCCGAGTGCCTGTTAAAGAATCATCTTCAGGTGGTCACCAACTTTCTCCAATCTTTAGGATTCCTGATCAACTGGGAAAAATCAGACATCCACCCTACTACTTCCAAGCTGTTTCTGGGTTTCCAAATAGATACATGTGCCATGACCCTTTACTTACCTCCACCAAAGATCAATTCTCTGAAGAAAGAAGTAAAAGCTCTAATCTCTTGTCCAACACCTTCAGTCCACAGGGTGATGAAGACTCTTGGCCACCTGACTGCAGTGATAGATGCTGTTCCCTGGGCAAGAATCCATATGAGAGATCTCCAACAAGACATGTTACAAGTCTGGCATTTCAGTCATCACAACTTGGGAGCCCGGGTCAAATTAAGAGTTTCCACAGTTCAAAGTCTAAAATGGTGGTTACAGGAGAGAAATGTATCCAAGGGGAAAACGTTCCAGTTCTCTTCGCCTGTAGTAGTTACCACAGATGCTTCTGCTCTAGGATGGGGAGCTCATCTTCAAGATCGGTGGATTCAGGGTTGGTGGTCCACTCTGGAGAAACAACAGTCGTCAAATTTCAGAGAACTAAAGGCTGTCAAGCTGGCTCTACGTCATTTTCAAGCAGATTTGATGGGAAAATCTGTGATGGTTCATGTGACGTACCCACACACTCAAGGTCACGTCACGGGGTGTAATTACGCTATGGGGCCTATCAATTTACCACATAAATCCCGCCCACCTATCCAAGATGACGTATTTACGCTAAATTTACTCCCCAAGCCCTCTAACACCCCTACTTAACGCTGCCACCACCTATACTTCTATGAGTTATCAATAAGATTAATAACTCAATAAGGCAATAGAGGCCCTCTACCAACAATAACTACAAGCCAAGATTTATAGATATCCCTAACTTTATACAGGTAACGTTATCTCTTCGGAAACTTAGATTCTTTAAGGCTACAAGTAGAGACTTATTAAGTTTTAAAGATTTAATATACAAGAGTACAGTGCATACATGAAAATGAGTCAGGAAAAAAAGGTAATAAAACAATATACATACAATACAGTACAAACAGTAAGAAATAAAAAGTATAAAAACGAATAACCTTACTACTCAAGGGATATACGGCTGTTGGGTTCAGCAAGAAAGTGGTTGGGCAGTCTCTCCAATGACGATGGATCCCCAAAAGACTGACAAATACCTGTTTCCACCCACCCGTTTTTATCCCCCCTCAGCCGAGGGGTGGGCTGGGAAGGAACCTCCTTCCTTCTTGGGTCCGGCCTTTTGGGACGTCTGATATTATTCAGGTTTTCCCAAACTGCTGACCCATGTGGCAATATGAATCACATGAATTTCGCGCCATATGATACAAACTGCAGGTACAGGTAAGTTTCCATAATCTGAGTTGACTCGTCCCGGTCATACCAATACCAAATATGATTGAGTTATGACTTCCTGGAGGCCAGATCCTGAATACTGAGAAATGTCTCCTGTCCAGTATAGCGTGTCTAGACTCTACACGAAGCCCATGTCAGGCTAAACACAATTATTAGGGTTCTGAGGTTGTGGGTGTTATGAGGTTGGAGTTATGGCTTCTGATATTATTTAACCTACCTACTGAATGGCTTAGACCACCTGCTGGGTTAGAAGCCGACATGTCTGAGGTTGCCCTGCATTTTTAGTGGCTTGTTCCAGGTCTTCATTAGTATGCCCATATGGCTTGTAAGTAGCAGACCAGTGCTAAATGGAGTTTCCTCACCTCGTGCAGACTGGTTGGCATCTAGAGGCCCAATTTGCATAGGTCACTAACAGATCAAGACACTAACATAGAATCAGCTATTGATAATAAAAATTCTGGAAAATCTATATATCACTTAATTATCTATCTATCTATCTATCTATCTATCTATCTATCTATCTATCTCAGACTTTGTTACACCTCCCCCTTCAAGACATGGCATGGGAATATTGATATAGCAATCAATATCACAAGCCATGCTCGGCTGCCTCTCCCTGACGCGATAACCCATCTGCATTGCCATGCTCACTGCCCTTTTTGTGCTGGATAGTGAAGTCATAGTGTTGCAAGGCCAGACTCCATCTCAGCAGCTTTCCGTTGTCACCTGCCACCCGATATAACCAACTAAGGGGGTTGTGATCGGTCACCACGGTAAACTTTCGCCCATAAAGGTATGGCTGCAATTTCTGCAAAGCCCATACAATGGCCAAACATTCTTTTTCTATGGTGGCATAGGCCACCTCCCTTGGTAGGAGCTTCCTGCTCAAATACATTATGGGGTGCTCATCCCCATCAGGAGTTACTTGGCTGAGCACTGCGCCTAGCCCGTAGGCACTAGCATCAGTTTGAACTACAAACTTGCGAGTAAAATCTGGGCTTTGTAAGACTGGAGAGCTAGCAAGAGCAGATTTCAAAGCTGACAGAGACCTCTCGCAGTCTGCAGTCCAGTTAACTATTTGCGGTAGCTTCTTCTTTGTCAGGTCCGTCAAAGGTTTTGCTAGGGCGCTATAGTTTGGGACAAATTTCCGATAGTACCCAGCGGTCCCTAAGAAGGACATAACCTGCTTTTTAGTCTTAGGGGTAGGCCAATTTAAGATGGCATCTACTTTCCCTGGCTCTGGCTTAAGCGTCCCTCCACCTACCTGGTGCCCAAGGTACTGCACCTCAGACATGCCTATCTGGCACTTTCCAGGCTTGATGGTCAGTCCCGCATCCTGGATTCGCTTGAGCACCTGTGACAGGTGGATCAAGTGATCCTCCCAGGTCTGACTGAACACAGCAATGTCATCCAGGTAAGCAACAGCAAACCCTTCAAACTTGTCCAACAGCTGGTTCACCAAGCGCTGGAATGTAGCAGGGGCATTCTTCATGCCAAAGGGCATTACCTTGAACTCATAGAGCCCAAAAGGAGTGATGAAGGCGGACTTTTCCTGTGCCTCTGATGTCATGGGAATCTGCCAATACCCCCTACTCAAATCCATGATGGTGATGTACTGGGCGCTGGCAAGTTGATCCAACAGCTCATCTATGCGGGGCATTGGGTATGCATCAAAAACAGTGATGCCGTTCAGCTTCCTGTAGTCCACACAGAAGCGTGTGGTCTTGTCCCTTTTTGGAACAAGAACTACAGGTGATGCCCACGCACTTTGAGACTCTTGGATAACTCCCAGTCCCAACATCTCCTCCACCTCCCTCTTTATGTCGGCCCTCACCTCTGCAGAAACCCGATAGGCAGCCTGTCTAACTGGTGGGTGATTCCCAGTGTCTACGTGGTGCATGGCTAGGGGAGTCCTTCCTGGCCTTCCGGTAAACACAGCAAGGAAGGGGTTAAGTACCTCCCTCAGCTGGGATTTCTGAAATCCAGACAGCTCGGTACTGACTATGGCATCCTCAATGGACCCTCCCTCCTGTGCTGATGTCACTAGGTCAAGCAATGTCTCACCTTCTCCTTCCTCTGGTAAGCTGCAAACTGGCAGGACGCACATATCCCTGTCATGATGAGCCTTGATCATGTTCACATGAAAAACCTTATGCTTCTTGCGAGCATGATCGATCGTGACTACATAGTTCACGTCATTTAGGCGTTGATGAATGGGATACGGGCCTTCCCACGCAGCTTGGAGCTTGTTTTGGGTCGTGGGGATCAGGACCCACACCTTTTGACCCACCTCATATACTCTTTCCCTGGCATTCCTGTCATACCACCGTTTCTGATCAGCCTGGGCTTTTGTCATGTTCTCGTGTACCATCCCTGCCAATGCCTGCAGTCTGTCCCTGAACTTTAGGACATAATCAACCACAGAGACCTCTGGGGACATTATCTCTCCCTCCCATGACTCTTTTATGAGATCTAGTGGCCCCCGCACCTTTCTGCCATAGAGAAGCTCAAAGGGTGAGAAACCAGTTGATGCCTGTGGTACCTCTCTGTAAGCAAATAACAGGTGTGGTAGATAACGATCCCAGTCCTTTCCATGGGTGTCCGCAAACGTTCGGAGCATCTGTTTGAGGGTCCCATTAAAGCGCTCGCAGAGGCCATTGGTCTGGGGGTGATAAGGACTGGCTACCAAGTGTTGCACCTGTACCTTCTTACAGAGGCACTGCATAAGGTTAGACATAAACTGTGTCCCCTGATCCGTGAGCATCTCTTTGGGGAACCCCACACGAGAAAATATGGTGAGGAGCGCATCCGCCACCTTGTCAGCCCTGACTGATGACAATGCAACAGCCTCTGGGTAACGTGTGGCATAATCCACAACCGTCAGGATGAAGCGTTTACCCGAGCTGCTGGTGACATTCACAGGACCTACAATGTCAACAGCAATCCTCTGGAAAGGCTCCTCAATTATTGGTAAAGGTATGAGGGGGGCTCGATGCACCTGGCCGGCCTTCCCCACCCTTTGGCACACCATACAGGAACGGCAGTATTCTGCCACATCATTACCCAGGTTGGGCCAGTAGAAACTCTGCTTTAAACGACTTTTGGTTTTGCTTATCCCCAGATGGCCAGCTAGGGGTATCTCGTGGGCAACCCTCAGGAGCTGCTCTCGGAATGGTCGAGGCACCACTAGTTGCCTATCAGGGGATACATCCTGTTGGGAACCAGTGGGAATGCTCTGCCTATATAGCATACCCTGTTCCCAGGTGATAATCTCCTTGTCCCCCTCCTCCGGGGTCCGACCAGCCCTCTCACGTAGCGTGTTCAGACTGTCATCAGTGTCCAGAGCGTCCTGAAACTGGCGGCGCTCTGACTCTGTACTGGTTGACAGTTGTACGCACTGACTGACCTCCGCCACTGGTGACAGACTGTCAGTCTGCTCCCTTTCTTCTGTACCCCGAACAGCAGGAGACTCGGGACTCAGACAACGGTGAGTCTCCTGAATACCCTGACTGCGAGTTACAGCAGAAATGGACACGCCACCCCCTACCTCTCGGGGAAGAGCTGTGGGTGTGGACACACCACAATCTTCATGCACATTAATGACATTGCCAGTTTTCACACTATGACTATGCATGCACACAGTATCTACGGCATTTGGGGTTATGGTTAGGCTATGAGCAGGCACAGTATTTCTACACATTTCTACCATATCACATGAGGTAAACTTATCACAGTCTATAGAAGGCACAGTCCTAACAATATCAGGTGTCACAGGGTTTAACTCACATGGGGCACTAAGTGTGCCAGTGTCCTCATTGGTATCCATGGGCACGTATCTGGAGACCAAACGCCCCAGATCAGTCCCCAACAACACATTTGTGGGAATTTTATCCGTTACTCCCACTTCCGTCATCCCTCTTCCCGCCCCCCAATCCAGGTACACGCGAGCCATGGGCAAGGCTGGGGTGAGGCCTCCAACACCAGCAACAGTTAGAGTCCTCCCTGGGATTAGATCTTCTGGCTTGACAAGGGATGGGTGCACCAGGGTCATCTCTGCACCGGTATCCCTCAAACCCATTGTGACATTGTCACCCACGGTAACCTCCTGTAGGTTGTCACTAGCCGCCCTCTTATTCCCACCCACAAACAAAACAGAAGGGGAAGAAGACGTTGGTTTGGGCAAAGGGGCGGTCTTCCTCTTCTCCGGGCAAGCAATGCTGATATGCCCCATACGGTTGCAAACAAAACACCTGCGTTGGTCTCCAACAGGCCTGGGGGGAGCAGGTGTCACCCCAAAAGCTTTGTGAACCCCAGTAGAAGAGTTGACAGGGGGCTTACCCCCCTTCCATCCTGAAGCAGCAGGCTTCCGTGCCTCGGGCACTCGACTTGCAACAAACACATCTGCCAGCTGGGCAGCTTTTCCCAGTGTCTTGGGCTCCCGTTCCCGGATGAACTGTCGCACCTCCGCAGTACAGGTGTGAATGAATTGGTCCATGGCAATCAGGTCATCCATCTCCTCTAGGGTAGTCACCCCCCATCCTCTGGACCACTGTTTCACCAGGTTCAGCAATTTCCTGGCAAATTCTGCATGACTATCAGTGTCTGCCCGCCGGACAGTCCGGAAACGTTCTCTGTATACCTCTGGGGTGAGGTTAAAACGCTGTATCAGAGCTCTTTTGATAGCCTCATAATCATGCTCCATAGAGGCAGGTAAGGCCACAAACGCCTCCAGTGCTTTGCCCTTAAGTCCAGGTGTGAGGTATCTGGCCCATTCTGCAGGCGGCAGTTGAAATTGCCTGCAGACTCTTTCAAATCCTTGTAGAAAGACGTCCAGGTCTCCATCATTCTCCAGGACAGGAAAACGATCCAGGCGGGGCCTAAAGGAAACACTGTCCATGGACTCACTCTGGGGTGATGGTGAAGCACGTGTTAGTTGGATTTGGGCCAACTTTAGCTGGAACTCCCGCTCTGCTTGTCGCTCTTGCATCAACAACTGTATCCTCAGGTTAGGATCACAGTCACCAATTTGCTGGAGGAGCAGAGAAAAAGAAGAGTCCACACCGCTGGAGGCCCTGGCGCCGCCATGCCCAGCCGGTTGCTGAGTGACATCTTCTGTCGGTTCCTCTGAGGCTGGAGGTCCCTGGTCCGGTTCCGCAGAAGGATGGGACTGCACATCAAACGCCACAAGCGATTGAATTAACTCCGCCTTGTTCTGGCCCGTTGGTATTAGCCCTCTCTCTGCACAGAGAGCCAGCAGATCAGCCTTGCATCTGTTTCTGTACACCTCTGCCATCTTAGCAGGGGTCTAACTTGCAAACAAAAGAAAGAAAAAAGAAGAGGGGGAGGGGAACTGTTTTGCACGTATGTATATTCACTGACAAGTATGAATGCACTGAGTCTCTTACTTGTGGGCTGTGGTATCAGAAATACTCCAGCCCTTTAAGTGAAAGGGTTAATTGCTTAAACCAAGCACTTAAAGCCTTAACCGTGTAATAAAAAACTAATACACTATCCCACCGCTATGCCACCAATCTGTGACGTACCCACACACTCAAGGTCACGTCACGGGGTGTAATTACGCTATGGGGCCTATCAATTTACCACATAAATCCCGCCCACCTATCCAAGATGACGTATTTACGCTAAATTTACTCCCCAAGCCCTCTAACACCCCTACTTAACGCTGCCACCACCTATACTTCTATGAGTTATCAATAAGATTAATAACTCAATAAGGCAATAGAGGCCCTCTACCAACAATAACTACAAGCCAAGATTTATAGATATCCCTAACTTTATACAGGTAACGTTATCTCTTCGGAAACTTAGATTCTTTAAGGCTACAAGTAGAGACTTATTAAGTTTTAAAGATTTAATATACAAGAGTACAGTGCATACATGAAAATGAGTCAGGAAAAAAAGGTAATAAAACAATATACATACAATACAGTACAAACAGTAAGAAATAAAAAGTATAAAAACGAATAACCTTACTACTCAAGGGATATACGGCTGTTGGGTTCAGCAAGAAAGTGGTTGGGCAGTCTCTCCAATGACGATGGATCCCCAAAAGACTGACAAATACCTGTTTCCACCCACCCGTTTTTATCCCCCCTCAGCCGAGGGGTGGGCTGGGAAGGAACCTCCTTCCTTCTTGGGTCCGGCCTTTTGGGACGTCTGATATTATTCAGGTTTTCCCAAACTGCTGACCCATGTGGCAATATGAATCACATGAATTTCGCGCCATATGATACAAACTGCAGGTACAGGTAAGTTTCCATAATCTGAGTTGACTCGTCCCGGTCATACCAATACCAAATATGATTGAGTTATGACTTCCTGGAGGCCAGATCCTGAATACTGAGAAATGTCTCCTGTCCAGTATAGCGTGTCTAGACTCTACACGAAGCCCATGTCAGGCTAAACACAATTATTAGGGTTCTGAGGTTGTGGGTGTTATGAGGTTGGAGTTATGGCTTCTGATATTATTTAACCTACCTACTGAATGGCTTAGACCACCTGCTGGGTTAGAAGCCGACATGTCTGAGGTTGCCCTGCATTTTTAGTGGCTTGTTCCAGGTCTTCATTAGTATGCCCATATGGCTTGTAAGTAGCAGACCAGTGCTAAATGGAGTTTCCTCACCTCGTGCAGACTGGTTGGCATCTAGAGGCCCAATTTGCATAGGTCACTAACAGATCAAGACACTAACATAGAATCAGCTATTGATAATAAAAATTCTGGAAAATCTATATATCACTTAATTATCTATCTATCTATCTATCTATCTATCTATCTATCTATCTATCTCAGACTTTGTTACAGTTCAGTCGGACAATCTTCCTTCGGTATTCTACCTGAACAAACAAGGAGGGACGAGAAGTCAGTCACTTCTGAGGTTATGCAAGGAGATCTTTGCTTGGGCAGAATTGTATCTTCTAGACTTAAAAGCAATGCATATCAGAGGCTGTTGCAATATTCAAGCGGATCATCTGAGTCGGAAGAAGATCAATCCAGCAGATTGGGAGCTAAACCCACGTTACTTCCATCAGATTACAACCAAGTGGGACATGCCAACCTGGGACTTAATGGCATCCAGACAGAACAGGAAACTGCCCAAATTTTGTTCCCTGAACAGATTAGACAGACCAACAATAGTGGACGCTTTCTCAATCAGCTGGAAAGGCCTGTCTGTTTACATATTCCCTCCAGTCCCTCTCATCCTGAGGGTTCTACAGAAGATTCTAGTGGAGAAGCCTCGGGCCATACTGATAGCCCCTTTTTGGCCCCGAAGGACTTGGTTCCCTCTTCTACTTCATCTGTCAAAGAGAGAATATTGGAAACTTCCACTGGTTCCCGATCTGTTATTACAGAACGGGCTTTATCACCAAAACCTGGACAGACTCCATCTTACTGCTTGGAGACTGAGAGGTCCAGACTAGAAGAAAAAGGTCTCTCTGAGTCAGTGATCAATACTTTACTCTGTTCCCGTAATGACTCTACAAATATTAAATACGCTAAGATATGGAGAAAATATGCATCCTGGCGGACAGAATCTAACTGTACAGACATTAACGTTTCATCCATTCTCCAATTCCTTCAAGACGGCTTCCAGAAAGGTCTCAAACCGAATACATTGAGAGTACATATGACAGCAATCAATGCAATGACTGAGAACAAGTTTGTACATCATCCATTAATATTCAGATTCTTTAAAGCACTAAAACGATTAAAACCGACAATTAGAGACCCTATACCTGTCTGGGACTTATCCCTGGTTCTTAAAAAACTGACAGGTCCTCCTTTTGAACCGTTGGCACAAGCTGAACTAAAATGGCTCTCCTGTAAAGTATTATTCCTGGTCGCCATTACATCTGCAAAAAGGCTTGGAGAATTACAGGCTCTGTCTTCTAAATATCCATACCTGAGGTTTCTACCAGATGGAGTACTACTGCGAACCATACCATCCTTCCTGCCCAAAGTGCCATCTTCATCTAATGTGAACAGAGAATCCTTCCTTCCGGTATTCTTTCCAGAACCTTCTAATGAAGACCAGGCGCTCCTGCATACCTTGGATGTGAAAAGAGCTGTTGAGGTCTATCTTCAAAGAACTGAAGAATTTAGAGCTGTTGAAAATCTATTTCTTTTGTTTGCTGGACCAAGAAAAGGCCAGAAAGCATCTAAAGACACCCTCGCTAGATGGATTAAAGCCATAATTATGGAATCATATTCCTTAGAGGGTGAAACCCCTCCGTTTCCGCTTAAAGCCCATTCAACAAGATCCACAGCAGCATCATGGGCGGAACAAGCACAAGTCTCTGTAACAGATATTTGTAGTGCAGCTTCCTGGTCTACACCATCAACTTTCGTGAAACATTATCGGCTGGACATCGATGCTAAGAGCTCAGCCTTTGGCACGGGTGTACTAAGTGCAGTTCTATTTTGAAGTACCCACCCTTTGCTATCTATCCAAATCCCTTCATGTGCTGCCAAGGACGAAAAGGGAAAGGGAAAATTGGTTACCTGGAATTTTGCTTTCCTTGAGTCCGAAGGCAGCACATATATACCCCCCCTAATAAAGAATTTTTTGTACTGCATCTAATGTCTGAATCTATTTTAAAACACAGAGTGTGGTTGTTGGGGGCGTGTTTATATACTAGTCTTAATACTAATTGTATGTTTAATCTAGGTGGGCGGTCCTAGCAGGGAGAATGAGACAAGATTAACCTTCATGTGCTGCCTTCGGACTCAAGGAAAGCAAAATTCCAGGTAACCAATTTTCCCTATCTCCATACAATACACAGTAATAAAGGATATACACAGTAATAAAGGATATACACAGTAATATCACCATACAATACACAGTAATAAAGGATATACACAGTAATATCACCATACAATACACAGTAATAAAGGATATACACAGTAATTTCACCATGCCACACACAGTATTAAAGAATATACCATTATATCTCCATACAATACACAGTAATAAAGGATATACACAGTAATAAAGGATATACACAGTAATATCACCATACAATACACAGTAATAAAGGATATACACAGTAATATCTTCACAATACTGAGCTATACAGCTGCCTCATCCTTATCTTTGCTTGTCAGGGTTTATAATCCTGAATACAACTGATTTTATCTCTGTGGGAATAGAGCTAATGAGGGTACATGAGGTGCAGACAGAACAGACTGTGGTAGTGGAGACTGCATACAAGTGCTGCTGCTCATCAGCCACATCCCCATCTCCTCTCTGTACTTCATGTCTCCTCATGGTCTCCATTCCTACAGAGATTCAGCTGAAGATCTTATCATCTGTATTCAGGAATATAATGCCTGACGAGTTGGAGAGGAGGATGAGGCAGTTCTTTACCTCAGTGTTGTGAAGTAACTTGTCCTGCTGTGTGATTAGGACAGGTTTTGTGTGACTAATAGGACGGCGGCCATTTTGTTTCTCCTAATGATTGCTCCCAAGACAAAACGAGCCATTATAACTAATGAAAGGTATTTGGAAAGACATTTATAATAAAGTAATATTTAAGTATTTTGTTTTCTCAATTCCTGGAGAACCCCTTTAATATCATCCTGGCCGCATCATTCCGTATATGTAAAGCCAGTCATCAAGTCTCGTATTTCTGCACTCGTGTAGTGTGATTCAGTAAAGGTTTTCCATTTATGAAGGAACTGTTTGTTCTTCTTTATGTCTTTCCACCTCTATGCGATCTATGATGAGTAGTTGTCTCATTTGAGGCATGACAAAGTTCTTATCCGGTGGAATGGGATGAAGCCATTTGGCAAAAAGACTTCAGAGGTCAACCAAAAGAATGATATGAATAAGCTTAGAAAAAGCAATCCTACCCGACGTGTCTCCTCAGGAGATCTATATTGATGAAACAACAGGGATCGGGGAGTAAACTAAAATGTCCTGCTAAAAATCTATCAGGTGCAAGCCCACACCCCATGCCATACATCAGTTAGAGGTAACTGGCACATAGGGCAAGCTACTGCTCTGTTGGGGAATTGTAGCAAGGGGGAATTTTAAAACCATAAAGTGCCAAATGGATGAGTTTAAAGGGTTTCTGTCACCAGAAATCACCCTATTAAACCAAGTGTCATTTGCAATGAGCAAATGACACTTGATGACAGTAATGTTAGTGTCATATTTCTCCGTCCAGCAGTTTAGCCAAAAAATAGGTTTTTATAATATGCAAATGACCTCCCCTAGGTGCAGTAGGCGTGAACCTGCACCTAGGAGAGGCCGTAATAACGCCTCTTACCACGCCTCCGTAGCAATGATTGACAGGGCCGGGCAGCCAGCTTTTTCGGCTTCCGGCCCTGTACGATCCCGAAATCCCGCGCCTGCGCACTGCCATAGTACATCCGCGCACGCGCGCTGAGAGCCGGCGGCCGCCCGGGTCCCGGCTCCTTCGTGCGCGGATGTACTATGGCACTGAGGGCAGCATAAAATAGTGACAGAAATGCTGATTTCAGTAGTGTGTCTCTCATGAGCTAAAAGTAAGTGGTTGCCAAGAACCAGCATCATAATCATTTCAGCACAGGCCATGAAAAGAGTCAAATCTACCTGAGAAGAGTCATGGTTCTTCCTAATCTCCTGCTCTCCTCACCCATCTGCTGATGACTGGCAGTTCTCTCCTAGAGGGAAAGGGAGAAAACTGGGTAGAAGACTCTCAATCATTAGCAGAAGGGCAGGGAGAGCAGGAATTCATGAATAACCAGGACTCTTCTCATGAAGATTTGACTCTTTTCCAGCCCTAGTCTGCAATGTTTGTGATGTTGGTTCTCAGCGACCACTTACTTTTAACTTTTAAATGACAGACCGCTGAAATCAACTCACCTGTCTCTACTTTATTCTGCCATTACTATGGGCAGCATACAGTTGATGACAGGTTCCCTTTAAAGTACATTTCCCACCAGATATCATTGATCACATATTTGCGTACCTAGTCCTATCCATGCAGGATCACCTCAGGATCGTTGGTTTTGTCTTGCCAAGGCTCAAATAGTTTCTTTAAATCAATGTTCAGAAAATGGTTTTGCACCCTATTTTAAAGCTGTGATATAGTTAGACTGTCTGTAACTAATCCAATCATGTCATCTAGAGGAAATACTAATGGCTCTAGGTGTGCAGAACCCCTGGAGCTGAAGGATAAGGAGGAAGGAAGCATCATCTAAGTAAAGGATGCTCAACCTGTGGCCCACCAGCTGTTGAAAATCTACAACTCCCAGCATGCCCTAATAGCTGTAAGCTATCTAGGCATGCTGGGAATTTTGCAACAGCTGGAGGGCCGCAGGTTGGAAATGCCTGATCTAAGTAGAAATGAATCTGATTTCACTTGGGGACAAGCATTTACCTGCGTCTTTATCCAAAAGGTCTCTGGCCTCTCGCAAACCCTTTTCCTGACATAGGCCTACCTTTTGTGTCTTCAGGGTGGTCCCATAATGGCATAAATTTGGATACTTAGAAAGGGCAATTTAAACACTTTTCTTATCTCTTTCCAAGCCACTATAGTATCTTGCAACAGGACCGATGATTATCACCCATGCTGGGAGTTGAGCATAGTTTGTAAGTATTAATGCTATTAAGTCCCATTTACCTGCCAATTCCTTTTCCAGTTCCCAGGTGGAATAAATCCTAGTACCATGGAGCCAGTCTACAAGCTCACTAGATTATAACCTCTAATATTAGGAACGTTTACACCTCCGTCTGGTTTACATACGTTTTTCACGTACCTCGGACATCTCTCTGCCCATATGAACAATCGAAAACAGGTTGTATTTTTTCTTGACATCATTATGCTTCAATAAAAGAGAAAGAGTTTGTAATCGGTAAAGCAGTCTAGGGAAATTAATCATTTTTATCAAATGACAATGGCCCAAAAAAGTTAAGGGCAAAATTTGCCACCATTGTAGTTCCGAGATAATTTTATGCACCGGGGGAGATAATTTAAGACATCCCTGGAAAAGGTTCTGAAAGAAAGCCCAGCAAATGGTTCCTAGCTGTTGGATTAGAATAGATTAGGTACAAAAAGATCCGATCACATTCATAGCATCTAAAACCCTCTCAACCTTTATGTTGTCGAAAGCCTTTTCAGCATTGAGAGATACCAGAATCAGGGTCTTACGTGCGTTAGGGCGGTTTTTGACCCTATCTAGCATCCCAAGGACTCTCTCCAAATTGGTTACTGCAGCTCTTCCTCTTATGAATCTCAGTTGTGAACTACCTACAAGATCTGGCAGAAAATTCGGCAAGTGGTCAGCATGGATTTTGGAGATCGATTTAAAGGGGTTGTTCAAGTTATTTTTTTGTTCTTTGTATGTTGCTAACTTGTCAAGTATAACAACTTTCCCATACACTTTGTGCTTCTAAAGTTGCTGGTTTCTCAGAGTTCACTGAGGGTCACATGACCTGTGATGTCAGCTTATCTCCCTGCTCTGTGATGTTTCGTGCACAAGCCTCAGAGATCAGATAACAGTCTGTACACGAGACGTCACTGGCCATGCCCCCTGCACTGCCGCTGCTGCTATCTGCTCTCTCCCTGGATTCCTTCAGATAAAATATTAACCCCTTCAGCCAGAACACACTGAGGGCTCAAGGCTTTACAACAGGATTTACACTGCAGGCAGTGAGGAGACAAATGCTGGGCACAGGAGCTAACAGAGGAATTGTATTGCACAAGAACAGGTAGGGGGAAGTTCCTGTGTGTATCAGCAGTGTCATTGTACAGCTGGGACTTGTAGTCCTACACATACAACATGCTGCTGAGTATCCTAGAAGGCAGACATGTCACTCAGCTCTTGTATTCACTCTCTTTGCAGAGCAGGGGGAGGGGCAGAGATTGTTATTATTGCAGGTAAACAAAGGTCAGAAGAGAACCAGGGAAATGAGGAAATATAGATTTTTTTGCCTAAAACTTTCTTAACTTACTTATATATTGCTGCCCATCAGATTTACAGTGCTATATTTTTTTTCATAACTCGGACAACCCCTTTAACATCTTGGTCTATTAAGGATATGGTTTGATAAGACCTTGGTTCTAGTACATCTTTCCCTGGTTTTGGCAGCAGTTTGATGTATGTCATTCTTACCTCATTAGGTAGGGATCCTGTGCGCATCGTATCATTAAAGACCTGACATAACGCTGGTCACCCTTGTTCCACCAGGGTTTTATAAAACTCCCCTGTAAAACCATCGGGGCTGTTTACCATTATATAAGTGACATATAGAACGTTGAACCTCATCTGCTGTAACTTCTGCATTTTAGACGTCTAGCTGATCCTGACTTAAACTAGGAAGACACAAGGATTTAAACCCCCCCCCCTGCGGATTAGATCCATCATCCTGGTATAATGTTCTGTGGTACTGTTGAAAAACTGTCAGTATCTTCTTTGAGCTAGAATGGATTACCCCCTCAGGATCTCTGATCATGGGAACGTTGGAAGCTGCTTTTTGCCTACTGTGCTAATAATTTCCCTACTTTATTACCAAAACGGAATAGATCGCATTCAAACTGTGACCTATAGAATCTATCCCCCCTATCTATGCCCAGCTTAAAATTTTTAATAGTAAGGTCCAATTAGTGGTTGGAGAGATCACGTTCCAAGGTGGATGCCTCAGAATCTGGTAATGCCCCTGGTGAGTACTGTTCCAAGCAGGACTCTATCAACTGGCTGGAAGTTGCCTCCTGACCCTCCCTGTTGCTAGGGATTGAGTATAGGGTTGAATGAAAAGTACAAAACTCCTCTAATATCTCTGATAGGGAGTAAACAGGGCCTTTTGAAGGGGAATTAATAGAGAGTACAGCAGTTTGACAGAGATCAGGGTGGACAGGCCTAGCTAGTAATTTACAGCACTTATGTCCATATTCAAAGTAACCCCTACAAATTGTATGTATAACACAAAGGGAACAGTGATCTAAGTCAGAGAGAATCTGTTGGCGGATAGTGTAGGTCTTCAGGATATCTGTTAGGAGAAACATGTTGGAGAACTGTTTATAGTGGAAGTTAGCTAATAAAGAGGAAAGCTTAACCATTATTGGTATACTGAGGATTGCTGCCATCTTCATTCATCATTTTTCAACAACCGTCGTCTTAACAATAGCCATGGGAAATAAAGACACCCCAAAGAACACATTTAAAGGCCTCCTATCTGATTGGTGCACTAGAAGGGTCATTTAGATGTCTAGCGTTGAAGTCCCTGGTGGTCCTTATCTCCTCCATGCATAAAAGGTCACTTAAAATATTGTCGTTGAGACACCAGGAGCCAGAACGTAGTTCCACAGCCGAGCCCGAGAAAGAACCCACAACTGGGGCATGGTCTGACAACAGGAAGGAGTCAATGGAACATCTAGTGGAGAGATCTAACAGGTGGTGAAAGATGAAAAGAGGATAGATGTTGCGGGACATTGAGTAATAGCGATAATCTCGGTCCAAGGATGAAGAACTTCTCCAAAGGTCAGTTAGTCTGAGGGAACCTAGAATACTCCATAGTTTATGAATAACAGAGATGGAGGTCCTACCTAATGATAAATCCAGATAGGAGTCATAGAAGAGGTGTCCACCAAGAATGATGTGAGAGCCATCAGCTAATTTGGCAAGAGACATCAGCACAGCAGAACCAAAGCAAACCTGATCCTCTGATCCAAACTGCAGAGGCAATCGAGAGCTTGATGAATAGATATCTTCCCACCAAGTCTAATTCAGAGGATATAAAGTGATATTGGACAGATTTATGTAGGGCAATGGAGGCACCACATATCTTGCGGAATGGGTGAAAGCCAGGCTGGAAAATATTTAGAGACTAATTTAGGTATATACATGTCTTAAAAATGAGTCTCCTGGAATATGGCAACTATGATCCTTTTTTTATGTGAGTGGAAAAGAATCTCATTTTTCTCTTCAGTTTGTTAAAGCTCCTCATATTGTACGTACAAAAAGTTAAGTTAAAAGCCAAAAGGGAAAAAGCAAAGCAGGTATCAGCTAAAGTAAGACATAAGCCTTGGACACCACAGGAGTTGTTCATTCCTGGGTGGGGGGAGCCTTAGACCAGAGCAGCGATCTGTTCACCCCCAGAATAAACAAGGACCCAAGTATATGTTTGAAACAGGCAATGTATAAAAGACACTAAAAGGAGTAAATAACAGGTTAAGGATATAATGTGACCCTTAAGATAAGCACTCTAGACTAGAAAGAGACAACATATTTCAGGCATGGAGTTGATGACTCAAAAGCTGTTTCTCACAGGTAGAGATAGGCCAGCAGAAAGGCCAAGTTGGATGGTCTTAGTACGATAGCCTCACGGTGGTTGCTGTGGTTTAGGACCTGCTACCTGCAGTTGTTCCCTCAGTTGTAGAGCAGGAATAGATGGAAGAGTAGGCCAGTTGAGTAGAGTCACATTCAGGAAATCGAAGGCCCCCAGGAACTTAGATCTACAAGGGATCTGAAGATTGAAGATTTCCCGTTCTTTCTGGCGATGAGGAAAAAAGAATACCCCCAACAGATAGAGATTCCTCTGTCCGAGAATGCTTTCTGAAGATGTAGGGTGCATTTGGCCAGAACTGGCAGCAGCATAATGGAGGGCTCCTGAGCTTTAGTAAGAATAGAGTCTTTTTCTTTATAGAAATGGATTTTACAAATAATGTCTTTGAGAAGGGCTGAGTCAACAGATTTCGGGCTCAAAGCCCTGTGGATCCTGTCAGTCTCAAGAGGTTGGGAGTAGGCCCAAGATAGTGACTGTGCTTCGCCACACAGAGAGGTGGAGGGGGTAAGGAAACTGGCGGTAAGGAACGTGTGCATGGTTTGCTGCAGAGGAAGATGCTGTTGAGATGGTTTAGATCCCATCTCCAATGAATGGAGGAAGCTCTGTATAGGTGAAGCATCGGCTGGTGCCATGTTGGAAGAGGAGGTGCATGTGAGGAAAGTCAACCTCCACAAGTACTCCAGAGGTAGGAAGTCTCTTTCTCTGAGCCATTAAAAGGTAAATGCCCATGTCAGGATGTCTATAACACCTGGCAAATGATGAGGTAAGCGGGACCTTGCAAACCACACTGCCTACTCTGCCATTAGCTAGTGTTGCAAACAATTTTAAAATACTGGGCTGGGGGGGGGGACACTTCTCATACAGCCTAAGGCCTGTAGAACCTTTACTTTGCCAATGGATACAATTTATGGAGGCATAACAAACTGTAAGATATTGAGTGCAGTTTCAGTCAAAAAAGACTTGGTGGGTCCCCCTTGAGAGAGTGTCACAGCAGTGAGACAATTGTTCCGGTATCAGGGGCAGATGTCCGCCTCTCTGCCTTATTTACCAGAAGTTTGGTACTTCCCAACCATGGTAGAACACAGCAGAAGCTGTCCCACTAAGGAGGAATAGTTTTATAGTCAGTATTTTCTAGAACATACATTGAAGGCTTATTTTCCCTGTGGGTTCAGAACCACTGATTCTAGCTATTTACATTGATATAACAAAGGCTTGCAGCACTTTTTCTGAGAAAACATGCAGATACAGTAGCATTGCTTCCTGTCAGATATCACTTGTAAGAAGTTGCTTTCATGTGGAAAGATAGTTGCAGAAGGTGTTTGGTTATTGTTGGTTTCCTTTGTGTCACAGTCTTTTAAATATACGTAGCAAATACTAAATTTGTAGTCATCTTGCCACTTTTACAGAGTTTAGTTTTTGGTCTGGAGCAGGGGCGTAGCAATAGGGGAAGCAGGGGAAGCAGCTGCTTTGGGGCCCAGACCCACAAGGGGCCCCCTCAGGAGGGAGACTAAAAGATTTTATTGTCAGGCCCCCCTCAACAGTATTATACAATGGCATTATATACAGTGACACTATAGAAAGCGGATGGAGCGGCTGTCAGGCCTTGTCTGGGAGAGCTCAATCTTGACTAGCCACAAGAGTGAGGGTTGCATGTGAGTTCGGGGTTGCGAGGAAGTTTCTGGGGGGGCCCCATTCAAAAATTTGCTGTGGGGCCCAGTTAGTTGTAGTTACGCCACTGGTCTGGAGGATACTGTATTCTTCCAGAATATAACAATAGAAGGGTCCGGCACACTGCTTGAATAATCAAGAATTCTGTTTTATATTGTATGTGAAGATGTTTTAACTCTCACTCATATTTTACTGATTCAAGCGTTAGGCCTCTTTCACAAGTTAATGAATCGCAGACATAGTGGTCGCCACGCATCCATTGAGTGTGTATTCTCAAATCAGTGATTTTCCACTGACCATGAGCCCGTGGTGACACCACGAAAGCATGTACTTTTTTGTCCATGGTTACGGATCCCTCACACACATTATAGTCTAGAGGTCCGTGAAAACCACGGACATAACACGTCATCCATGTTTGAGCTGTGGTTTTCACAGACCATTGGTAGGGGATGCTCTGGGAACCAATTTATAGCCTAGCAGTGTCCGTGGAATACCGATGACACATGGAGGCCAAAAAACAGACACAAAGACCAAATTCGTCACGGAAATCAGGGGTGGATTGGCCATAAACCTTACAGGGAAACTTCCCGATGGGCCGATGCCCTGGGAGCCACCTGGGCCCTCCTCATAGCCTACCAGTGTTAGTTTTTGGTGATGTATTTTGTGCTGCTGGCGGTATTTTGTGATGGACTGTGGTATTTGGCTCTGTTGGGGTGATATAATGTGCCACAATATGGTATTGCTGGCCTTGCCTTCCATCAATTTGGACCCAACTATAAGACGGGCCACTTTTAGTATTTTTTCCAGGGCTACTTTAAGTTCTCAGTCCACCCCTGACGGAAATCTTCACGGATGAACCACTGACCATCTTGTCATGGATGTCATCATGGAAACAGATATGTGACAAAGGCCTTAGAATGCAAGTTGTTCTTTAACCATCTAAGATATCTCCATGCAGCCAACATTACATACATGGCGGGGTGCAGCAAGTTATTTCTGGGCATGCATACAGTAAATTTATAGTTTGGCGGGGTTGTGCAATGTGAGGATATTGATGGCCTATCCTGAGGATCAGTGGGGTCTAAATTAGGCGTATTTCTGGCGCAGATTGCAACTTTTCCCTGCTTACGCCAGGCCTACAAAAGTGGGTGTGGCAGGGAAGTGGGATGGGCCGGTAGGCCCGTCTCATTCATCATTTTCTATGCCTATTTTAGGCGTAGAAAATGGTCTAACTCTGCACCAGCCAGGGAGCTGGCATAGATTTAAAAGCAGCAGTGGATTTGCCGAAGTTATGTAGAGGCCGGCACCTCTATTTTACTTCGGCGGATCCACCATCCGCACAGAGCATTATTATGACCAGCGTCTAAAATGCTGGTTTTAATAAATGACCCCAAAACTATATAAAAACAAAAATGCAAAAAATATAAAATAAGCTGAAAACACACAGAATGTACTAATATACAGTGTGAATGTAAATGTAGAAGTTACCATTGTTCTCCATACATGGTTATACATTTAATTTCTTGCTGATACAGTGTTTTTGTATATAAAATACCAGATACAGTAAATGGCACACAACGCCCTGTGTAAACCAAGCATTTGAGCCTGGCAGAATGCGGACAGTCTATGGGCTCCTTCAGAATGTCGTATTTGATAGATATCAGACAGACAGTCTTGCTGACAAAGCTCATATAAAAATAAATCGCCTAGAGTTGCAGAATTTGATCCATGCATACAAAGTGACATCATAAACCAATGTGGTATGCTATTGTCTATGCTGTTTTTAACTCATTCAGTTCAGTCATGGCTTCTTATTAGACAACTGTCCATACAGGAGAATCATTTGAATTGATCTTTCAACTAAGCTCCCTACTGGAACAACGTAAAAATATATTACTAGGCAATCTGCTAATATTATGTTCTTAAAGAGGACCTTTCATTGTTTTAACTTACACTAGCTAAATACCTTTATTGGTAGGGCACCCCCCCGATGATGCTGGCACCCGTTCAGGTTTTTCAAAATATCGCTCCTGCGCCCCGCTGTGGCCCCCTGTATATTTCCCGCTCAGTATTCTAATACTGAGATTCGGAACAGGGAGGAGGAGACGCCAGGCTTTCTCAATGGGCGTCTCCTTCTCCCTGGCTGTGCCGCAATCCAATCACATGGGAGAGCGTCACAGCCAAGGAGTTTTTTTTCTCCCTGGCTGTGACGCTCTCCGATGTGATTGGATTGCGGCACAGCCAGGGAGAAGGAGATGCCCATTGAGAAAGCCTGGCGTCTCCTCCTCCCTGTTCCGATGCTCAGTATTAGCATACTGAGCGGGAAATATACAGGGGGCCACAGCGGGGCGCAGGAGCGATATTTTGAAAAACCTGAATGGGTGCCGGCATCAGCGGGGGATGCCCTACCAATAAAGGTATTTAGCTAGTGTAAGTTAAAACAATGAAAGGTCCTCTTTAAAGGGGTTGTGCAGCCAGTACCTATTGATGACCTATCTTCAGTGGGGGTCTGACTCCCTGCACCCCCAATGATCAGCTGTTTGAAGAAGAAGTGGTGCTAATATGAGCACTGCTTCCTCTTCTCGTTAAAAAGCTGCAACGCTGACTAAGCCCCACCAATGACGAAAATAGAACAGACATTAATCCCTGTTTTCTCTCCGGTATATCTTTAAGATGGTTTGTTTAAGAACATCCTGCAGACTGATGGCCAAACATGGCATACCAGACACACTTTGCGGAAGCCGTCACACTCTGAACACCCTTGAGGGCCGGGGTACTCTTCATCCGCCTCCAGCAGGAAGGGGGACTTTGGCAGAGCCCTTCCCAGGTGGCAGTAGCAGAGCGGCTGGTGGCTGAGCAGTCCGGTAGCAGTTGGGCAAAACCCCAAAGAAAATTATGTGATACTATGCAAAACACAAGAATGATCAGTAAACGTAAGCCAGGGAACAAGAACCAGAAGACAACCAAAGCCAGAGTCAATAACCAGAGAAACCACTCACCAGATAGCTTCAGATGCAGATCCAGGGAAGCAACTGAATAATCAGCAGTGAGTGGGGGGAAAGACCAGGTTTAAATATCCCTCCACAGATCACCGGACACTGCTGAGGTCACACCCAATCTCCACCCTCAGACCAGGGAAGCACAGGTGATGGATGAGAGTGTGCAAAGGAGGGAACTTCCCACCACATGTTCAAGTAAGGAGAGGTTCCCTGGCAACAGCTGATGCTAGGGGTTCTGGCATCCCGGGACCCCTGACCAGCATCATTGCTGGGAATGATGGCATCCCGTCTCTCAACAGTACCAAGATCCGGAGTAGATCTCACAGCTCCGCCCTCCAGGGTCGATGGTGAGGGATGTCCCGCTGGAGGGCCAGAGACCACCTGGGAGAATGAGAGACACGTTTTTGCGTGTTCAGGTGAGACTGTGTCTGCCTCCCTGGCTGCCTGACACCTAGGTTCAGCTTTCATATCTGTGAAAAAGATAAGGCAAGAAAAGCAGAAAGCTTCCCAAACACTCTGTTTTGCAATGAAGATGAGGAGCGTTAAAGTGTAACTGAACTTTGAAAAAACTAGCTGAGACCCCCACTGCTCACAGAGAGTTTTCTTTCTCTTTTCAGTGCAAGAGACGGGCCCATAGACTTTCCAATGAGTCCATCTAGCTTCTGTCTCCTGCAGAGAAAGTACGCTATCTGAACGTTTCTCTGTCCTCATTCGAATGATCGTGGGGGTCTTGGCACTCAGACCCCCCAATAAAAACCTTTGATATATTGCTATGACATATGAAAAGGTTTTTCAAAGTGCAGTGACATTTTGTGTCCCTTTTTAGCTTACAGAATGCTTATATTTGGTCCCATGCTGAAGATGGAAGAAACCAAAACTGCCATATTTCGGTTAACAGACAAAGGCTGTTTTCCCTCCGATGTTAGTTGGGGTCATGGGACCCATGGTTTAACAGCCCTCTATAGAGAGGTGTTTTATCTTCTTCGTTTTCAGGCTAGTAGTTCCTTCTACATAGTAACATAGTAACATAGTTTATAAGGCCGAAAAAAGACATCTGTCCATCCAGTTCGGCCTGTTTTCCTTTAAGTTGATCCAGAGGAAGGCAAAAAACCCCAATTTTCCTCACTTTAGGGAAAAAAATTCCTTCCCGACTCCAATCAGGCAATCAGAATTACTCCCTGGATCAACGACCCCTCTCTAGTAACTATAACCTGTAATATTATTACCCTCCAAAAATACATCCAGGCCTCTCTTGAACTCTTTTAGTGAACTTACCATGACCACCTCCTCAGGCAGAGAGTTCCATAGTCTCACTGCTCTTACCGTAAAGAATCCTCTTCTATGTTTGTGTACAAACCTTCTTTCCTCCAGACGCAGAGGATGGCCCCTTGTAACAGTCACAGTCCTGGGGATAAATAGATCATGGGAGAGATCTCTGTACTGACCCCTGATATATTTATACATAGTTATTAGATCTCCCCTCAGTCGTCTTTTTTCTAAAGTGAATAACCCTAATTTTGATAATCTTTCTGGGTACTGTAGTCTACCCATTCCAGTTATTACTTTAGTTGCCCTCCTCTGAACCCTCTCCAGCTCTGCTATGTCTGCCTTGTTCACAGGAGCCCAGAACTGTACACAGTACTCCATGTGTGGTCTGACTAGTGATTTGTAAAGTGGCAGGACTATGTTCTCATCACGGGCATCTATGCCTCTTTTGATGCAACCCATTATCTTATTGGCCTTGGCGGCAGCTGTCTGACACTGGTTTCTGCAGCTTAGTTTGCTGTTCACTAAAATTCCTAGGTCCTTTTCCATGTCAGAGTTACCCAATCTTTTACCATTTAGTATGTACTGGTGACTTGCATTATTCCTTCCCATATGCATAACCTTACATTTGTCAGTGTTAAACCTCATCTGCCACTTCTCTGGCCAAGCCTCCAGTCTATCCAGATCCATCTGTAGCAGTGTACTGTCCTCTTCTGTGTTAAATACTTTACACAGTTTAGTGTCATCTGCAAAAATTGATATTTTACTGTGCAAGCCTTCTACAAGATCATTAATAAAAATATTGAAGAGAATAGGGCCCAATACTGACCCCTGTGGTACCCCACTAGTGACAGTGACCCAATCTGAGTATGTACCATTAATAACCACCCTCTGTTTTCTATCACTGAGCCAGTTACTTACCCACATACAGACATTTTCTCCCAGGCCAAGCATTCTCATTTTATATACTAACCTTTTATGTGGTACAGTGTCAAATGCTTTGGAGAAGTCCAGATAAACGACATCCATTGATTCGCTGCGGTCCAGTCTAGAACTTACCTCCTCATAGAAACTGATTAAATTGGTTTGACATGACCGATCCCTCATGAAGCCATGCTGATATGGAGTAATTTGCTTATTTTCATTGAGGTACTCCAAGATAGCATCTCTTAGGAAACCCTCAAACAGTTTACCCACGACTGATGTTAAACTTACCGGCCTATAGTTCCCGGGCTCTGTTTTTGGACCCTTTTTGAATATTGGCACCACATTTGCTATGCGCCAATCCTGTGGAACACTCCCTGTCAGTATAGAGTCCTTAAATATCAGAAATAAGGGTCTGGCGATGACATTACTTAATTCTCTTAGGATACGGGGGTGTATGCCATCCGGTCCTGGCGATTTGTCTATTTTAATCTTTTTAAGACGCAGTTCTACTTCTTCCTGGGTCAGACAGGGCACTTTTAATGGGGAATTTACTTTTATATTCTGCATTTCATCTGACAGTTTATTTTCCTCAGTGAATACAGTGGAGAAAAAGATATTTAGTAGCTTTGCTTTCTCCTCATCGCTCTCTGCAACTCCCCCCTCATTACTCTGTAAGGGGCCGACACCTTCAGGTTTATACTTTTTACCATTTATATAATTAAAGAACATTTTAGGGTTAGTTTTACTCTCTTTGGCGATTAATCTCTCGGTCTCTAGTTTGGCTGTTTTTATTTGTCTTTTACATATTCTATTTTTTTCCTTGTAGTTTTTCAATGCTTCCTCGCTCCCCTCCTGTTTTAGTGATTTAAATGCTTTCTGTTTGTCATTTATTGCTTTCTTTACAGTTCTGTTTCTCCACATTGGTTTTTTCTTGTTCCTTAACCTTTTATTCCCATAAGGTATGTACCTCTCACAATTAGCTTATAAAAATATCCCATTTTGTGGCTGTATTTTTATTTTTGAGGACTTTGTCCCAGTTAGTTAAGCCTATGGCCTCTCTTAGTTGGCTAAATTTAGCTTTTTTGAAGTTTGGTATTTATGTTCCTCCCTGAAGAAACGCTCTTTTGAATGACATATCTGTTTTGTTCAGGATTAAGGATTAAATTCTGCAGTTGGATAAAATATATTATCAGAGATGATGAGCTGACTCCACTTACTTCCCATGTCTTCCTGTGCAATCCCCACTTCTAATGCAACGTAAAATTTCCACATTAATCTAGCAGATAGGAATACCATAGCTCTGTGTCAAAGGTTTTTATTAGGTGATACAACTGGCAGGAAAAAGAGGGCAGACCAAAATGATCCCCCAGAAGGTCTCTGGGCTTTCTAGTAATTTCAGCTGTCTAGGAGGTGTTAAAAAATGTCTAATCAAAGACAAGTACTTCTCCTTGTACAAATAATAATAAGAAAACTCACTGATGTTGGTGTCTTCTTTCTTATATGTCAGCATATTTTGACATATCAATATTTCACTACAATTTACTGCAGCTTATTGTTAAAGGGGTTCTCCTGGTCCAAACAGCAATTTATTTTATTTGCCATACTTACCCAAATAATGTATATTTGTCCCCATGATTCCTTTTTTTGTGGTTTCTGTCTTTTTTGCCATCTTTTCTCCGTCACCACTGTGGTCCCAGATGTTTTGTTGCCATAGTCTCTCTGTGCTGGGTTTCCTAACCAAACCCAGCAATGCCTAGCATTGCCTTCATTCCCAGTGTTAGCTATGCAAGCCATCCTGTCTGCATGACACCTGTACTTGCAGAAGACCAGAAGACGTTCCGGATGAGACGGCAGCAGAAACTCCTGGCATAGGCAGTCATGTAAGTACTGTGGAGAGGGAGGAATTGGTGACACATTGAGGCAATAAGTACAGAATAATGGATCTTCATTCTACAAGTTAGATCAAAGATTTTACTGTAGTTCCAGAAAACCCCTTTAAAGCTCCATTGGGGGGTGTAAATGAGCGTAAAGTTTGCTCTAGCTTAGAATAAATAAGTGGAACAATTTAAATAAAACACATAGAAATAACAAGACCTGCTATGCCTATAGATATTTCTTTAGCTCTGTCCACATTCTATTTCCTAAACATGATTGTGGGAGCAGCCATCTTGCCCTAGCTGTTGTTTACAGCATTTAGAGAATTGCTTTACAGCAGGCACATAGGCAATAGACACAGTGGTGAAGGGACCTCATTGACTTTTATTGGAGAGTTTTCCAGCTATACTATGTGACCTGTACAGAGGTCATTGTACAAGGAAGGAGTGGCCGCCACCTACTGTGATTCAGTGTTACTGAAAAAGGATAGGAATATTATTATTCATATATCAATGCTGAATATTAATAATGAATATTGTCTCCTACCTGGACCTCCATTGAAAGAGGATAGATATTGCTTATTAATATCAATAATAGTTACCAACAGCAATATCTCAAGTTACTGGTGTGAAAAGGGTGAACTATTACCAATTATCAGATGACAATGGTCAATATTCCCCTTTTCCCCCTAGCTCGTGGGATTGTTCACAGTTTATACCACAGCTACAGTATGGTGCCTTGGTATCACCAAGAATAACACATAACTCTGCAGATATAACATAAAAGACACCTTTACTGGACTACAATGTACTACATACAACATATACAAATACTTTCAATATCATGGTCATATCAGTATACATACACCATGTAACTGGCCTATAGTCTAATAATATAGACAAAAGATACTTAGCCTTAGCATGTATGGTCATCATCCATCTAAGACCTCACAGGAAGCTGGTCTCTCCTCACGTGCCCCAGTGGCCAGGTAAATTAACACCTGCCTCCCCCAATTCCTTGTACTTGTGATGTAAGCACAGGAAGGGGCGGGGTCAAGACTATGAAATCACATGGCAAAGTGGTGTTAGTCACTCAACCATGTGTCCAATTTAAATATGAAAACAGGGCTGAATCTCGGCCCTGTAACAGTTACCTATATATAGGTCATATCTGTTATTGTAAGTCTGCCTGTAACTATAATTAGATATTTTTTACCTTATAAGATGCACCTTTTTCCCCAAAAAATGTCAGTGCCTCTTATAGAGCGAATACTAATGAGTGCTTCAACTAACATTGGGAGTCTGTTCTGGGGTCTGATTAACATTGGGGGTCTGATTGGGAGTCTGAGCTGAGGTCTTCCTCTTCTAAAACCCAGGTGCGTCTTATAGGGCGAAAACTGGAAAGTGGTGTCTATTATTGTGCTTAATTGCCAGTGTGAAAACTGCAGAATTTTAGCATTTTGTAGGATATTGTGGTACAGAAAAATTAACATCACCAAAGATTCTTTTAAAGTATGTTTAATATAAAAACTTAAACAATAGGTCATTTTCTGATGCAACATTCCCTTTAGTCTAGTCTTCATCCACTGTGTTTTACATCATGAATTTAATATACTGTAGAACTGGCAGAACTGTTGCTTAAAACAATTAACACAGAGAGAGCAACAGGAGAATGGAAATAGGGAAGATGTAACAATGCCATTGTGCCCTATGGTTATGGTGCCATTTTTATTTTAATTAAAGAGCAAAAAAAATTAAGGCAATTGCCATCAGTTATAGCTTAGACCAAGATCAGTATAATGATCCCAAGACCATCCACCCTACAAGCCACTGAGATAAAAGGGGTTGGGAAGAAAAGAAAAAAAAATCTCATAAGATACCAAGCAAATTTTTTTTTTACAAATCTTTGTTTCTTAGCCTTGGGAAGGAATAATGCAAGTCACCAGTACGTACTAAATGGTAAAACACTGGGTAACACTGACATGGAAAAGGACCCAGGAATTTTAGTGAACAGCAAACTAAGCTGCAGAAACCAGTGTCAGACGGCTGCTGCCAAGGCCAATAAGATAATGGGTTGCATATATAGCAGAGCAGAGCTGGAGAGGCTTCAGAGGAGGGCAACTAAAGTAATAACTGGAATGGGTAGACTACAGTACCCAGAAAGATTATCAAAATTAGGCTTATTTACTTTAGAAAAAAGACGACTGAGGGGAGATCTAATAACTATGTATAAATATATCAGGGGTCAGTACAGAGATCTCTCCCATGATCTCTTTATCCCCAGGACTGTGACTGTGATGAGGGGACCTCCTCTGCGTCTGGAGGAAAGAAGGTTTGTACACAAACATAGAAGAGGATTCTTTACGGTAAGAGCAGTGAGACTATGGAACTCTCTGCCTGAGGAGGTGGTGATGGTAAGTTCACTAAAAGAGTTCAAGATGGGCCTGGATGTATTTCTGGAGGGTAATAATATTTTAGGTTATAGTTACTAGAGAGGGGTCGTTGTTCCAGGGAGTTATTTTGATTGAAGTCGGGAAGGAATTTTTTCCCCTTCTACCTCACAGGGGTTTTTTTTTTGCCTTCCTCTGGATCAACTTGCAGGATAACAGGCCGAATTGGATGTACAGATGTCTTTTTTCAGCCTTATAAACTATGTTACTATGTTAATACCTTTTGTCATATAGCATTATTTACTGGTTGGTTCCATTAACTCATCACCACTTGCTACAATCATCTTCAGAACATTTTGGACTTAGATAATCCTCTCTTTTTCCCATACACTTTAGCTATTTTGGGCTACAATATACTCTGTATATCAGCATAAACTGTTCAAAGCAGTGTGAAGAATTCAAAGAGCAATCATTAATGACACTATAAATAGTGTATTCTTCCAAATCCTTTTTTGTCTTCCTCAATGGACTCAAAAGCTTATACATTTTAGAAAACAAACCTTGTTTTGTTCCTATGTGCAAACAGGCAATCTAATGTTAGAAGCAATGAGATCTGAAAGTTGTCTACTGTTCCAAAACCCAGTTTTAATTAGGCTCAGGAAAGTGTTTAAAAAGTAAAAAATGTTCTCACCTATTGAATGCTGGTGTTCCAGTGAAGAAACTATGGTTCCTTACAGTCCTCGACGTCTGAATTCAGGACAGTATCAAGTGCGCTACAGCAGTCATTCACTGGCCTCAGCAGTGATGTGAATATTTCCTAAACGGCACGTGAACACAACAGTCACGCGCTGTAGTGGTGCCCAGACTTCGTCCAGAATAATAAGTCAGTGGATTTTTTATTTTATGCTAAACACTTTTCTGGGTTTGGGAGTGGAAAACCCTTTTATTCATTTTTAAGTTGAGCATATCTATACCATCCACAATCCGACTCTTCCTACAGTGAACATCCATCAATTTCTGGGAATTGCTGACATTATTCTCATTTTTCAATGTTGGAAATCCGGCATTTCAGAATGATGATATTAAAATATTTCACAATAGGTTTATGTGACTCACATCAAAGCATTCACTTAGGTTGCCCATACACGATGCACATGCAGCTCACTGCTAATTGCCAGGCAGCAACTGGATATGCTGTATGAAACAAATAGCAGTATGTGTGCAGCCCATCAACTGGCAGTTAGCCACATGTGGGTCCTGAGGCCACTTTGTGCACTGGCAGCCCAGAGCTCCCTTATAGCCTCATATCTTACAACGTATTGTAACATGCTGCAACATGAGAGGTGGTTGGGATGGACTGTTTTATCTGAGGCAGCTTATGATGTGATGCAGGCAATGCCTGCAGATCTCACTCCCAATACCAGTCTGGTTTTAACGCTTACCTGGTACAAAAACTATACAGCCTGAGATAGAACACCTAGTAGAGGCTGGTCTCCCCTAACTTTGGAGTGCATCTTATAGTCCAAAAACTACAATATACATGTGGCTCACAGTGTGTTAAAGGGAGTCTGTCACCTCATTTTCACCTATATAACTGACTGACCTGTTGTTAGAAATCCTGCAGAATAAAAGTGCTTTTTCTGGACATGTAATACAGACACAAAGTGCACACAGGTATGTCTGGGATATGTCTGAAATCTTCTGTGGGGCAGTGCTGTTAGTTATATAGGTGAAAATGAGGTGACAGACTCCCTTTAAATATAAAAAACAAAGTAATACTCACAGATCCCCCATTTCTGTTGTTCTGATGCTGCTCTGGCCCCTATTTTTCTCCACTTTCTTCTCTCATTTTGCTCTCCGCTTGACATGTTGGAAATGCTAGAAAAGACCTGCTAAGCAAATCACTGGCCATAGTGGTGGTAGCATTTCCAGTATATCAATCGAGAAGTGGGGATCAAGAAGTGGAGAGCAGCAGGGACTGGAGCATCAGAATAGCAACAGCAGGGTCATGGTGAAAGTGAACATGACTTACATGAGCTATATATAAAAATGTAATCACACTGGATGACCACTTTAAAGATATACTCCGGTTTAAGAAAAAAAAAAATCACATTAACCGGGGAAAAAAAACAGAACACTTACACAGTACCTTCCTTTTCCTCTTTTTAGCTGGAGACCCGTCAGTTCCCGGGCTCCGTTTCTGCCATCTAAGATGGCCGCATTGCTTCATAGACTGTCTGATGTATACAGTGCAAGACACTACCCTCACATGAACAGTGATAGCCAGGCTTGGACAAGTAGGAAGTGTCTTGGGTAAAGTGGAGATGTGGTGTGGCCGATAATTACCGGATCTGCAACTAAAAACATGAAAACCATACACCATATAAGAGTTCTTTCTGTAGTTATTGTGCATTTTTTTCTTGAATCAGAGGGCTTCTTTAACGAAGTGATTTCTGACTGACATATATCATTTTACCACTAAATGTTAATCCACAGGTAACAAATTGAAGGAAAAATCGAAGGCATAAGTTCTTAAATGACCTTTACATATAACAGGTGACAATGACAAAGTGTGTGTAGTTCTATGTGAACTTTAGTAGTGAAGTTCTGTAGTTCACTAAACCATTAATTTGCATCAAAAAACATAGGCGCTCTTTTGTCCCACGAAGGTCCAAATATCAGCTATGTGATTCTCTGTAGAGCAGTGGGCCTGAAAGGGTGTATAGTTTTGATTTATAAGACTGTATACCTCAGAAACTGTGTTTATTTGCATCATAAAGTAGTACATCCATGAAATGTGCAATATACAACAAATTAATTGACAGAGTCATTTAAAAAAATGGTGATGAGGTCAATTTGCAAGAAAGATTCCTAAAGGTTCTCTGTCAAGCTGGGGACATCTGGTATGTTCACTTGGTGACGGTGGCAGTGGTGGGGATAAGGAAACATCCTTTCTGATGCCATTGCATGTCTCTGATACGACGTATAGACTGGATCTGGGGCTGGAAAGCACTCCATTCATTCCAATGTTTGTAATCGCATGTTTCAAACAGGTATTGGTAACCTCTGTATCCAGGATACTGGTATCCGACCCAGCTGTATCAAAGCAAAAAGAAAAGATTATGTTATTTCCTGGAGAGTTATGAAACAAAAAAGTGCAGTGGTTGTGCAGTTCACCAGCGGCCCACTGCATAAGGGGTTAAAATGTCAGTTTGCACTGTGTAATGAAGGTTGCAGATGGAGAGAACAGGCCCTTGGAAGTAGTTTCTAGGTAGGGCTGGGGAGATGAATTGCCAGGAGCAGGAGTAGATATCTGGTGTAATGTGCACCAGTTTTCTGGCACAGTGTTGTTAAATGAGACAGGCAACAGAGTTCCCATCTACATCCCACCTACTTTTTGGAAAAGTTTTAAAAATGTGAAATTACACTTTCAAAACTGCTGTAGAATTTTAGTACGTGGCCCCATTGTCTATAGTATAGTCCACTTAGCAATGCCATTAAAACTTACGTTCCACTAGGAACTTTTACGCTTCCCACGCGGTCACAGAATCCGTAGGCCCACAGGCTGGGCACGTCATCCTCAATGATTTCCATCTTGTTGCCCTTGAAGTCCGCGGATTCGAACAAGGAGATTTTATGTTCTTGGCTATCCTGTAGATGTGCAGAAAATATACAATTTACAAGACTTACCAGTGACACTGTCTAGACTCTATATGGTTGTTATATTCCACTTCATGAATTAATGGTGTACAAGATGTAGAGAAAAGCATGGAGGCGAAAGCATTTTCATTACCTTCTCAAGTCATTTTCTCCTACAACAAACACTAATCACTTGTCCAATTTGAAGCCACCTTAAAAATCATTTTTCCGCTGGATACTGTTTTCTTAAGGGAAATGTTTTTCCTATTGGTGAATAATTCAGTTTAGTTAGGAATCTCCCTTCAAGTGCTTGGCCAGTGTTTGGCTCACATCCTGTGACTTCGCACTCATTTGATTCTGAACATAGCCTTACTCTCATGAACTGGTGAATGGGCAGCTGGATTAAAAGGCTGGGACATTGGCCAACAAGAGGCTGTAAAAACAGCTGTAGACAAAGACACTCTACCAGAATAAACTTGCCTTTTTCAGCGTTCAGATAGAACTGCGTCCAGAATACTGTGCTTTGTCCTTAACAATCCATAATAATGGTGCAAAGAAAGATACCAGCTGAAAATAAATTGAACCTTCAAAATGCTGAGGAGAGACGTAAATCTGGCAAGAAAATAACCATTCTCAGGCTTAAGGCTGTATGTAAATACCACAGAGATCTTGTTTAAGAGTTGGATATGTCTCTTGGCTCGGATACTAGATTTTGATGACTTCTTTTGTTTATAACAGGATTTAGGAAATGCCTCCTTAAAACCTGCTCACTCTTATATCTTTGAAGCGTAAAGAATTTCAGCAATATGTTACAGGACACCTTAAAGGGGTTGTCTCACTTCAGCAAATGGCCTTTATCATGTGGAGAAATACAAGGCACTTACTAATGTATTGTGATGATTATCCATATTGTCTCCTGTGCTGGCCAGGGTTGCCAACCATCCAGAAATTTCTGGACAGTCCGTAAAAATCGGCAACTTTTTTCCTGTGTCCGTGAAAAAAAACAGGTGTGTCCAGGATTTTTTGAGGCTTATCTTTCTTGAGTAAATTATTTTGGTGGTAGTCATCATCATTTTACACCTCGCAGTAAATGCTGGTAACAAGTTCTTATCAGTAAATTGAGCTACAGACATGGATTACTTATTATCTTTATCATTCATTATAGTTTTCCAATTCGTCCATAAAAAATGTTGGCTGTCTGTGATTTTGGGATAAGTTGTCCAGAAAAAAGAAAAATTCTGGTTGACAACACTGGTGCTGGCTGGATTCATTTTTCCATCATATTCTACACTTCTCGTTTCCATGGTTACGGCCACCCTGTAATTGAGCAGTGATGGTCATGCTTGCACGCTATAGGAAAAAGCTCCAGCCTTAATGCGCTCCCACGGTCTCAGCCACCAGCAGCTTTTCCTATAGTGTGCAAGCATGCCCATCGCTAATGGATTGCAGGGTGGTCATAACTAGTGGTTAGCGAATCGAGCTTTGGATCCAAGATCTGAAGTCGATTCATTCCCCAACTTCATTTTAATGTTGTATGGAGACCTGTCTCCGCACAGCATTAAAAAGGCCAAAGTCAAAGCTCGAAGTTCTTCACCAAAGTCTTGCGCAACTTTGTACTTAACATAACCATAACCATGGAAACTATCAGTGATGGAAAAATGAATCCAGCCAGCAAAGGTGCAGTTATGGACTATCACAATGCATTAGTAAGTGTCTTGTATTAACTTTCTCTACATGATAAATGTTATTTGCTGGAGTGAGATAACCCCTTTAAGTACTGATATTTTTCCACTGAACAGATTACTTAGTTTTAGATAACTATCTGTATATCTATCTATCACAGATTTTCAATTCTTCTATCTTCTGTGTATATTGGCATCTTCTTTGAGAGGACCGTCCTCCTACAAAGCCATTTTTTACATGTTTAACAAAGTACATATACATCAATGTATAGAAATCAAAATAAGCCCCTTCCTGGTGTAGGATTACATGACACCCAGTATAGGATGGCTTGGGTTTTACTCATTCCATCCCCTTTGTCATTAGTTGCATAAGAAAAGGGTGATAAAACTATTGGGTCCATCTCTTGTTCACTAAGGTATGGCCTATGGAGAGGAAGAGCTTTGCTCAGGTCTGCACCCCCCTTTTGGAGGAAGGTATAAGAAAAATTGTATTCTACAGCATCCTTAGCAGCCACAGCTAACCCAATGCTAATCTTCTTTTAGGGTATATTTATGGATGTGGAAATGTCTGAAACGTACCATTCGGATGGGGCGTAGGGACACGAAGCAGTCGCTCCTATAGCTGCTAGACCAGGTATCCCAACGAGGATACTCGCCCTTCTCCAAGATAAACATCTCGCCATGGAAGTTGGACTGCTCGTAAGCAACCCAGCTGAGAAGATGAGTACGCAGAGTCCACGTTACATGACAGAACAACATCAAAGATCACCACAAAACACACAATGACAACATTGAAAGAGAAAAGTGAAAATAATAAGAATAAAGTCTCCGCAAGAAATATCAGACTAGTAAATCCTTACTCAAGTGTATCTTTTGGATAAATCCATCTATTATAGTGGCTGTGCCAAGTATTCAAGTAATCTTATCTCTGGGACCCCCACCAATCACATAGTTATCTAACTTGAAACCTTTGCACAACTTCTTCAAGGTTAGGGCTACACGGCGACACTGGTCGCTGCCCAGGATCACTGAGCAGCGGTGATCCCATAGAAATGAATGGGATCACATGTTTTCTACAGTGTTGTAGGAATGGCAGTGGTGGTCATACTGCATGTACCTGATTCCCGCTGATGGGTTCTGGCTCCATTGCTGCCCTGCTGGCTCTGCAGGTCCCGGGTCTCCCCACGTCAGCATCCGTTTTGATGCTGGGTCACGTGTCACCAATCTGGCACATGACTCAGTGACGTGCCACATGAGTGACTGGCTGCAGCGGTCACATAACCTGCCATTAAACCGGATATTGATGCAGGGAGACCCAGGATTCACAGAGCATATGGAGCAACAAAGGAGTCAAAACCCAGCATTGGGGATCGGGTAAGTATAATTACCACCACGGGTCCGCCCAAGTTATGGGGGTCTGTAGAAAATGTGCAGAAAGGTGAAAAACCCATTTAAAGAAGCACTCTGAGATTTTTTTTATGGTTGTCCCCTTTTATAACCTACTTCAGGGATAGAGTAGTACAGTCATTTTTATGGGCAATTTAGAGCTCACATTCGTGTCAGCGGTTACATTATGTGACCATGTGTTTATCTTCTCGGCTTCATTATTGCAGTATTAGTAGCTGTGGGTTTGAGTCTGCTGTTACATCGTGTGACCCAAAGTCTGACTACATGAGTCCTACAGTGTCTGCTGTGTAGACTGGAAGTCATATGAGAACCTTTAAGGGGTTATCCAATATAGTAAACTGTCCCCCCATGTGCTGGGCCCCTCACAGGGAATATACTTACCCTGCTCCTCGCTCTCTGCGCTGCTCCTGGTCCCTGCACCACCGCTGCTGCTTCTCCCCGTGTGCCAATGAAAACATCTGGTGTCGGGGGCAGCAGCCAATGGCAGGCGGCGACGGGGACGAGCCTCCCTAGCATCACCATTGGATAACCCCTTTAATGTGGTTCCTATAGGAATCCATAGAGGGTCTGACTTCCAATCCACATAAAAGATGTTGTGGGAGTCCAGTAGTCAGAATACAGGTCACAAGATGTAATGGCAGACCCGAACCGGAGCTGACAATCTTGCAATAAAGCGGCTGTAAGACGAACTGCACTAACCATGCAGTTTACAACTGGGGAAATGATATAAAAAGTAAAACAAAAACTCTGTAGTACTTCTTTAAATTGTATAACATTCAGTGAAGTGACAAAAAAATGATAAAACCCAGAACACAAGGGAAAGAAAATCATTGAGCAGGAATATTTCAAAAGACGGTATCCAGTAATAATATGCTTTTTTGCAAATTTCTAAAATAGAGCACTGTGAAGATGGAAAATTTTTCCTTGCTATCTAATTCCAGGAAATCTTTCTTCACGATTCTATCCATATATTCTGATCACTCTGACACCTCCCTGTATGTAATGACTACAATATGGATACAAATTGTAGCCTTTCATTTGAATGTTGTTAGTACGTCCTGTTTGTAATATAATTCTCATTCCCAATAAGAAGCATTTATTCAGGTGCATGGATACAGCGCACAGGCCTGAATCATCCTCTCGGGCTAATAAATCATATGTACTCTATATACATTTCAATATATTTTACTGTGTATAAACAAACCCGTGTAATCATTCTTGCCAGGGGAAGATGTGGGAGTTTATTGCTACCTACATTTTTCACTTATTTTCAAGTGTCATATTCATGGACCAGACTGCTACTCATAAATCAACCGTGGACATCCTGCGCTGGCACTGTCTCTTCCAATTTTCTTTAAGCTGAGCATTAGCCTCTGGTGCCAGCTAAGAAATTTCTATAAGGTACCTATAATATTTCCAACTTGCTACCATTGAACATGAGATGGGGATAATAATGTAAGATCACCCGGAGAGTGAGATATATTAATCTTAGTCACTCAAATGCTTAACACAAAATGTGATCTAATTCTGAGCAGCAATAATTCTTCTTCTTGGGCTAATAAAACATATTGTGGAGTGCAAATTATATATATATATATATATATATATATATATATATATATATATACATCATAACATCATACTGTGCTGTGAAGGTGATTGAGTTTGGAATTTTAAGATTTCTATTTTTTCATTGCTGATATCAGTGTGCTTTCACATGTTCCATTTTTAGAAGGTAAATATTAAAGACATTATGGCCTGATTGATGAACAAAATTAAAATCAAAATCATTTAGTACATGACAAGCTAGATCCAGCCCTGTACCTCAGATGGATCCAGAGATCATCTCATGCATTGCTTCAATTGCTCTGCTAGATTCTCTTCAGGCTGGCAGCTCAGGGGGGATGTGTACTTTCTGTTGCAGCTCTCGCCCTATCACAGCTCAGGGGAGTCCTTTCTGCTGCAGCTCTCGCCTTATGATAGGTCAGAGAGCCTGCCCCTTCAGTAGCTCTCTCCCTGTAACTGCCACAGCTTCTAACTTTAGATATGGCTGGTGGCAGCTGAAGGAAGGAACTGAGCATTTGCGACCACCTCAGTAGGTGGACGTTCACATTTACAGGGGCCACCATTATAATAGAGTGAATGGAATAACACACAACTGGAGCATTTTTGTAACACAAAATAAATGACGAAAGTAACTAGTTTTTCAAGCTGAATTATACTTAAAAAAATGTGAAAGTGGCACAACCCCTTTAAGAGTGAATTTAAAAAATGTGCAACGCTACACATGCCTTTTTAACAAATGTGGCACAAGGTAAACCCTACACCATGTCTTATGCCTCATTCACATGTCAGTGTTTGGTCAGTGATTTCCATCAGTGATTGTGAGCCAAAACCAGGATCGGAGCCTCCACAGACATAAGGTGTAAGGAAAAGATCTGCACCTGTTCTGTGTTTAGAGCTGCACCTGGTTTTGGCTCAAAATCACTGATGGAAATCACTGACCAAACACTGACGTGTGAATGAGGCATTACATTGTTAATAATGAATTAGTAAATTAGTAGCACTACTAAATGATAAATTACTTGCACTTAAAAACCAAATTTACGCCACTTATGTACACACATATATTTGCACTATACTTTATTCTAATTTCTGGCATAAGTAGTGTGATTGTCACAAAAGAACGAACGGTTAAAAAGTTATTGCACAAGTAATGATTTTACAAAAATGTGCAAGTTTTTGATGCCACAAAACTGCAGCAGAGGCCTTGATAAATGTCCCCCATCCTATCCAATACTTGTAGTGGTGTTCTAGAAAGGGCACTGCACTGGCACAAATACTTATTTAGCTAGTACCTATTTAGGTGCATGATCATTTCCAAAACGCTTTGGACTCCATTTATCGACACTAAGGCTAGTTGCACACTGGCGTTAAAACTATTTGGCAGGAACAAACTGCCGGACTTCCTCATAGCTGGCATAACCGGAAAGGACCAGAGCACTGCCAGATCCCACTTGACTTTAATGGGACCCAGCAGGGATCTAGCTTGTTTTCTGAATTAGTGCCAAAACTGTTCTTGCATTGTTGCCCATGAGAGCCAATCACGATGCAGCTTTTATTTTTCCTGAGTAGTGTAAGGCCCCTTTCAAACGAGTGAGTTTTCCGCGCGGGTGCAATGTGTGACGTGAACGCATAGCACCCGCACTGAATCCTGACGCCTTTCATTTCAATGGGTCTGTGTACATGAGCATTTTTTTCACGCATCACTTCTGCGTTGCGTGAAAATCTCAGCATGTTCTATATTCTGAAACAAGTGCAGATTCAATGCGTTTTTCATTGATGGTTGCTAACAGATGTTGTTTGTAAACCTTCAGTTTTTTTTATCACGCGCGTAAAAAATGCATCAAAATGCATTGCACCCGTGCGGAAAAAAATGAACAACTGAATGCAATCGCAGACAAAACTGACTGAACTTGCATGCAAAATGGAGCTAGTTTCCCTGAACACATCCGGACCTAATCCATGATGCTCAAGTGAAAGAGGCCTGAGAGATGAAAGCTGCTCTGTGTTTGGCTGCCAAGGGAACAAGGTCAGTTTTTGATAAATAAGGCCGTTGGAGGTTTAATTAGCTTTCTCTTCAATGTATTCAAGTCTGCTTGTGTCATATCTATTGTTTCCATGGATATTGGAGAATTAAAAAAGCTACGGATGATAAAAATAATGTAAAAATGGATGTCAGTTATGGACAATACTGTTATCAGCACTTGGTACATGAAGGAGAGGAAATGTCAGCTGGAGCTTTTAGCACTTACGGTCCAGAGTCGACAATAACACTGCGTACTCTGTCAAAGCCTCGCTCCCCAAGGTTCACACACTCATTCAGAAGCTCCATGTGTCTTCCTTGGAAGTTCTCCTGTTCAAAGATGATCACCTATGGAAGAGAGAAATTGTTCATTTCAGCGGGGCTACATGGTTTGAGATGTTGGAAAGTAGTTAATGTGGGATTTAGAGAAAAATTCCTTTTTCTGATGTTTTCATTTTGCTTTGCTTTTCTTTTTGCTTTTCTTATGGCTAACACCTTTCACATGTCTTCATAGATACATCTTGAGGGTTACTGATATAGCTACCCTCATATCTTATTTTTAAAATTAGTGTTTTTTGTAAGCATGTTAGGTTTGTTTTATTCTTTTTATACATTTTGAACAGAGGTGATTGAAATGACCACCTGACATGTTGTAATGCATCTTAGGCAGTAATTCGAGAGTACATCTTGGGACAGTACAGTATGTCTACATGTATGAGTGGGTTTTTTTTAAATATTAAAGGGTTGTTCTGGGAGTTCAGTATTGATGATCTATCCTCAGGATAGGTTATCAATATCTGAACGGTGGGAGTCCAACTCCTGGAACTCCTGCTGATCAGCTGTTTAAAGGGGCCAAGGCGCTCTGATGAGCTCTGTGGCTTCCTCACAGCATACCAAGCACAGTGCTCTGCATTATATAGCTGCTTTGCTTGATATTGCAGCTCATATCTATTCACTTGAATAGGACTGAGCTGTATATAGTCCATGTGACCAATGAACCTATCAGCACTGGCCTTGGAAGTAGCCCCAACCCTCACCGAAGCACTATGTTTTCTTCAATCATCTGATCAGACCCCCACTGATCAGATACTGATGACCTGTCCTGAGGATAGGCCAATAATGTTGAACTTGTGGAAAACCCATTTAAGTGTACCTAAACCTTGTAATATACTTTATTAAAAAACGAATCTAACTGCCCTAAAATGAATCTTTGTAATATGCTTTTTTACAGCGATGTGTATGGGACTATGGATTCCGCTTCGGCTGAACTGAGCGTTGTAGGGGCTGTGGCATCACTGATCCTGCATGTAAAAAAGCGCTGCTCTGCTAAAACCTTGCACAGCATACTTATGCCAGGCTTTAGCAGAGCGGGCACAGGCAGGACCAGCGATGTGCTATATGAGCTCCTGTCTGTGCCCACTTGCTGCATTCTGCTAAAGCTTTCAATGGCACAAGGCTTCAGCAGAGGGGAGCATGCGGGGGCAGGCAGGGGCTCACCTAGAACATCGCTGCTCCTGACTGTGCCCGCTCTGCTAAAGCCTGGCATAGATGTGCTGTGCAAGGTTTTAGCAGAGCAGTGCTTGTACAGACAGGAGTAGTGATGCTCCGGCCCCTATAGCGGTCAGTGTGGCCGAAGAGGAATCTGTAGCCCCATACACAGCGTTGTATGGAAGTACAGATTCTAAAGCGCAACAGGCTCCTGAACTTCAGGAAATAGTGAACAAAAAAAGAAGTGTATTACAAAGATTCATTTTTAGGGCCGTAAGATTAGTTTTTAATAAAGTACATTACAAGGTTTAAGTGCACGTTAAGCATCAAAATATTGGAAAATATTATGTTTGTGATATTAACAGCTTCTCTTTACTATTATTTATTATAATAATAATAGTAATTATTATTTGCTAAAGATTTTGAAACATTTCTGATACATCTGTGAGTAAGCCCATGTAAGGCTCTATTCAGATTTACAGACTCATCCCGAATCAGTGGGATCAGAGTCCATGAAATCTGTTATGACCCTTGGTGTTAGCGTGAACAGCACCTAAATTAGAAGTGACGTGTGATGAAGCAAAATCTACATCAGTAACATATTTATGTGTACATATTGGAACGTTTAGTTTCCTGTTTTTGGACAGTCTGACCTTGAAGGTTCCCACGCTAGGTTCACCAGATTTAGAGGGCTTGGTTATAGGAACGGGAACTGGAACAGGGGTACCCTTTTCCTTGGTATCAGTGCCTTGGCTGGCGGCAGCAGCAGCTTTAGGTGTCTGAGACATTTTGAAGCTGTAGTTCTAAAATTGGAATAAAAATGACACTGTGAGTAGCGGCGCACATGACACATTTATTGTATTTATTACTAACAGTAGTAACTATTCTAGTATACAGTTTTTAGACCTTTACATGGTTTATATTTACAATATATGAATACATTATATGATATGTTATAATGTGATATTTTCAATCTAATACATTTTACTAAGGTGATGACCATAATCTAAGAAGGCTGGATGTGCCACAAAGTTTACGGACTGTCCAAGTGTTTCACCATACTGTACCTAACTCTAAATTTTGCACGTGTTTAGTAGTAACTGTTTCTTACCTGATGGAGGTGATCCTTGCTGGAGCTAAAAGGCTTGTTGCCGGAGATACTGTATGACCCAGAATTTATACCCTGGCAAAGGCAGACTCCAAATAGTGCAGGACAATAGAACTCAAAGCTCATCAGTGTCTGCTTAGGAAGCTGCTGGTCATCACATATTTCAATGTACCCAGCCATCTGGAAACAACCATCATCTACTGCAGCTGAACCAAGCACTTTACATTGTTGGGCAGAAGTGTGCTCGGTATGTATAGTTGAAATCCCTGACATGGTACATTGGGTCCTGTAGGAAGGATAATAGTGATTATTACAAGACCTACACATTGAGAATAGGGATGAACGAACCCGAACTGCAAAGTTAATGTTCGTACCGAATTTTGAGAGTTTGGGTACCCGTACCCGAACCCAGACTTTTTCACTGAAGTCCGGGTTTGGGTTCAGTGTTCGGGTGATTTTATTGTTTTACATTATAACATGGGTATAGCGGAAAATAATAGCATTCTTAAGACAGAATGCAAAAGAATATGGCCAGTTAGGGGTAAAAAAAACACCCAAAAAACAACAACTCACCTCATCCACTTGATCGCGCTGCCACAATGTCTTCTATCTTCTTTCAGCAGGACCTGCGATGATGTTGCCTCGCTCACCAGGTGATGTCATCACATGTCCTTTTATCTTCTTTCAGCAGGACCTTCCAAAGGACCTGTGATGACGTCCGCAGTGATGCATTGAAGACGCTGCGGCAGCACTATCAAGTGGATGAGGTGTTTTGTTTTTTTACCCCTAAATGGCCATATTGTTTTGCATTCTGTCTTAAGAATGCTATTATTTTCTGCTATAACCATATTATAACAGAAAATAATAAAGTGAAGTTCGGGTCCGCATTGACTTCAATGGGGTTCTGGTTTGAGGTCAATTCGATCCCGAACTTTGACCTGAAGTTCATCCGAACCCGGTGAACCCGAACTTCCACGGGTTTGCTCATCCCTAATTGAGATATTACAGAAATTTTCTGCATTACTATTTTATTATTTATTTATTTATTTACTATTTTATTAAAGTTAAAATAAAAAATTGATGCTTATACCTTGATAAACTAAAGAAAGTGGATATGTGATAAAGATATGATAGTATATGACTGAGAAATGATGACCTATAACTTAGTTTTGCATCACAGATTTGTCTTCTGTTCCTTCCACGTTCCAATGTTTTAACAGAAAGTATAATGTAGTCTTTTCTTGCCATCCAGTGGACCCCAATGAAAACTAGAGGAAACCAATAGTATGACAGTGGGATCTGTTCAAAAACAAATCCAACACACCTATTATGGTTTCATTAAGAATGGAAGCCATGGCTGTGATATGAACAGAGCCTTACTGATACCTGAGAAAAATGGCTTGGACATCAGATATACAGTACGTTCTTTATGAAAAAAGGTTGTGTCACGAAATAAACGATATTCTACATTTTTCAAACAAGCACCTGGGTCTGAATACGTTTGTAATTGCCAGTGAGCTATTCAATAAACTGTATCTGTTTAGCGCCATCTGCTGCTTGTTCTTTTCCATATTTTTTGTCCATCTCGCCGAGCTGAACATGCTCAGTTTAAATCTACAACTGCCAATAGCCATATGCTCTGTTAGAAGCTGTGGAAGTTACAGGGAGAGAGTTGCGGCAGAAAGCACACACCCCCTCAGCTGCTAGGCTAAAGATAATCTATCACAGCAATTGGAGTAGTGAATGTGGAGATGTCTGGACCCAGGGCTGGTTCTAGCTTTGTTAGAACGGTATTGTCACGTGATGTCTTATTTTTGTTTTTTACATCAATCATGGTGTAATGTCTTTAAGCATTCCCTGATATTATACTGCCTCACTTAGGCTAGGTTCACATATGCGTTCCATCGTAGGAAAAGAAAAATGAAAATGACAGCAGTGCTGGATCCGTCACGCTCTGGTGTGGAGGGTATAGCCACACCAAGCGTAAGAGGGAAGGGAAAAGGACCAAACAAGGGAAACGGTCACCTCCCGCAGGAAACCCTGAAACTAGGCCCTGGCTGACTACCAGTATGAACAGGCCTTAGAGGTAGGAGAGTTCATACACAGGAACCTAATAACACCTGACCCTAGAGAACCCCGCAGCTAGTGACAGGGGAAGGAGTCAACCCGTTCCTCCAAAAGGACGGACGAACAGGAGACTCCATAAGGCAAAACTACAACAGGGAAAAGTAGGATAAACACAAAAGGGAAAATGACACTTATCTTAATGCAGATATTGCAGCAACCGGATCTCAGCCGAGATCCACACCACACACAACAATGTAAGCAGAAAGTATAAACCGCAAGGGATACTGGGAGAGGAAGGTATAAATAGGGGAAAGACAATCACCGCACCCACAACAGCTGAGGGGAAGGGGTGTGGTAAACAGCAACCAAACCAAGAGGAAAACATGTCAAATTATGTCACTTTTGAAAGTCTAACCGAACGCCTGCAACCTGATGCAGGGACATTTGTGACATTACCCCCCCCCCTTTTATAGGTGACCTCCGGGCACCCAGGCCCAACTTTATCAGGATGAGACCTGTGAAAGGCTTTCACCAAACGACTGGCATTCACGTCAGATGTCGGTACCAATGTCCTCTCCTCAGGTCCATAACCCTTCCAGTGAACAAGATATTGAAGAGTCCCATGGAGAACTTGAGAATCAATGATCTTGACGATCTGGAATTCCAAATTACCCTCCACCAAGACAGGCGCGGGTGGCAAGGGAGATGGCTCCAGAGGTTCAACATATCTCTTCAACAAAGATCTGTGAAATACATTATGAATTTTCAGGGCCTGAGGAAGTTCAAGATGAAATACTACAGGATTAATGATGGCAGTGATCTTATATGGACCAATAAATCTTGGACCCAACTTCCAAGAAGGAACTTTCAACTTAATGTTTCTTGTGGACAGCCATACAGAATCACCCACTCTTAGGTCCGGACCATTCATACATTCCCTGTCAGCCACACGTTTGTACTTGTTGCCCATATTTAACAAGTTACTTTGAATTTTCCGCCATATAGATGACAATGATGACGAAAAACGTTCTTCCTCAGGGATACCAGAGGTATCTGAACCAGAAAAAGTGCCAAACTGCGGGTGAAACCCATATGCACCAAAAAACGGCGACTTGCCAGTGGACTCCTGTCTGCGATTGTTTATGGCAAACTCCGCCAGAGACAAAAACAAGGACCACTCCTCCTGATTCTCAGCGACAAAACATCTCAAGTAAGTCTCCAGACTCTGATTAGTACGCTCTGTCTGTCCATTCATCTGAGGGTGAAAAGCAGAGGAAAAAGACAGTTGTACCCCGAGCCGAGTACAGAACGCCTTCCAGAATCTGGACACAAACTGAGTCCCACGATCAGAGACCACGTCAGTGGGAATGCCATGAAGTTTCACAATGTTGTTAACAAACACTTGTGCAAGGGTTTTAGCATTAGGGAGTCCGGGCAATGCAATAAAGTGCGACATTTTACTAAACCGATCTACAACCACCAAAATAACTGTCTTTCCAGAAGAATTAGGCAGATCAGTGAGAAAGTCCATAGACAAGTGAGTCCATGGTCTGGACGGGATGGGCAACGGGAGTAGGGGTCCAGAAGGTTGAGTATGTGTCAGCGCGTGCACAGACACTACAGGCTGACACATAGTCCTTAACACACTTATGCAGCCCCCGCCACCAGAATCTATGAGAGATGAGGTCGACAGTGGATTTACTCCCAGGGTGTCCCGCAAGCACCGAAGAATGATGTTCCTCAAACACCTTATGACGCAAATCAGAAGGAACAAACAACATCCCAGGGGGCAAGACTCCGGCGCATCTCCCTGGCTCTCAAACACCTTAGTCTCAAGATCAGGGTAAAGAGCAGATATCACCACTCCTTCGGACAGTATATAACTCAGATCCTCAAAATCACCACCTCCGGGAAAACTACGTGACAAGGCATCCGCCTTCACATTCTTAATCCCAGGACGATATGTGACAATGAAATTGAATCTGGTGAAGAACAAAGACCATCTGGCCTGCCTCCGATTAAGTCGTTTAGCTGACTCCAGGTACAGTAAGCCAGATTTTTGTGATCAGTGAATACAGTGATAGGGTGAATCGCTCCTTCCAACCAATGACGCCATTCCTCAAAAGCCAACTTAATGGCCAGTAATTCTCTGCTACCCACATCATAATTTCTCTCCGCAGCAGAGAGTTTTTTCGAAAAAAAAAAAAGCACATGGGCGCTGCATCAGACCACACTGAGACATCCGTCCCTTTCTTAGTCATGTCAGTTAAGGGTTTCACTATTGTCGAATAGTTCTTAATAAATTTTCGGTAATAGTTGGTGAACCCAAAAAAACGCATAAGAGCCTTCAGATTTTCAGGTCGGTCCCAGTCCAGAACAGCATGGACTTTCTCTGGATTCATACGAAAACCTGAAGATGACAGCAGGTATCCTAAGAATTGCACCTCATGTACAGCAAAAACACATTTCTCTAATTTTGCATACAACTTGTTATCTCTTAAGATCTGCAACACCTGTCTAACGTGATCCTGGTGTGTCACAATATCTGCAGAATAGATTATTATGTCATCCAAATACACGACTACAAACCTCCCCACCAGGTGATGAAAAATGTCATTAACAAAATGCTGGAAGACAGCTGGAGCATTGGTCAATTATGTCACTTTTGAAAGTCTAACCAAATGCCTGCAACCTGATGCAGGGACGTTCGTGACAATCACATGACAGACCCTATTGGGCTCAAAGGATCCAGCTGACTTTAAAGAGGACCCTTCACCGATCCTGACATTATCATGTAAATACCTGGCAGTGTGGGGCATATGATGACATGTGATACCACTTAGTTTTCTATGTGCTGCTCCATTCCCCTGCTGTGCCCCCCCGTTCTGGTTTCCCGCCCTGTATGTAAATCCATACCTTTGATACAGGTAGCAGATGGCTGTGTTTCTCAAGGGGCATCTCCAAGCCAGGGAGAGCATTACAGCCATGGAGAAGGAGACGCCCTTGAGAAACATGTCTGTCTCCTCCTCCCTGTATCGATGGTATAGATTTACATACAGGGCGGAAAAACAGAATGGGGGGCACAGCGGGGGAACGGAGCGCATAGGAAAAATAATAAGCGATCTCACATGCCTTCAGTATGCCCTACACTGCCAGCTATTTATATGTTAGTATCAGGACTGGTGAAAGGTCCTCTTTAATGGTATCCATTAGGGACTTAAAGGTATGTGACCTTACATCTGATTTATCACATTTGAAATACATTTCACTATTAATTGCCTACCCCCCCAAAACAAAAGTGTAACGGATCTGAGAACCACTGTTTTACATATTCCCCATATACAGTATGTATATTCCATATATGTCCCCTCATATCCAATATATCCACATTTTTGTCTTCTGTTGAAAATGAATATGGAAAGTGTTAGTAATAATTAGTGCAAATCAGAGATGAATTTCTTTTTGCCATGAAGCAAAGAAAAAAAATGTACTGTATTCAGATGGAGGGTATTTTACATATACTGTATACAGTGTAATACATATAAATATATATACACACACAGACACGTGTGTTAATCTGAGGCTTGGAAATAGCTGCAGTAAAGCTAGACGTTAATTGCATTCTGCCTTTCAGCCTTTCTTTTAAGCGTCTACTGTTGCTTTAATTTGACTTTGTAAAGACATCTAACCGGTACGTTGTGCTAAACAAGCCAATCCATCTAGATTATGAATTCAATTTATTGTGGCTGTGATTTTGTCTTTGTGCTTCCAAACACTATTGAACCGCTTTGCTTTCTGGATATTACGGACTAAGACATCTGTATATTGCATTTCTTAATGCAATCAATATAGAACAAAGTGCACCTCCAACCATCCCGTGCCCATTAATTGAGTGGTTTATCTTGGCCATCTATATGAACATGTAAACCCTTCTTCCTCTGCTCATTTCTATTCTAAATATATATTAAACCATGTGGAGAAAATAGCTTATCTCATGTACGATTGCGGCTGCATTAGACTTTTAAATGATATAACAAAATGATGTCCAATTTGTAGGTGTAGAAAGCCACAACCTTCTGCTGCATGACTCTAGATGAAGTAGATATGATAGTGAAGTACCAGGTTGTGTTCACACATGGTAGGTTTAGTGCAGAGACTTCTGCACCTGAGAACTTCCTTCCATACACCTGAATAGGATTGTTTCTGTACTTTGTTCATGGATATCTACAAACCTCCATTTGGTTGAATAGGGATGTTGCAGAAATGTCTATGTCTAAGCTGCCATGTGTGAAAATACCCTAAAGCTCAGGATTTACCTCCATCATAACAGAACTGCATTGCAAGAATTCCTTCTTTATTTGCACTGAAAAACGAGTCTTTGTGACTACAACAAATCCAATGAACCTAAATGGAAGATATTTATATATGTCATTCGTATAGCTCCAACATATTCTAAAGCCCTGTACTCATTTGACCCTGGTGTTTAATATTGGCCTATGTTCACACATGGCAGATTTGTTTCAGAAATTCCTGTGACTGACAATTTGTTCCATCCATGTGAATGGGGTTATTTGTACAGTAGGTGCATGGATTTATACAAATCTGGTCCAGATTGATGGGATAGCAGATCTGCAGCTAGACTTTCCTTCACCCAGATCCTCAGCTTGAAACTTCCATGTGGACACACAAATGCCAAGAACTGTGGTTGGCTACTCTTCCCCAATGTGTAGGTAAGATGACTATATGGCACTTACTAACACAGGTTTAGTTAATATTCTACACCATTCGCTATATTTTATAAGCGATGGTCCCTTGTTTGGCAAATCTGCTGTGCTGTCCACACAGAGGTCCTGTTCAATACGATGGCCACTGATAAGATGGCCTCCCCAATTAGTGCCCCCCAGAATGAATAATGCCCCCATTGGCACCCCCCAGAATGAATAATGCCTCCATTAGCACCCAACAGAATGAATAATGCCCTCATTAGTGCACCCCAGCATTAATAATGCCCCATTAGTGCCCCCAATAATATTAATGCCCCCATTAATACCCCCAATAATATTATCATTATAATTGTATCAATCTGCAGAATAAAGTTATCATATCATATATGGTGAACCTCATAAAAAATAAAAAAAACACTGACAGAATTTACATTTTTGCCCACCTCGAAAAAATTAGATAAAAAGCTAGCCAAATGTACCCCAAAATGGTGCCAATATAAACTACAGCTTGTCCCGCAAAAAATAAGCCCTCACACAGCAAAGTCAACAAAAAAATCAATTTCAGCAAATCCCATGTTAGAAAATCCAGATGCCGCTCCTTCCTTTCTGAGGCCTGGCCTATCCCCAAACAGCAGTTTACCACCACAAATGGGGTGTTACTGTATTCAGGAGAAAATGGGTAGCAAATTGTGGGATGATATTGTCCTGAAATCCTGTGTGTAAAAGAAAGTTTGGGTCTAAATCACCATTTTCTTGTAAAAAAAAATGTAATTTTTAATTTTCACAGTGTTATACATTCTATGAACCGCCTGTTGGGTCAAAGTGCTCACTACACCCGTTAGAAATTCCTTGGGTGGTGTAGTTTCCAAAATGGGGTAATTTTGGGGGGGTTTCCACTGTAGCGATACATCAGGGTCTCTTCAAATGCTACATGGCGCCTAAAGATCATTCCAGCAAAATCTGCCCTCCAAAAACAATATGGCTCTCCTGGCCTTCTGAGCCCTGCTGTGTGCCCATACAGCAGTTTACGATTATATGTGGGGTATTTATGTAAACTGCAGAATCAAGGTTAAAATAATGAGGTTTGTTTTGTTGTTAACCATTGATGTGTTACAGGAAAAAAAAATGATTAAAATGGAAACTTCATCTCCATTTTGCTTTAATTCCTGTGGATTACCTCAAGGGTTAACAACGTTTCTAAAATCAGTTTTCAATAGTTTGAGGGGTGTAGTTTTTTAAATGGGGTAACTTATTGGTGGTTTCTATTCAGAGTCGGACTGAGGTGCCTAGGGCCCATCAGTAAAATTTATTGTGGGGGCCCACTGTACGGACACATTCAGTTATTGCCTCCTTACACAGCAGCATGATGATTGATTATGGGGGGTCTCTGCAGTGAATTTGTGAAGGCCGGTCCCTGGGTAAAGAGGACACTTGCTGGCCTTCCTACATACCTGATCGTGTCTATTGTGTCTACCAAGTTTTTTTTATTTAAACATATGTTAGTTGAGGTGCTGCACATCTATCTATACAGTTTTTTTATTTAAACATATGTTAGTTGAGGTGCTGCACATCTATCTATACATAGTGCAGTAAGTCTACTGTGTTATTTGTCACTTGTGTAGGGGGTGGGAGACTAGGGGCCCGAGCCTGTTTCTATTATGTCAGCTGCTCAAAGTGACTTTGAAAATTTCAAAAATTTATTTTGAAAATTCTAAAACTTATAACATCCAAAAAAGGAAAATAACATTACCAAAATGATGGCAACATAAGTAGACATATGGTGAATGTTAATTAATAATTGTTTTATGAGGTCTTAAAAGCAGAGAAAATAGTAAATTTTTCCATATTTTTGGTAAATTATGGATTTTTTCTATAAATAAAGGTAAAACATATTCACTCAATTTACCATTAGCATGACATACAATGTGTCAAGAAAAAAACAATCCAAAAATGGCTTGGATAAGTAAAAGCATTCCAAAGTTATTAACACATAAAGTGACATATCTCACATTTGCAAATTTAGGCCTTGCCAGGAAGGAGGTAAAGGGCTTGGTCTGGAAGTGGTTAAGAACAGTAAAAACCCCAGTCTTTATATCCCCCAGTAAGGTTACTTTTACACTTGTTGTTAATTCCAGTATTTAGATCCGGCAGAGGATCTCAATGCCAGAATTAAACAGATCCATTTTGATTTTGCACATCAGGATGCATCCATTCCATTAGGATGATGTTGTGTGAAATCAAAATGGAAAAAAACAGGACCGTCAATAAATACATTGAAAGTCAAAGGGTGACCGTTTTTTTAGGCTTCCGGTTTTTTACATTATTTTCAGTGCTGGATACATTTTTTTTCCATTTTTATGACTGGACAGAAAACCACAGCTTGCAGCGGTTTCGTGTCCGGTCACAAAACGGAATACTGGCGGAACAGAAGACATCCTGATGCATCTGAAAGGATCTCTTTCCATCCTCTGCTGGATCTCAATACTGTAAAACAACAACGCAAGTGTGAAAGTAGCCTAAGTATAAAAGTAGCCTAAGTTTTAAAACTGTTCAACAAAATGTGGGAAATAAAAAAGGAGATTTTGTGCAATATCGTATACAAATCTATGGCAGATGATAATACAACTACAGCATCTGCTTTTGCAAAAGTTATGACAAGAAGTGCAGTAATATTGGTTGTCATGTTTCAATCATCTCAGAAACTGACAACTGTCCATTTGTAAGGATGTTCCATTAAAGGGGTTGTGTAAGTATATAAGTTATCCGCTATCAACCTAGCTGATCACTGAGGTTCTGACTGCTGAGACCCACACTGATCATAAGAATGGACCTCCTGTTCCTCTATTCTGATGGAGCGACAGGTCATGCATGTGCACTTATGGTCCATCGCAGTACTTGGCTATCTCCGGTTCCTCAAAGAGAATGAATGGATCGGCAGTGTGCATACACCACCTCCCGCTCTATCAGAACCCCCCCCATGCCAAATTCTTGACATCACCCCCTCCCCCCAGCCAGAAGTGTAACTTGATGCATGCACTTTCTATAATACCAGTGTCTTCTTATGTGGCACTAGGGTCTTTGGGCCCCCTCAGGCTCCAGGGCCCAGTAGTGGCTGCTACCTCTGCACCCCCTATAGTTACACCCCTGTATCTTATCTTTCCTTCCTCCTACTGGATGCAAGGAACCTGAACAATTCCTATTCACAGTGGACTCCATGTACACCACCTACCTCACTCCACTGTATACCATGCACGTAATAGTTTTTTTTCCCCTCTCCAGTTAGGCACTGTGTAATCTTCCCCACATTTTGACTTACCGGCTCTTTCAGCAGGTAACCTACCAGCTATCACTTTACTTCCACACTAGACTAGGCACCATATAACATAATATAACTTCAAGTAAATTACAATATCATTAGGAATTCCTTCAATGCCATTAATATAAATTTTTTTACTGTCAACTCTTAGAAGGTCTTCAGATTCTGCTACAGTATTAATAAAATAGTCATGAAGAAGATGGTCATGTTTTCATGATGAAATTAACAAAATGGTGATGCAAGGAGCCTGTAGTCCATATTGCTTGGTGTCCCAGATGACTCTCAGTCACAATGGATAAGAGCCATTGGTCATACAGGTCTAAGGGGTTTTGGGAGATTTGAAGGTTCAGAACAGTAATGGAAATTATATAGTACTAAGATCTTTTTCCATTATAATTTAGCTCACTGTAAAAATTTGTTGAATGGTCTCTTCAACAAATCTGCAGAAATATAGCAATTGGCCTTCCCCCTCCTCTAATCTTCTCTGAATGTCATATGTCTGTTGTGGCATTAAATTCTGAAATTCCTTGACCAGGATGTGCTTTTACCCCAATTACTGTATATTCCAGTGGCAAGACAAGCAGGAAAGTAGTGCATCTGCTAACACTGTAATTCATATATTTGGCTTCTTTTTTAATTTGCAGCATTTCTTAACCATTAATTCATGATTTATTGATTTAATTGGCTGTATGTGCCTCGAATGTACCCTGAATTGATTTTTTTATTGGATTTGATAATTAAAAAATGATAAATAATTAAATATGCATTAAACTCATTACAATTACAGTCATGCTCTGCCATTCACACTATCATAGCCTACATTTTAGAGAGGCAGTAACGTCACACTAGCGATGGTGTAATGAAATCCTTTCTGTAGATATGTATTTTCGAACATATGAATATTCCATGGGCAGTCCTGCATGTAATTATCAGGTCGCCCGCACAAATAATTTCATTTCATAACATTCTAGGAGGGAATTGCTTGTTAAGCTGCACTCTAGTGTATCCTGAAGAATAAGTTCAAAGTGAATGCACGCTTTAAAACCAAGGTTGCATTAGAACCCACAAGGGAGGGGCAATGCCAGACAGAAAAATATGTCCCTTGTGAAATCTGGTTAATTATGTGAAGTGTAATGTTAGAGCAAAGATCCCTGCAGTTATCTACTGTGCAGTAGATTCTCTAAAGCTTTCACTCCCTTCGCCACATATATTTATTATTTAAATGGCTCATTAATTTTGCATCACGCTCGGTATGTAAATGCATGTCTTTTTATAGCTGCAGCACTGACTTGTATCTGTGCATCTATCTTCCACAAAGTTTTCAAGCTATATATTAGAAATAATAGAATTAAAAGATTATATATATATATAGGAGATTTCCTATTTTTAAGATATTCTCAACTTTTGTAGCTTAAAGGGGTTGTCCGATACCTAAAAAATGTAGGTGTGGCCGTTAATGGGCTAAACAAAAAAAACAAAACAAAAAAAAAGACACCACCTGTTTGAAGCCTTCTGGTTCAAGCACCGAGGCTCCCATCTCTGATGCTACTGAGTCCATCGATTGGATGGCACCAGACCTTCAAGAAAGATGGTGGTGGCCGGCTTGTCGCGAGCAAATGGATAAGTAAGGTAAGTATGATTTTTTTTTTAAATTTTACAATTATTTATCAGTCATCGCCGCTCTTTCTTATTGCACCCACTACTTACAAAGAAATTCGCTTTGTGAAGCCAAATTGAATTTTTTGCTCATCTCTACATATAATACATATATTAAAACCTCTTTCTAACAAAGCTAGAACCAGCCCTGTATCTCAAATGGCTCTGCTAGATTTATTTCAAGATGGCAGCTCAGGTGGCATGTCTTTTCTCAAGGGGTGTGTCCTTTCTCAGGGAGAGTGTCCTTTCTGCTGCAGCTCTCTCCCTGTAACTGTCATAGCTTCTAACAGACGGTAGGGCTGGTAAAAATCAAAGGATGGAACTGAGCATGTGAGACTACCTTATCGATGCAATACTACACTTTTATTTCCATGCAACTACAAAACTATTCAGATCCAGCTGCTGGGTTTAAAAATTTAGAGTTTAAGCTAATAGGAGGAAAGGCTATCAAATAAACTGTTAAATCCTGGCTGTACCAGTGCTCTGGTTGTCTCTGCCAGTCTTTATTTTCTTGCAGTGATGATGTGCCACACATCAACTTGATCACTTGAACCATCAAGTGTTTACAACATTTCTTACTGTTAGCTCAATTTCTTCAACTCCTCTACAACTCTTTAACCCCATTTATATAGGTATGAAAAATTAATATTTTTTACCAATGAACAAAAGAAAAATCAAATCAATATTTTGTGTGTCCACCCTTTGTTGTGAAAAAAGCGTCAGTTCTTCTAGGTACACTTGTGCACAGTTTTTGAACAAACTCGGAAGAGAGGTTGTTTCAAACATCTTGGAGAACTAACCACAGATCATCTGTGGATGTAGGCTTGCTGAAATCCTTCTGTCTCTTCATTTAATTCCAGACAGACTCGATGAGTCTTGGGCCATATCATCACTTTCAGGACTCTTTGCTCTTCACTGAAGATAGTTCTTAATGACATTGGCTGTAAGGAGCACCAGTTGGCTTTTGAAATGCAGACTTTACTTGAATGAGTTTGGGCACCATGTTGAACTTACAACAAACCTGAGGTACTAGTACACTGGAAACCCCAAGAAATACCCCATTTTTGAAATTACACTCCGTAAGTAATTCAGCTAGCAGTATGAGTGTTTTTCATACAATTTATTAACATTGGACCGTGAAAATGATTTTTATCTTTTTACCAATAGTGTTTTGCGTTAGCCGCAAATTTTTAATTCTTGTAAAGGAGAAAAAGAACCACATAATTTGTTGCACAATTTCTCCCGAGTGCAATTTGGATTTTTTTAAGAACCATAACTTATTTATTTTATGCATTTATATAGCACTACTATATTCTGCAGCACTTTACAGACATTAGCATCAACCTGTACCCAATGGGGCTCACAATCTAAGTTCCCTATCAGTATGTCTCTGGAGTGTGGGAGGAAACCAGTGTACCCAGAGGAAACCCATGTAAACACAGGGAGAACATATAAACTCCATGCAGATGTTGTCCTTGGTTAGATTCGAACCTAGGACCCCAGTGCTGAAAGGCATCAGTGCTAATCACTGAGCCTTGCAACACTGGGGTTTACAGCCACATTTTTTTGAGGACTGAGGACTTTCTTTTTTTTTTGTGGGACAAGCTGTAGTTTATATTGCTACCATTTTGGGGTATATTTGGCTTTCAGATTGCTTTTTAGGTGGACAAAAATTGCAATTCTGCCAATGATTTTTATTTTTATGGGGTTCACAATGTGGTATATATGATGAGTATTTTATTCTGTGGATGGATACAATTATAGCAAAACAGTTTATATTTTTTTTTATGTTTACTACTTTTACATCAAAAATCACTTTTTTAAATTAAAAATTAGTTGTATTTTGCATTGGCCTTTACTAACATCTATAACATTTTTGTTTTTCCGTCAACATAGCTTTTTTTGATGATATTGGCTGCAGTTTTTATTGGTGCTATTTTACATATGACCTTTTGATGTATTTTTGTCAATTTTTGCGAGTTTTTTTTTTTTAAACTTTTTTATGGTGTTCACTAGGCGGTATATATGATATGGTAACTTTATTCTGTGGGTTCATATGATTATGGTAACCACATCACTGTATTTAAAGGGGTTGTCTCATTTTAGCAAATACTATTTATTATGTTGAGAAAGTTAATACAAGGCACTTACTAATATATAGTTATTATCCATATTGCTTCCTTTATTGACTGGATTCATTTTTCCATCATATTATACACTGCTTATTTCCGTGGTTACAACCACCCTACAATCCAACAGTGATGGTCATGCTTGCACACTATAATACAAGGAGGTAGCCTATGCGGTCCCGTCCGCCAGAGAGGCTGGCGGTTTTTCCTACAGTGTGCAAGGACGGCCACCACTGATGGATTGCAGGGGGTTGTAACCATGCAAACAAGCAGTGTTAATAAAAACCAGCAGTTCCTTAATTGTTTTTTAAATTTTTGTTTAAAGGGAGTCTGTCACCTCATTTTCACCTATATAACTAACAGCACTGCCCCACAGAAGATTGCATACACATCCCAGACATACCTGTGTGCACTGTGTGTCTGTATTACATGTCAAGAAAAAGCACTTTTATTCTGCAGGAAAACAGCTCTCAAGTGCCCGGCTGAAAGTGAAACTAAAAACAGCTTTCTCTCCTGACTCGATTTCTAACAGCTATATCTTCTGATATACTGAATATAATGCTTTTTTTGGTATCATTTTAAAGCTGGGAATGTCAGCTTTCAAAGAAGGTCAGAACCATTGTTCTATCTGCTACTAATCCCAAGACATGAGCAGCTAAAGCTGCCCTCCCCTCTCCAGTCTGGTTTGCAGCCGCAGCAGAGCCGGGCACTTGGGAGCTGTTTTCCTGCAGAATAAAAGTGCTTTTTCTGAACATGTAATACAGACACACAGTGCACACAGGTATGTCTGGGATGTGTATGCAATCTTCTGTGGAGCACTGCTGTTAGCTATATAGGTGAAAATGAGGTGACAGACTCCCTTTAAAGTGTTCACCGTGCAGGATAAGTAACATGGTTCTTTTATAGATCAGGTTATTTTCATTTTTTAACAATTATAAAAAATTGCTAATTGAAATTTTCATTCTTGTTTTTATTAATATATTATTTAGTTATTTTTAATGCTTAATTTAGAGACTTGAACATACAATAGTCTGATTATTGGTACATTACATTGCAATAGTTATCTATTGCAATGTACTGTACCTGTCAGTTTTATGCTGACAGCCTACCAAACTCAGCCTCTGGCAAGGCATGAAGGGCTTCCGTTGATGGCAGACTCAGAATCATTTGACTGCCATAGCAACCACTGGGACCCTGTGCTTGTGTGGCGGGGGGCCTAGTGGGGTAGAGAGGGAGCTTGGTGTCATGGTCATTGTGGACCAGGGCATCTAAGAGGTTAGCACAGATTTCGGCTGTTGCAGCAGCGTGTCAGCTGTATGTTATAGCCCACCACCCACCACTGATGGCTAATAAAGACCTTTGGTGCTGATCATACTGACCTGGTATCCGCTGCTGGGCTCGGTCTCTGACTCTCCCATGCTGGCTCTTCCTCACCCTGCAGCGCTGAAATCAACATCTGCAATGGGGGGGGACACGTGGTGGCTGCAGCTAATTACAGGTCGCAGCGGTGTTCTGCGGCCTGTGATTGCCAGTTGTCGGGAATCAAGGGGAGCAGGTCACTGCTGTAGCCCATAATTGGCTACAGCGGTCATGGGTTCCCCCCATTGACAGATGTTGATTTCAGCACTGCAGGAAGAACCAGCCCAGGAGTAACAGACACTGAGCCCAATGGCAGGAACCAGGTAAATATGATTGTCGCCATGGGTCAGCCACTCTGGCCGGTCTGTATTAATCTTGGATAACCCCTTTAATCTTTGTTCTATGGCTTATAATAATATGGCTTATAATAGATAATATAAAATAATAACCTAATATGCAATGAAATATATATAAGAAGCACCAGAATATATGATGGGAAGCACTGTCAGACGATATAGATGAGCCTATGTGATCACAATGAGCACTTTCCCTGCAGCTGTAGTTCCCTGTAGGAGTGTATATACTTGGAAATATAACCCATGGGCACTGTTAGTTTAGCTTTATTTGTAAAAATACATTTCAAACCTGTATTTGTACAAGAGCTTTATTTTGCACACAACTTTGAATGTGTAACATTGTTTGCCTGTAAAAAGTAAACTATTTTCCTGTGAATGCAAACAGAACTAATACAGGTTCAGATGTACAAAAGGCTGCTTGCAATTATGTATGTACATTTATAATTCCCCATAGTGAACGCACATCTCCGGTTTCTTCTTCAGTGTAAATGAGGCAGAACTTCTGCAGAAAGTTTTCTCTATAGATTCTTCACATATAGCGCCTTACTAGCAATCCTTGTGATGCTGCTTCTCAACCTAGAGGCATAACTTGAAGGTTCTGAGCCCCAATACAGAATCTTATGGTAGCATGACCTGGTGTGTTCTTATGTGGCACAGGGGGTGTTGACCTCTCAAATGCAACTTGAGAGAAATTGCTTTCTATGTATCCCCTATTATTAGGCCACTGTGTCTGTAGCTATCTGACTGTATTTAATATACAGGTCCTTATTAGAGATGAGCGAGCACTAAAATGCTTGGGTGCTCGTTATTCGAATCGAATTTTTCCCGATGCTCGGGTGCTCGTTTCGAATAACGAACCCCATTGAAGTCAATGGGAGACTAGAGCATTTTTTGCTCTGCCTAGGGAAGGCTGGGTGAAAACCTGGAAACCTCAGAAAATGATGGAAACCCCACGGAAATGGACAGGAAACAGCAGGGGCAGCATGCATGATGCCTCTGAGGCTGCCTAATCCCACCATTACCCCAAATTCTCGGGCAACAGCCTGGTGGTTACCCTCATGGCAATTGTGCTCACCCAGACCAAGAAAGGCGAGGCACATGCCCATCACGTGTTAGGAAAGCACCCAACTAGGTGCAACGAAGGTCCATCACCGCCTGCAGGTGACACCACTGCTCATGCTGGCACTGCTGTGCTATCCCCCGCCCCACGACGCAGGCATAAGCCTGACACAGCATGGTGACAGCGTAGTGACACCAACAAGTGACCAAGTTAGATTGAGGTAGCAGGTGAACCACCCAAAAATGTATCCTGACACAGCATGGCGGTGAACCCATAGTGACCAAGTTAGACTCAGGTGGCAGGTGAAGCACCCAAAAATTTAGCCTGCCACAGCATGGCAGTGACACCACCAATACCTTGGTCAGACTGAAATTGCAGTCAAATGTCTGTAGGTGAGCCTCCCAAAAATTTGTTTTGGAGTGTCCGAAGTTGACCCTCCTAAAAAATTGTTTTGGAGTGTCTGTAGTTGACCCTCCTGTAAAATATTTTTTTTGTTTTTCCTGTTATTAGTTTATGTACAACCCATGGCTGGCATCAGGGGCGTAGCTAGAACTGACTGGGCCCCACAGCAAAATTTTGTATGGTGTCCCCCCTTCATGACTATCCTGGCATCCTATATGTGCATATGTAAGGGAGAGTTCACAGAGCAGGGGGCACACACAGTGCAGCATGGGGGGCACAGTACAAGGCAGGGGCACAGGACAGCATAGCGGGCACAGTGCATTATAGGGCATACAGCACAGGGCAGGAGGCACACACTGTGTAGCATGGGGGACACAGTACAGGGCAGGGGGAAAAATACAGCACAGGGGGTACAGTACAGGTCAGGGGGCACACAGTGCAGAATGGGGGGCACAGTACAGGGGGCAAAATACAGCATAGGGGGTACAGTACAGTGCAGGGGCACACAGTACAGGCCGGGAGGGCATGCACAGTACAGCATATGGGGCACATGGCAGCATACGGGGCACAGTACAGGGCAAGGAGTACAGTACAGGATAGAAGGCACACACTGTGCAGCATGGGGGGCACAGTACAAAGCAGGGGGCAAGATACAGCATAGGGGGTACAATACAGTGCAGGGGCACACAGTACAGGCCGCGGGGGGGGGGGGGACTCACAGTACAGCATATGGGGCACATGGCAGCATACGGGGCACAGTACAGGGCAAGGAGTACAGTACAGGATAGGAGGCACACACTGTGTGGTATGGGGCCACAGTACAGGGCAGGGGGAAAAATACAGCATGGGGTACAGGGCAGCATAGAGGGCACAATACAGCACAGGGAGTACAGGGCAGGGGGCACACATAGTGCAGCATAGGGGACACAGTACAAGGCAGGGGGCACACACAGTGCAGCATAGGGGGCACAGTGCATTATAGGAGGTACAGTACAGGGCAGGAGGCACACACTGTGTAGCATGGGGGCACAGTACAGGGCAGGGGCAAAATACAGCATAGGGGGCAGGGGGCACGCATAATACAGCATAGAGGGCACAATGCAGCATAGGGGGTACAGGTGAAGCACCCAAAAATTTAGCCTGACACAGAATGCCAGTGACACCACCAATGCCTTGGTCAGACTGAGATTGCAGTCAAATGTCTGTAGGTGAGCCTCCCAAAAATTTGTTTTGGAGTGTCCAAAGTTGACCCTCCTAAAAAATTGTTTTGGAGTGTCTGTAGTTGACCCTCCTGTAAAATATTTTTTTTTTGTTTTTCCTGTTATTAGTTTATGTACAACCCATGGCTGGCATCAGGGGAGTAGCTAGAACTGACTGGGCCCCACAGCAAAATTTTGTATGGTGCCCCCCCTTCATGAGACACATTGGTGGAGGTTGTGGAGGATCGTGCAGGTGAATGGGTGGTTGTAGGGTGGGAGGCGCTCATGCCGGGGTACTGGGCGGGGGGTGGACTCGCCGAGCCAGCATGTGACACAGGGGAAGGGGCAGTGGTGTGACCCGCAGGAGGTGAACGGCCTTGGTTCCACTGAGTCGGGTGTTTAGCACTCATATGCCTGCGCATGCTGGTAGTGGTTAGGCTGGTAGTGGTGGCTCCCCTGCTGATCTTGGTGTGACACAGGTTGCACACCACAGTCCGTCGGTCATCCTCAGTTTCTTTAAAAACCTCCAGACTTGTGAACATCTAGGCCTTCGCACGGGAACTTGACTCCGTGAAACAGTTGCTGATCTACCTGCTCTGGCCCTGCTTCTCTCTCTGGCCACCCCACTGCCTCTTCCAACCTGTTCTGGTGCTGCACTTGCCTCCACTTCAGAAGCACTGTCTTGAGTTGGATTACCAACCCAGCTCGGGTCAGTCACCTCATCATCCACCAGCTCTTCCTCCGATTCCTCACTCTGCTCCCCCCTCCGACTTACTGCCCTGACAACAACGTCACTGTCTGACAACCGTGTCTCATAATCATCATCATCATCATCCGACACCTCTTCACGCACTACTTGCACTAAGTCCACACTCTCATCACCCACAGACTGTGAAAGTTCTAAATTTTGGGCATCGGAACAGAGCAACTGCTCAGGTTGCTGTTGAGCAGTGGTTTGTGTCTCTGGGTAGAGTCCTGAAAAGAGTTCCTGTGAGTATGCCTAATCTGAAACCATACTTTCCGTGGGGGGGGGCAGGCTGGGGGGAAGGAGGTTGAGCTGGAGGAGACAGAGGTCTACTCCCTTGGCTAGCGTGGGTGGACTGCGTGGAAGGGTGGTGGATAAATTACTGGACGCATTGTCCGCTATCCACGTCATCACCTGTTCGCACTGTTGTGGTTTCAATAGTGGTGTACCACGTGAACCAGTAAGTTGCGAGATGAAGCTAGGGAGCGAAATTCTGCGGCGTTCCACTGCTCCTTCATCAGCATGTACAGTGTCACCCTGCCCAGGACCACGGCCTCTGCCTCCTACACTACTTGAACGCCCACGCCCTCGACCCTTAGCCCTTGGGTTCAACATTTTGTATATTCACCAAACTGTCGAGTTAATATCTAAGGCCAAAACCGTATTCAGTAGACAGTAGAATTACTATCTGAGGCAAACAAATGTAGTCTTTAGACTCCAGCTATTGCACCGCAAACCACTCAATTTTGCACTGGACTGTAGTTTATATAACTGAGAATAAAAACGTATTCTCTAGACTGCGGCTAGTGTATCGCACACCTCACAATTGTTCACTGGACTGTAGTTTATATAATTGAGTGAAAAAATTATTCTCTAGACTGTGGCTAGTGTATCGCACACCTCACAATTGTTCACTGAACTGTAGTTTATATAATTGAGTGAAAAAAATTATTCTCTAGACTGCGGCTAGTGTATCACACACCTCAAAATTGTTCACTGGACTGTAGTTTATATAATTGAGTGAAAAAAATTATTCTCTAGACTGTGGCTAGTGTATCGCACACCTCACAATTGTTCACTGGACTGTAGTTTATATAATTTAGTGAAAAAATTATTCTCTAGACTGCGGCTAGTGTATCGCACACCTCACAATTGTTCACTGGACTGTAGTTTATATAATTGAGTGAAAAAATTATTCTCTAGACTGCGGCTAGTGTATCGCACACCTCACAATTGTTCACTGGACTGTAGTTTATATAATTGAATGAAAAAAAATTATTCTCTAGACTGCGGCTAGTGTATCGCACAGCTCACAATTGTTCACTGGACTGCAGTTTATATAATTGAGTGAAGAAATTATTCTCTAGACTGCGGCAAGTGTATCGCACACCTCACAATTGTTCACTGGACTGTAGTTTATATAATTGAATGAAAAAAATTATTCTCTAGACTGCGGCTAGTGTATCGCACAGCTCACAATTGTTCACTGGACTGTAGTTTATATAATTGAGTGAAAAAAATTATTCTCTAGACTGCGGCAAGTGTATCGCACACCTCACAATTGTTCACTGGACTGTAGTTTATATAATTGAGTGAAAAAATTATTCTCTAGACTGCGCCAAGTGTATCGCACACCTCACAATTGTTCACTGGACTGTAGTTTATATAATTGAGTGAAAAAAATTATTCTCTAGACTGCGGCTAGTGTATCGCACACCTCACAATTGTTCACTGGACTGTAGTTTATATAATTGAGTGAAAAAAATTATTCTCTAGACTGCGGCTAGTGTATCGCACACCTCACAATTGTTCACTGGACTGTAGTTTATATAATTGAGTGAAAAAAATTATTCTCTAGACTGCGGCTAGTGTATTGCACACCTCACAATTGTTCACTGGACTGTAGTTTATATAATTGAGTGAAAAAAATTATTCTCTAGACTGCGGCTAGTGTATCGCACACCTCACAATTGTTCACTGGACTGTAGTTTATATAATTGAGTGAAAAAAATTATTCTCTAGACTGCGGCTAGTGTATTGCACACCTCACAATTGTTCACTGGACTGTAGTTTATATAATTGAATGAAAAAAAATTATTCTCTAGACTGCGGCTAGTGTATCGCACAGCTCACAATTGTTCACTGGACTGCAGTTTATATAATTGAGTGAAGAAATTATTCTCTAGACTGCGGCAAGTGTATCGCACACCTCACAATTGTTCACTGGACTGTAGTTTATATAATTGAATGAAAAAAAATTATTCTCTAGACTGCGGCTAGTGTATCGCACAGCTCACAATTGTTCACTGGACTGTAGTTTATATAATTGAGTGAAAAAAATTATTCTCTAGACTGCGGCAAGTGTATCGCACACCTCACAATTGTTCACTGGACTGTAGTTTATATAATTGAGTGAAAAAATTATTCTCTAGACTGCGCCAAGTGTATCGCACACCTCACAATTGTTCACTGGACTGTAGTTTATATAATTGAGTGAAAAAAAATATTCTCTAGACTGCGGCTAGTGTATCGCACACCTCACAATTGTTCACTGGACTGTAGTTTATATAATTGAGTGAAAAAAATTATTCTCTAGACTGCGGCTAGTGTATCGCACACCTCACAATTGTTCACTGGACTGTAGTTTATATAATTGAGTGAAAAAAATTATTCTCTAGACTGCGGCTAGTGTATTGCACACCTCACAATTGTTCACTGGACTGTAGTTTATATAATTGAGTGAAAAAAATTATTCTCTAGACTGCGGCAAGTGTATCGCACACCTCACAATTGTTCACTGGACTGTAATTTATATAATTGAGTAAAAAAAATTATTCTCTAGACTGCGGCTAGTGTATCGCACACCTCACAATTGTTCACTGGACTGTAGTTTATATAATTGAGTGAAAAAAATTATTCTCTAGACTGCGGCTAGTGTATCGCACACCTCACAATTGTTCACTGGACTGTAGTTTATATAATTGAGTGAAAAAAAATTATTCTCTAGACTGCGGCTAGTGTATCGCACACCTCACAATTGTTCACTGGACTGTAGTTTATATAATTGAGTGAAAAAAATTATTCTCTAGACTGTGGCTAGTGTATCGCACACCTCACAATTGTTCACTGGACTGTAGTTTATATAATTGAGTGAAAAAAATTATTCTCTAGACTGCGGCAAGTGTATCACACACCTCACAATTGTTCACTGGACTGTAGTTTATATAATTGAGTGAAAAAAAATATTCTCTAGACTGCGGCTAGTGTACCGCACACCTCACAATTGTTCACTGGACTGTAGTTTATATACTTGAGTGAAAAAAATTATTCTCTAGACTGCGGCAAGTGTATCGCACACCTCACAATTGTTCACTGGACTGTAGTTTATATAATTGAGTGAAAAAAACTTATTTTATAGACTGACGCTGCTGTACAGCACACCTCACAATTGTTCACTGGACTGTAGTTTATATAATTGAGTGAAAAAAATTATTCTCTAGACTGCGGCTAGTGTATCGCACACCTCACAATTGTTCACTGGACTGTAGTTTATATAATTGAGTGAAAAAATTATTCTCTAGACTGCGGCAAGTGTATCGCACACCTCACAATTGTTCACTGGACTGTAGTTTATATAATTGAGTGAAAAAAATTATTCTCTAGACTGCGGCAAGTGTATCGCACACCTCACAATTGTTCACTGGACTGTAGTTTATATAATTGAGTGAAAAAAATTATTCTCTAGACTGCGGCAAGTGTATCGCACACCTCACAATTGTTCACTGGACTGTAGTTTATATAATTGAGTGAAAAAATTATTCTCTAGACTGCGGCAAGTGTATCACACACCTCACAATTGTTCACTGGACTGTAGTTTATATAATTGAGTGAAAAAAATTATTCTCTAGACTGCGGCTAGTGTATCGCACACCTCACAATTGTTCACTGGACTGTAGTTTATATAATTGAGTGAAAAAAATTATTCTCTAGACTGCGGCTAGTGTATTGCACACCTCACAATTGTTCACTGGACTGTAGTTTATATACTTGAGTGAAAAAAATTATTCTCTAGACTGCGGCAAGTGTATCGCACACCTCACAATTGTTCACTGGACTGTAGTTTATATAATTGAGTGAAAAAAATTATTCTCTAGACTGCGGCAAGTGTATCGCACACCTCACAATTGTTCACTGGACTGTAGTTTATATAATTGAGTGAAAAAAATTATTCTCTAGACTGCGGCTAGTGTATCGCACACCTCACAATTGTTCACTGGACTGTAGTTTATATAATTGAGTGAAAAAAATTATTCTCTAGACTGCGGCTAGTGTATCGCACACCTCACAATTGTTCACTGGACTGTAGTTTATATAATTGAGTGAAAAAAATTATTCTCTAGACTGCGGCTAGTGTATCGCACACCTCACAATTGTTCACTGGACTGTAGTTTATATACTGGAGTGAAAAAAATTATTCTCTAGACTGCGGCAAGTGTATCGCACACCTCACAATTGTTCACTGGACTGTAGTTTATATAATTGAGTGAAATAAACTTATTTTATAGACTGACGCTGCTGTACAGCACACCTCACAATTGTTCACTGGACTGTAGTTTATATAACTGAGTGACAAAACGTATTCCCTAGACTGCACTACAGATCCCAGCAAGCCAAGGTACAGCAGCAGCAAAAATGAGTACTGAGAGGACTTTGGGCAATTTCATTGGGGTCTGTGTGGACCATGTGCTTTCCCCTTTCTGCCACCAGTGCACAGTGTGCAGCCAAGATGGCGGTAGCTGCACTACAAGTCCCAGCCAGCAGCCGAGAGGAGGACAAAAAAAATGTCGTTGTAGCCCTTAGAAGGAGCGTTGAGTTCTTTGTGGTTGATTCCTGCCTAACCAGATTCTAATTTCATGTCCTAACAGTGTGCAGCCAAGATGGCGGTAGCTGCACTACAAGTCCCAGCCAGCAGCCAGGAGGAGACCAAAAAAAACGTGCTTGTAGCCCTTAGAAGGGCTGTTGGGTTCTTTGTGGGTGATTCTTGCCTAACCAACAACTAAATTCAGGCCCTAACACTCTCCCTGACAGACAGCAGCTCTATCCCTAATCTCATGCAGATGGCGTAAGACGCGAGCAGCGCGGGACCAGATTCTTATATTCCCAGGTCATCTGATCTGGCCAGCCAATCCCTGCTATCGACTTGTAGGGGCCCCACGTGATGCTAGGAGGTTCCAAAGACTCTCCTGCATGTTGATTGGCTGAAAAAAGGCGGCTAACATGCAGGAAGAGGAAGTTGCCATTTCCTCGAGGATCGCGATATGTTCGTCCGAGTAGCGAGCATATGCAAATACCCTAATGCTCGAACGAGCACCAAGCTCGGACGAGCATGTTCGCTCATCTCTAGTCCTTATACAACAGTTTTCTGGTTTTATGCATTAGCATGGAGTTCAGTCAACCTGAAATCTACCAGTATTCTGGCCATACTCCAACACTCCAGTGACCTTGGAAAAATGCCCACTGGCCTACTGCCCATACCACATCTGTGAATAAGTGTATGTCCACATTACCTACTGTCTCCACCATCCATAATGTCCTCCTATTATATTCTGCCAAAAAAAATTCCACATTTTCAAATCCCTCTTATGCTTACTCTTTAAGCAAAAATAATTGCTGCAGTTGCTTAACACCCTCTGCAGCTAAAGCTAGCCCCCTACAAAAAATGTCCCATAGGGATGATTTGGCAGGAAAAATTCATTTTCATAGCAATGATTGCAAAAGTGGCAGGGTGAATTCTGTTTTCACAAGAGCCCCCTGCACTATTACTTGCAATTCCCACAATTTTGAATCTAACAATCAACGTCCAGAAAACAGAACAGTAGTCGGGCCTTCCGTCTTGTCTTTAGCCAAAGGAACCCCAAAATGCTGAAAAATCTCCCCCAATGACTGTAAAAAAATCCCACAGTGGGATGATGGGCAGGACCAACACAAAGGAAGTTGTCCAATTAATGGATGGCTACCTTCGATCCAATTTCCTCCCTAATGACCCGCTCCAAGAATGTACTAAAAGCCTCAAAATAAGCGCATGAAATGGAGTAGCCCATTGGGAGGCAATGGTCCACATTAAACCCTCATCAAAGAAATACCCCAGAAGATGCCTTGAGTAAAAATAGACAGGCATCAGAATAAAAGTGGACTCCACATCTGCCTTATAAAGCCAATAATGCACTTGTGTCAGCCCTACACACCAAACCCACAGCTTCATCAAAAGATGTCTATGAGACATTTGTCAATCATTTATCAATGTTGTGTTGGATTCTACAGGTGATGAATCTGACAAAACTTTCTCTTGTCTTTTGTAGGGACTATTCCCAGAGAAGAAACCTGTAAATACTGACTGGAAAGAGATGTAAATGGGCCCAACATTTTAACTAAACTCACTTACTGTTGTAATTTGTCTTTTACAACATCAGGATATTCCCTGACCTACTGGACATTGCAAGCGACCAAACCATGGGAATGTGTGCCAAAAGGGATCCAGAAACTATCCTGAAAACCTGCAATTAACACGTTAGCCTTCCCTCTATTTTGGTACCTTAGGAGCCATGGCATCATGGTGTCTAGCCTTACTTGTGTCATTCCCTTTTCTAGCAGTATCTGGTGCCCTTTGGCTGGGACCGCTAGACCTTCTAAAGCAATGGTAGACTGGGTGACTACTTCCACCACAACCTTTGCACTTGTGATGGTAAATGCATAAAACCCCCCATTTGCATGTAATTTTATTGAAGAGCCAACACACTCCCTTTTTGCCCATGCCAGATGTACACGTACATTTAGACCTGTCAGGGGCCGGCTGAAAAGAAGTCGACAATCCCAAACTTCCTCCTTGACTCAAGTACGAAAAACGCCCCTGCATTTTTAGAGCTGTCATCAACCTCATCCAAAAGCCGATATCCTTATGATCCCGCTTTAATGAAGATTGGACAGCTATCCTCTGATGAAACTGCTTGTCCTACTTTAAGACATCCCACCATAAACCCTATATGCTTCCCTTATTTAATCCAAATAACAAAACAAACTAGAGCAACATTCTAGATTTTTTTCCCAATGGCACACCCCCGATTCAAGAATGCATGAAGCCAATTTCTGAATATCTGTGGTATCAAATGGAACCGTCCTCTTCTTTTCTATGCTCTTTACCTTACTTCCACTGCTCAATACTAAACTTCTCTAAAGTAAAAAGCATAAAAATGTCCAAGTTCTAGAATCTAGATTGTTTCTTTTATCGTGGGTTGCAGGTTTTAAAAGTGCCTCCAGGGGGCCCTTGAAGCACATACACGTGCTACCCTTCGCTTAATCAGACATGGGCACAGACCTATTGATACCCACCTCCTTTTTAATTTGAATGCGCACATCTAAAGAAGGTGACATAACTGCTTTATTAGCACCAACCCCGATGCCCCGATGGTGGAAACCTGACCCCTGCTCATTCCCTCACTGACAGACCAAGCACCTATTGGCCCAACCTGCTGACACCCTAAAACTCCCTAAAACTACCCCATAACTGCCGAAGCCCCTTGAAAAATATACATATACAGTATATGTGGTGCACCCTGTGGGGGGATGAATCAGAAGTCCTGCTCCTGGACCCAAGCAATCCCATGCAATGCTGCCTTCTCTCAATCCAAGCCAAGAGGTCCTCCAACTTGGCCATGCGTGGAGATTAATGTGAAACTGTGGGGGGCACAAGTAATTTTTAATCTTTCCACACAGACAGGACCTCCACACACATTTTTCTCTACACACAAAATGTCTCCCTTCCTTAGACCTCTATAAATAAGCATCCCCTTATAACCCACTACCTCTCACATCCTACACTGCATCTCCACAAGCCACCACTTATTTTCCAGTCTACCCAGACATGTCATGACTAAGCTACTCCCAGCTTTCAGGCTAGCTCCATGCTACCATTTCCTTCCAACCCACTTCTCAAAAAACTGCATCAAAAACTGCCACAAAAAGCTGTGTGTGACACCACCATAACATTGACAAGCACAAGTACAAATGGTACCTATAATTAGGGAAGCGAAGAGAGAGCAACTTTTTTGGCCACATTCCATTCTCTGCATCAGAACACAGATAAGCATGTCTATGTTCTGATGGTTGGGGGTTGCACTGAACAGTATTGTGGGCTACATGTGTCACCCTGGTGGCAGGTTGGGTGTCCCTAATCTAATACATTTCCACCATTATGCACAGAAGTTTCTTCATATGGTTGATGTGCAGAACAACCTTCAAAACATTTGATGAGCTGCAATGCAGTCTTTGCCTTTGCACTTTTTCTCAGAATCCAGCAGCTAGAAGTAATCTACACTGTGAATATTATTTAATTTGAGCACAGTAAATCTGTGATCTAATCATATGTCCCAGAGAGGCACTAGCAATACAATACCATAAGTGGATTTTGTAATCCAAAAAAAAAAAAAAAAAAAAACTGTGCTGGCAAATACACGAAATCGATTCAGCAAACTGGTGGTTGAAGTATGATTAAGTATGAAATGCTTTAGTGGGAAATTACATTTCATGACTGGCCACAAGGTCAGTAAAGCCGTCTGGTATCACAGTGTGCAACTATGAATACAACTTAATATAATAATGGTAACCGATAAAGCACATAGAAAATTCTGTATTGACTGTGATGCCTCACATGGTACAGTAGAAGAAAACTGTTTAGATTCATGTAGGATACATGTATATATTATTAATAGTCACTTAAATAGGGTTGAGTATTCCTGCTTTTGGGAAAAAAGACCTTTTTTATATCTTGCACTGAAAACAAACTTCTAGATAATCTATTCTATCAGAGAGAATAAGTTATGGACCTGTTATAGAATTTTACTATGTTGCAGCAGTTAATCCTCATTAAGGGGAGGAAATACAAATGAAGAGACTAAGATCATTCCTATTCTACCATGTTACAATACAGGAAAGAGTGGTTGGATTGGGGTTAAATCTCCCAACCTTAATATGTAACCATTATGTCATAGTGACATATTAGAAGTTTGATCGGTGGGGGTCAGGGTCCAATCGTCAAACAAGAGCACCTAGCAAGGATAGACAGCACACAGCTGAGTGCTTCTGTCTCCTTGTTTTAGCAAGTGATGGTAATCTCAGCACCCAAACCCCCACTGACCGAAACTTTTGACATGGCACTTTGACATATCAGTAATTTTTTGAAACAACCATTACACTGGGGTTGTGCAGTCAACTCCCCCCTCCACATCTTTGAAACTGTTCTCATAAGACAAGTGACTAAATTATCTCCCTTTTCAACTTGTGCTGCGATTCCCCTTTCTGACATGAAGATTCTGGCTCTCAACACTGTAGCAAGACATCTCGCCTGCCGATCATGTTACTTCCCCTTCCTGTTGTCCGCCCCCTTAGATGGAGCGTAATGGCATGGTAGGGACCTATTACAGATCCTAAGTGGCATTTTTTGATCCAGACTGTTTCTGGATTTCATGTAAATCGTAAATTGGTCCAATTTGACAACCGCTGTTCAAATGTCCTAATAAACCATAGTGATAAAAAGCCACAGCTCTGACTGGCACAAATCACCTTTGAATTATAAGGTGACCCATTCATTTGAATATGTTCTGTGTATAATGCAGCTTCCACAGCTTCCCACGTTGGTGTTAGCTGATCTACAGCCTTCTGCTTTTAGAAAGTCCATTGTATAGTCTTGTGATTGATGATGCCCTGCAGACAGTCTAAAACTGGAAGCGTTTATATATTAGGGAATTTCATAAATAATTACTTCATATTTTGTTATTATTATAAAATAATTTTGTAAGCAGGAGTGTTACAAGTAATACATGGGAATTTATGAAGAAATACTTTTTTCCCATGGAGCATTGCCTGAAATATAAATCTCTATACATTGTCGTGTCTCTTCAATGACATCCGGTATCCCCCTGGAGATGTGAGATTATAACATGCACAGATGATAGATCATCCATGTTATGCCTAGTGAGGAGGTGGTGCATAGCTTTGAAGACCCCCAAGAGAAACTTGCTATACTGCCCCTTTAGACCCTGCACTAGTGTGTGTGCAATATGTATATAAAGGGATAAAGATCAGACAATTTCAGTACTGGGGGAATACAGAGTTCACACACAACAGAAAGTGTTTTAATAGACATATAAGCACACACATTATTCACACACATGAAAAAAATGAATTCATTGATATATTTTTTTATTTGTTTGATAGTAAAGTCATAGTTATGTTCTTGGTCAATCCATAACACAGCTACACAATTTAGAAAAAATGACGCTTCACCATCAGAGTTTGTGATAACTCTGTTGATGGTAATTTTAGATTTTTTAGGACCAATCAGTAACTATTTTTCCTGAACCAGCTTCTACAGCCAATCTATAAAATGTTTAGTGGGAGAAAGCACAAGTTGTACGCTCATTATCTGGAGATGGGCTCTCTTAAAGATAACACTTTGTGCTAGAACTCAATATTGAAACCTTATTACACCACCCAATGTTCAGACCAGCTTTCGGGAACAATTATACACAGGATAATTGGCCCATATAATTGTGTTCCTTGTCAGCCAAAAAACAAGCAAATGCTGAATTGTCAGCTGAGTGCAACTTTCCTTCATAATGAAAGATGCCCGATTATCAGCAGCACACATCCCTGGGTAATCAAAAGATTACAACAGCAATACCATATTGCTCCACAATATAACACCCCAGCAGAGCCAAATATCACAGTGCATCACAAAATACTTCCCCAGCAGCACAAAACACCTCCCTAAAACTGATACTATGTGGTGGCCAGTGCCAGCTGCCACGTTCTGTCCTCCAACTCCAGTTCCTCAGGATGGCAATACAGTTGAATTCAGGAGTCAGGAGGGGAGTGTCAGATCATTACTTACCATGGCTGGCCTGGGCATAGGCCCATCGGGAGGTTTCCCTGTAGGGTCTATGGCCATCACTAATGCTATAAAAAAGCCTTATTTGCCTTAAAAGCTGGTCTTGCATTAGGGATGTCAGATGGCCTTTTTCTGAATGACTAGTCATTCATGGTTGGAGTGTGATAGTTTTCATTTTTAGGAGGCCAATGCCATAGATTAAAACAAAACTGATTCGTGATAAATTGCTACTGTGATCTGTAGCCTAGTTTGGCCTTCCTTGGATGGGATGCAGTCAGATCTGCATGTCTTCTAAGTATAGCACCCAATAATGACTGAAATATCCAATATGGCAGATTAACTTTTTGACAGATATTTGCCTTTGGTCAGGATCTGTTTCAAAAGGTCTAAAAAATAGTGACAAATGTGTTTATGCCCAGCCATGGTATATGAGTAATTCATTTCTAGAGTAATGCTTAAAAGTTTGTGAACCATTCAGAAGTTTATATATCTGCATAAATTTGACCTAAATTTGACCGAAGGGGATCATATCATAAACAAAGGAGATTTCTGAGGACATCAGAAGAAGAGTTGCACATTCAGACAGATTGTGTAGAAATGGGGGAAATTCAAAACTATTACCCTCACCACAAGTGGTTGACCAACAAAGATCATGCCAACAACAAGGCATATAATAGTGTGCAAAATTGCAAAGGATCATAAGGTAACCTTTGATCAACTAAAGGCCTTTCTCACATTAGCTAATGTTAATGTTTATGAGTCCACCATCAGGAGAATACAATGGTGTACATTGCAGGATCTCAAGGAGAAAACCGCTACTTTCTAAACAAAACATTGCTGCCTATCTGCAGTTTGTTAAATATCACCTGGACAAGCCAGAAAGCTACTGGAACAATGTTTTGTGGATGGATGGGACCAAAATAGAACTTTTCAGCTTAAATGAGAGGTGTTATGTTTGGAGAATGGAAAACACTGCTTTCTAGCATAAAAACTTAATTCTATAAGTGAAACACGGTTTTGCTGCATCTGTGCCAGGATGGCTTGATGGAATAATGAATTCTGAATTATACCAGAAAATTATGAAGGAAAATGTCAAGAAATCTGTCTGTGAACTGAATCTCAAAAGAACATGGCATGACCTGACATAACAATGATCCTATGAATACAAGTTGTTCTACCAAAGAACAGTTAATGGAGAATTAAGTTAAAGTTTTGGAAAGACCAAGTTAAAGTTCTGACCTTAATTCAATGGAAATGTTGTGGAAAGAACTGAAATGAGTAGTTCATTGGAGAAAACCAACATAAGTTGGTTGAAGCTGGTTTGTATGGAGGAATTTACTAAAATTCCTCCAGGCCGATGTGTAGGACTAATCAACAATTACTGGATCCATTTATCTGCAATTGTTCTTGCACAAGAGGGTCACACCAGATACTGAAAGCAAAGATTCACACTTAATTACCAGGCAATTTTTTTTGTTGTTGTCTCAGAGCTATAACTTTATTATTTTTTTTCATGTAGCCATATGAGGGCTTATTTTTTGCAGAACAGGTTGTAGTTTTTAGTGTTGCCATTTTGGGGTGCGCATAACTTACTGGTTAACTTTTATTAACTCTTTCTGGGATGGAGATGAGGGAAAAACAGCTATACTGCCACTCAGCGTTCACCGAGAGCACCGAATGCTCAGCTTTGCAACCAGATGCAGGACTGAAAGGAGGAGGTAAGACAACCCTTTTAAAAAAAAATTATATTTTTAATAATTTATTTTCCCCTTTATTAGTCCGCTCCCTCTGTAACTGCTTACATGCTGTGGCTATTGTCCATGTCATTTAAGGGGTTAAAGAGCCCAGATCTGCGCAAAAGAGCAGGGAGACCCATGTAGCACTTAGAAGGGGCCGCCGTAAAATTGTGTATTGTATTGTGTATTTTGCCCTAATGGATATATGGAAGATTATCTTTCAGTAAGTAAAGCTTTAACTCACTTCGCATTCCTAACATAACATCAAACCCTGATTCAGAAAGTACTCTTAAGAAACTAGATATACCAACATGAACAGTGACGTACATAGTGAAAGTCAGAAGAGGTTCTCCTGCTTGTTCACACTGATACACTCCAGAGAAGAGTAGCAAAATTAGTTGATTATTCCTCTGGTTTTTTTTTTTTACTAACGTTGATGGAGTTTTAGGGGCCTGTGGAAGGTTACATAACCTGTAACAGACAAAGCGAGAAAGGACTAGTCTGTGCTGGACCTCACAGCAGCTACGCAGGCTGGCACTATGATATGTACACCCTTGACCATGGTACATATACGCATGCACTGCATGACTAAGTGGAAAAACAGTATGACTATAAATGTCGATGGCATCTGTGTTGTCAGTGAAGTATTTCTTTAATGTACTATAAAAAGACTGACATGATTGTTCTGAAATGATTGAAGTGACATTTTGGAGAGTACTTCATATTGATTTTTACTTAATGAAGACTTCTAAAGAAAAATGTACAACTGGTTATTTTTTTAGCTTCTCTCGTTCTGACTTACTCACTCTATCTATATCTCTGTCTCTCTCTCCCTCTCCCTATCTCTCTGTATTGCACTCTCTATCTCTCTTTAATTCTTTTTCTGTGTATCTCTATGTCTCTATCTCTTCTCTCTCTGTGTCTCTATCTTTCTCTGTTTCTTCTGTCCTAGGGTGAGAGATCTACAATATGTAATTTCATAGAAGCAGTGTTGAGGACAGTGGGTTTAGAAGTACTGTGTTAACCTACAGGATTTTGGGCTAAACTTAAAGGGGGTTATCCTGGCAGTCCCCTGGTATTTACCCTTTAACCGCTATACAGGAATTTGAACTTCGCTGCAGAGAAGCCACCAGGCCACTGCCTCTTTGTAGTAGTCCCTGTGTTGCTGACAGAGGGATCAGGCAAGACCATAGTCAGGGACAGGTCAGGTCAGACAAAGTATGTGCAAACTTGAGAAACAGTCCAAGGTCAGAGAAGGCAGCATAGGGTCAATACAGTGAACAGGCACAGGTCAGATCAGGCAGCAGAGAACTGGAGTCAGGAATCCGGTAGAGGGTCATACATGGGCAGACAAACTGAATAGCACACCTCGCACAATTCGCAAGTTAGATAAACTTATTGCTGAGGCACCTTTCCATAGCAGAAGGTCCCTTAAGTGCCCAGAGGTGGCCAGTCATAGGCTGGGGAACAATTAGGGTGTGGCCCTTTAAGAGGTGGGAAACACAGGTGTGTGTGCCTTAGGGGCAGACAAAAGAGGCCTAGCCAGAAAACACAGGCCGCGACCTGTAGCAGAAGATGGACACACAGGACTCTGAAGGCCCGTCAGCTGATCTGAAGGTACAGCAGAAGCATAAAGGTATTTGGAGTGGCACCCGTGCCTGTCTAGGGGTGCGGGACAGAGGCTTTGGGACAACTCTGTGAATGTCTTTGAGTGGTCCAGCCTGAGCCTTCACTTGCACCCAATTGAACATCTCTGGAGAGAACTGAAAATGGCTGTCCACTGACATCCCCATCCCACCTGACAGAGCTTGAGAGGATCTGCAGAATGACATAGAATCTCAAAATCCATGTGTGCAAAACATGTGGCATCATACTCAAGAAGTCTGGAGGCTATAATCGCTGGTACCTCAACTAAGTACTGAGTAAAGGGTCTGAAGATACTTATAGAATACTTATGTCAATGCAAGATTTTAGTTTTTTCCTTTTCAATAAATTAGCAAAGATTTTGAACATTCTGTTTTCACTTTTCTTATTATGGGGTATTGAATGGAGAATGATGGGAAAATTTTGATGTTTTAGATAATCTAATACACTGTACAATAGGTCACAAATCTTTACCAATGTAATAGGTAATGCTAAAAAAACATGATAAATTGGATACTATATTTGGGTAACAAAGACCTCTATAAATAATGAAGGAAATAAAAAAAAACCTTGTACTGTAGGTTGCCAGTATGGCTCAACTTGGTGCAATACATGGCAACTCATAAATACCACCTGAAAGCCCCCAGATAGGAGAAACTTTATTCTATAGATTTCATTGTCAATGCGTTCATCTTTTTCAACTTGTATAGTGGCATATATCATGTCTCTTTAATGACTGAGTAGTATGTGTCCAGTACTAGCTTATTAAAGATATACACTATAGAATGTATGGTGTTAGTCACCTGCAGTCTTTTATGTAGCTGCTACTTCATTCTGCTGGAACCATTGCATGGAAAACGCCCATGTGATGCAGGGTGGCCACCATCTTCAGTGGATGTGGTGTTGACATTGCTACAAGGAGCAGTACATCTTTTGTCTGTATGATAATGATCACTGCCTCCCTGTCTCTTGGTGTGTTCATTTATTCACGTTTTACAATAAATATGAAGGGAAGATTATATATCAGCATGTAAGTTTTAATGTATTAGACCAAAAAGTTTTGCCTCAAGAAGATCACAGTGGATCTGATTTCTATCCTGAGAAAAAGCTGCTATTACAGGGGAAGCTCCAGCTGACCAGTTTGCCCACAGTGAAATGTAGCATTACGTGCTGCACATACTACAGTAAGAACTTTCATAAATGGATACATCACATCACGTTTTCATGTTAAATGAGAGTTCAGACTTTTTTATTTCTTTTATTTTTTCTTCATGTTCAACTTTATCCAGTGATATTGTCCCATGTGCATTTTAGTCCATAATACAGTGTGCAATGCAAGCATTTACCTTCATGTCAGGACCAATATTTTGGTTATGAGGGCCCAATATATGACATCCAGTTGATCCCCAATATAGTTGTGCAAATGAAGTCTAAAACCTACAAGGAATTAAAGGGCATTTGTCAGAAGAATCCACCTAATTAAACCAGCCATAATGCCTGGCAGTGCTGATCCTGCAAGACTACAACCAAACATTTCCTACCCTGATCCATTTCTGGGAGAAATAAGTGTTATTAAAATTATGCAAACTAGGGCTTAAGGGCACTGAAGGCACGCCCTAGCCACTTGGTGCACCGGGGCTCCTCTATTTTGCTTCCCTTGAAAGTCACCATTCACTTGATCATCAGGGGTAGTTATCCAGGTGGAGGGGAGAGTGTCCAGGAAAGCACAGCAGAGGAGCTAAAGGGCACCAAGTGGCTGCAGCCCACTTATTTATCCTAACTGCATCAATGGATTGGGGGAAGAAAGGTATATTTTTAATCAGCAGGATCGGCCCTACCAGCCACTATAGCAGGTTTAAATGGGTTGATCCTGCTGAAAGATGCCCTCTAAGCAAGGGTACCAGTTGTAACCAGAAAGCTTATATATACAACTCTATATAAACAATGTATAGATTACACGGTATACAGTACTATATTTCAGTGATGGTATATGCTTCATCGATCCTGCCAAGTAAAGTTAACGTTCTTTAGAAGGAAATACAAAGCAGACATTTCCTTAACCACAAAAAGTTTAATTGCTCTATGCTCCAGCCCTGACCACGACCCATATAATCTAACATAAAGCTCTTGTGCCTCAGACCTGTAGAAATGCGGTTACAATTATGTTGGCTTTGTGGCTACAGCTCCACACCACATGAAATAGAAGAAAGTATTCCATACTGACCATGACAATCGCTGCAGTGGCAAATAGAGGTCTCTTCTGTAACCTGAAGGTTTCTTCTTCATCGTCCTCTACATATTCTAACACTTAAAGTTCTATATTGTGATCAGCCACAGTAAATAAAAAAGTTGGTGTGCCCACTAATCCTACCTCCTGTCAGATGTGAATGTTCTCATCACATTACCCAGGACAGAGAGCCACGGCAGACTGTAGCACCTTCTCTGGAACAGGCACCATGTAATAATGAGCAAAAGCCAGCCTTACCAGCTCAGCAACGTTCATGGTGGCTTCATTCTTCTGGTATAACATAAAGAGATGGGTCTCTAAGCAGAGGGACCCTAGTAGAACAAATATGGTTTAAGGGACAAAAAGAGTTAATTTATTCAGGAGCATAGAATAGTTATAGCTCAAACATATCCAAATAAGAATTGGTTTCAGGTTGAAGGGCTTGTGCACATGAGCATTAGATGTTTTGCCGTCCACAAATTGCCGTTCAAAACACGGATACTGACTGCATTTTGCAGAGCGGAAGGGCAGCCCCTAATAGAATAGTTCTATCCATTTCCATAATCCTGACAATAATAGAACATGTTCAATAACTTTGCGGAACAGACATACGGATACAGAATGCACACATTTTCAATTTTTTTGTCGCCCCATTGAAGTGAATGGTTCCGCATACGGACCACAAAAAAAAAAAGGAACAGACGCAGACAAACAAAAAATATGTTTGTGTGAATGAGTCCTAAGATATGAATCTATATAGCCGACATTGCCTGGGTGTACATCTATCTATACAAATATTTTCTAGTGCTATTTCTCACCTAGAAATACTCATTGCTTTCTTTGGCCCAATCAGAGAGGTAAAGAAAACATCCACTATTTTTAAAATAACTTATTTATGTTTTATCAGACCTCAGATCAGACTCCCATGTTTATCAGACCTCAGATCATACTCCTCAGTCTTACCCCCAATGTTTATCAGACCTCAAACCCCCCCAATCAGACCCCCAACCTTTATCAGACCCCCCCATTTAGACCCACAGTCTTTATCAGACCTCAGATCAAACCCCCAATCTTCATCAGACCTCAGATTTGACTACAATCTTCATTAGACACCCAATATTCAATCTTTATCAGACCTCCGATCATAGCCCTTAATCAGACCCCCAATCTTTATCAAACCTCAGATCAGACCCCCAATCTTTATCAGACCCCCCATTTAGACCCACAGTCTTTATCAGACCTTAGATCAGACCCTAAATTTTCATCAGACCTCAGATTAGACCACCAATCAGACGCCCAATTTTCATCAGACTCCCAGTATTCAATCTTTATCAGACCTCAGATTATACACGTTAACCCTTATCAGACCTCAGATCAAACCTCCAATCTTTATCAGACCTCAGATCAGACCCCTGATCTTTATGAGACCACTCCATTTAGACTTGCAGTGTACCTATTATTTAAAGAAAAATATTTCTTTGTTCTTTGGGAGAGACAGCCACGTAGCACAAGGGTGTGTACATCCTTTGCAGAGTTAAAGTAGCCCACACAACCTAAGAAACCTGTTAGTTCAGAGGATTGCTCACACAAGGCTCAACCAAGGGAAGACCCAAGATTTACAGGGACAATCCTGAAAAACCTTTTGAGACATACAATTCAGGCAAAGGAGCCTCAACAAAGCCAAATATGTACAGGAAACCCTATTCAGGTAAGCACAGAATTACCCATTCCTTACAGTCATTATGTAGGCTTATGGAAAAAGATCTCCATGGACCGTTGAGTCATAATTGTGATAAAAAAAACGGCCTTATATTGCCACCAAAGATGTTTCTTTTCCAGAAAAAACATCTTTCCACACAAAGCAGTGTCCAGACTTAGAATTGGATATGGCTCTCGTTCAAGGAAAGATATCCAAATACAGTAAAGGGCTGGATAAGTCACATTTTCTCGATTCAAAAAACTGTACAGGTCAATCAGTAATTATAATTGGTAATTATAGTGTTTATATTAAAGGGGTTGTCCGGGTTCAGAGCTGAACCCGGACATACCCAGGTTTTGACTCCCGCAGCCCTCCTGAACAGGGCATCTCATGCTCCGATGCCCTCCCTTGCCCTACGCTGGATCGCTCAGGGCAAGGGCTCTTTTGTTTATAAACATTCACTGCCGGGCAGAGGCTTCCGTGACGTCCGTTCGGTGACGTCACCGGCCGTAATGGGCCGGCTTTAGCGCTGCCCTAGCCGTTTGAATGGCTAGGGCAGCGCTAAAGCCCGCCCATCAGCGCCGATGACGTCACCGGGCTCACTGCCGGGCGGAAGCCTCCGCCTGGCGGAGCCCGGTACGTCACCGGAACCGGGCTAAATTCCTTTGCCCTGCGCTAATTAGCGCAGGGCAAAGGAGGGCATCGGAGCATAGGATGCTCCGATGCCCTGTTCAGGTGGGCTGCCTGCGTGAATTGAAAGGTATGTCCGGGTTCAGCTCTGAACCCGGACAACCCCTTTAAGTAGCCAGATTTGTGGTCAGTGGTGAGCCATGGTGGTGCGGTTTTCTGTCTTGTATTTTGATATTAATAGGTGCAACCTAGCTTGAGCGTATGTTTCTGTAGTAGCGGGGTGCGTTCCAGTTTGAAATTGGTGCTTGCGGTCCTGGCCTCGTTCTGATTCCGAGGCTTGGTCACGCGTTGTGCACCGCTCGGCTGCCTGTTAGACGTGCTTGCTCAGGTATGGGCTCGCGCTCCCGCTCAGTAATCCATGGCTCCTCACGTTTTTTTATCTTCTGAGGTAATTACACAGCTGTATTTTATTAAGCATATGTGAGGGGGTATAAAGGGAGGGTCAGATTCACTTGGCACCTTATCCCCAGAAGAAGCTTGTGAGGCGAAGCGGCGTTGGGCAGGGGGCCACGGTGTGAGTTGCCTGTGACCTCGGAGCTATACATTTATTTGACTTTGTTATGCATATGGGAAAGAATAATGCAAGTCACCAGTACATACTAAATGGTAAAATATTGAGTAACTCTGACATGGAAAAGGACCTAGAAATTTTAGTGAACAGCAAACTAAGCTGCAGAAAACAGTGTCAGACAGCTGCCGCCAAGGCCAATAAGATAATGGGTTGCATCAAAAGAGGCATAGATGCCCGTGATGAGAACATAGTCCTGTCACTTTACAAATCACTAGTCAGACCACACATGGAGTACTGTGTACAGTTCTGGGCTCCTGTGAACAAGGCAGACATAGCAGAGCTGGAGAGGGTTCAGAGGAGGGCAACTAAAGTAATAACTGGAATGGGTGGACTACAGTACCCAGAAAGATTATCAAAATTAGGGTTATTCACTTTAGAAAAAAGACGACTGAGGGGAGATCTAATAACTATGTATAAATATATCAGAGGTCAGTACAGAGATCTCTCCCACGATCTATTTATCCCCAGGACTGTGACTGTGACGAGGGGCCATCCTCTGCGTCTGGAGGAAAGAAGGTTTGTACACAAACATAGAAGAGGATTCTTTATGGTAAGAGCAGTGAGACTATGGAACTCTCTGCCTGAGGAGGTGGTGATGGTAAGTTCACTAAAAGAGTTCAAGAGCCTGGATGTATTTCTGGAGGGTAATAATATTACAGGTTATAGTTACTAGAGATGGGTCGTTGATCCAGAGAGTAATTCTGATTGCCTGATTGGAGTCGGGAAGGAATTTTTTTTCCCTAAAGTGGGGAAAACTGGCTTCTACCTCACAGGGGTTTTTTGCCTTCCTCTGGATCAACTTATAGGAAAACAGGCCGAACTGGATGGACAGATGTCTTTTTTCTGCCTTATAAACTATGTATGTTACCATACTTGTTATCACTATTAGGCTTCATTTACACGTTCGTATGTGTTTTGCGGTCCGCAAATTGTGGATTCTCAAAAGAAACGGATGACGTTCCGTATGGCATCCGTGTTTCCGTTTTTTTTTCAATCCATTGTAACAATGCCTATCCTTGTCAGCAAAATGGACAAGAATAGGACGTGTTCTATCTTTTTTGCGGAACGGAAATACGGACATACAGAAACGGAATGCACACGGAGTACCTTCCGTTTTTTTTTGCGGACCCATTGAAATGAATGGTTCCGCATATGTTCCGCAAAAAAAACGGAGCGGACAAGGAAACAAAATACGGTTGTGTGAATGAAGCCTTACTCATATCTTACTTACCAGAGGCCTAGTTGCTCTTTATACATGATATGTTGGTGACTCTGTAAGGTATATACTCATATATTTTTATACCCTTACATACCTGGCCCTGGTGTCTCCCACTGTGATCCTCTTATTTTCATCGCATCATGTCATACTCTGTGCTAATATATGTCTTTTATATACTTTTATAATTATTGTTATATCTTATGATACATTAATAAAGCTATTTTCGATCATTACTTGATTTGTGGGAGCTAATTTCTGGATTCAGTGCTTATATATTATGTAGGCTTTTCCACTTTATATTTCATGAAAGACACATGCTTGTGGACAATTTCGGTGTTTATTACTTCACTATCGGTGTTCCAAGAGAGAAATGGTTCAAAATACTGACAGCAGTGGAATGCACACTATCCTGAAAAATATTGGGGGAGATTTATCAACCTGGTACAAATTTCCCTCCTGCTTTATGATGTGATCAAGAACCTGTTATTGCTTGAAATGTGTTAGACTGCAGACTGTATTCCCTGATTTAATGGATATTGAATAAAACTTTGGTTTTTAAAAGACGCTGAAGTTTTTTTTATATTGGATTTTTGCTTAGCCTGTAAAGCGGTTAGCATAGTGTTTGACTAATGTTCTATAGATGTATCCACCTTAGATCTCACTGTATGAGAGGAGCTGCCACGAAAGACGTTTCTATAGAAACAATATTAAAGGTCTTCAGAATGAACCTTTATTAACTTTTATTGGCATTCTTCAGAAATTGAACACCTAAAATTTTTGAGAGTTGCCATCAGGTGTGTGCTACTCTACCTATAGCTGGTGCTAGGTGGCTGTGTCTCCCGAACAACAAATCACAATTTGCAGGAATTTATGATCTGAAGGGACAGCCATCTACAGGGCCGGACTGGGACTGAAATTCAGCCCTGGCATTTTGAAATCAAAGAGGCCCACATGCCTCGACTTTTTAAAGTCACAGCCAACCCTTTTAGAGGCCCTAAAAATGATTAAAATATAATAATTTAATAAACGTAAACCACACTAAACAAGGTAAATAAACCGCCCCCTGCAGAGAGAGATGGAAAAGCTATATCTCCTGATAGGGTACGGGTCTAGAACTCAGACCCAGACTTATCAAAACTTTTGATATGTCTCTGTGACATGTCAAAAGTCTTTCAGTTCATCAGTGGCCCTATTACACAGATTGATGTGTAAAGGTCCTTTTACACGGGCCGATTATCGGCCGAAAAAGCGTTCCTAGGAACGCTAGTGCCGATAATCGGCCCGTGTAAAAGTGGCCCTAATCAGTGGACCTAGAAATTTTAGTGAACAGCAAACTAAGCTGCAGAAAACAGTGTCAGACAGCTGCCGCCAAGGCCAATAAGATAATGGGTTGCATCAAAAGAGGCATAGATGCCCGTGATGAGAACATAGTCCTGTCACTTTACAAATCACTAGTCAGACCACACATGGAGTACTGTGTACAGTTCTGGGCTCCTGTGAACAAGGCAGACATAGCAGAGCTGGAGAGGGTTCAGAGGAGGGCAACTAAAGTAATAACTGGAATGGGTGGACTACAGTACCCAGAAAGATTATCAAAATTAGGGTTATTCACTTTAGAAAAAAGACGACTGAGGGGAGATCTAATAACTATGTATAAATATATCAGAGGTCAGTACAGAGATCTCTCCCACGATCTATTTATCCCCAGGACTGTGACTGTGACGAGGGGCCATCCTCTGCGTCTGGAGGAAAGAAGGTTTGTACACAAACATAGAAGAGGATTCTTTATGGTAAGAGCAGTGAGACTATGGAACTCTCTGCCTGAGGAGGTGGTGATGGTAAGTTCACTAAAAGAGTTCAAGAGCCTGGATGTATTTCTGGAGGGTAATAATATTACAGGTTATAGTTACTAGAGATGGGTCGTTGATCCAGAGAGTAATTCTGATTGCCTGATTGGAGTCGGGAAGGAATTTTTTTTCCCTAAAGTGGGGAAAACTGGCTTCTACCTCACAGGGGTTTTTTGCCTTCCTCTGGATCAACTTATAGGAAAACAGGCCGAACTGGATGGACAGATGTCTTTTTTCTGCCTTATAAACTATGTATGTTACCATACTTGTTATCACTATTAGGCTTCATTTACACGTTCGTATGTGTTTTGCGGTCCGCAAATTGTGGATTCTCAAAAGAAACGGATGACGTTCCGTATGGCATCCGTGTTTCCGTTTTTTTTTCAATCCATTGTAACAATGCCTATCCTTGTCAGCAAAATGGACAAGAATAGGACGTGTTCTATCTTTTTTGCGGAACGGAAATACGGACATACAGAAACGGAATGCACACGGAGTACCTTCCGTTTTTTTTTGCGGACCCATTGAAATGAATGGTTCCGCATATGTTCCGCAAAAAAAACGGAGCGGACAAGGAAACAAAATACGGTTGTGTGAATGAAGCCTTACTCATATCTTACTTACCAGAGGCCTAGTTGCTCTTTATACATGATATGTTGGTGACTCTGTAAGGTATATACTCATATATTTTTATACCCTTACATACCTGGCCCTGGTGTCTCCCACTGTGATCCTCTTATTTTCATCGCATCATGTCATACTCTGTGCTAATATATGTCTTTTATATACTTTTATAATTATTGTTATATCTTATGATACATTAATAAAGCTATTTTCGATCATTACTTGATTTGTGGGAGCTAATTTCTGGATTCAGTGCTTATATATTATGTAGGCTTTTCCACTTTATATTTCATGAAAGACACATGCTTGTGGACAATTTCGGTGTTTATTACTTCACTATCGGTGTTCCAAGAGAGAAATGGTTCAAAATACTGACAGCAGTGGAATGCACACTATCCTGAAAAATATTGGGGGAGATTTATCAACCTGGTACAAATTTCCCTCCTGCTTTATGATGTGATCAAGAACCTGTTATTGCTTGAAATGTGTTAGACTGCAGACTGTATTCCCTGATTTAATGGATATTGAATAAAACTTTGGTTTTTAAAAGACGCTGAAGTTTTTTTTATATTGGATTTTTGCTTAGCCTGTAAAGCGGTTAGCATAGTGTTTGACTAATGTTCTATAGATGTATCCACCTTAGATCTCACTGTATGAGAGGAGCTGCCACGAAAGACGTTTCTATAGAAACAATATTAAAGGTCTTCAGAATGAACCTTTATTAACTTTTATTGGCATTCTTCAGAAATTGAACACCTAAAATTTTTGAGAGTTGCCATCAGGTGTGTGCTACTCTACCTATAGCTGGTGCTAGGTGGCTGTGTCTCCCGAACAACAAATCACAATTTGCAGGAATTTATGATCTGAAGGGACAGCCATCTACAGGGCCGGACTGGGACTGAAATTCAGCCCTGGCATTTTGAAATCAAAGAGGCCCACATGCCTCGACTTTTTAAAGTCACAGCCAACCCTTTTAGAGGCCCTAAAAATGATTAAAATATAATAATTTAATAAACGTAAACCACACTAAACAAGGTAAATAAACCGCCCCCTGCAGAGAGAGATGGAAAAGCTATATCTCCTGATAGGGTACGGGTCTAGAACTCAGACCCAGACTTATCAAAACTTTTGATATGTCTCTGTGACATGTCAAAAGTCTTTCAGTTCATCAGTGGCCCTATTACACAGATTGATGTGTAAAGGTCCTTTTACACGGGCCGATTATCGGCCGAAAAAGCGTTCCTAGGAACGCTAGTGCCGATAATCGGCCCGTGTAAAAGTGGCCCTAATCAGCCGACGAACGAGCAAAACGCTCGATCGTCGGCTGTTTGGATCTTTTGGTCCTTTTTTTACAAAAGATCCAATCTGTCGGGCGCATATCACCCTGTGTAAACTAACCTTTTCCCTCCTAACATTACATATATCACTACAGAACATACAGGGAAGGCTACATTCACACCACAGTTGTTTTTGCAGCCTCCGATCTGCATATTTTGCGGCTCAGATGCGGACCCATTCACTTCAATGAGCACTGTGTGCTGTCCGCATCTGTATGTCCATTCCTATTTTTGTCCATTTGCGGACAAGGATAGGCATTGTTACAGTGGATCTGCAAAAAAAAAAAAAAAACAGATGCCATACAGAGCATCATCCTTTTTTTGCGGATCCGCAATTTGCAGACTGCAAAACACAATGTTCGTGTGAATGTAACCTAATACAACCCCATACCTCTTACATCCAGTATAATACAGCGCCCCATACCTCGTACATCTAGTGACGTCTCCTCTGATGTAGATCTTTTCTTTCCTCATCTTCTCCTTTCAGACCAGACGCCATTTTTCAGCCATTTCTCATCTCTGCAGTTTGACAGAAAAAAATCTTAGTTTACTACTTTTCCATCATCCTCCCGTCTTCTGGACAAATCATCCTACCACCCCCAGTACTGTGCTACTAGTACCACACAGATAGTGCCCTTCAATAATTATTGGCACACAGTGTCCTAAAATAACTGTGCCCAGCAAATAGTGTCCCCGACAGTAATAGTGTAAACATAACGTCACTCAGAAATAACTGCGCTGATATTGTACCAGGTGCCCCCACAGTAATAGTGCTCCCCACAGTAATAGTGCCCCCCACAGTAATAGTGCCCCCCACAGTAATAGTGCTCCCCAAAGTCCCAACTAATAATTCTCTGCCAGAGTGCGCTTGTTAGTAATAGTGCTCCCAACAGTACTAATGTCCCCACTGTGCCCCAGAAGTAATAATGCTTCCAATGTGCCAGTAAGAAGTGCCCCCAAAATTTCACCCCAAATTATGTGCCAGTAAGAAATGCCCCAATAATGCGCCAGAAGTTTCCCCCCAAAATCATGTGCCAGTAAGAAATGCCCCCAGTGCCCCCATGTGCCAGTAAGAAATGCCCCAGTGCCCCATGTGCCAGAAAAATGCCCCCAGTGCCAGTAAAAATGCTCCCAGTGCCCCCATGCCATAAATAAATGTCCCCAAGTGCCAGTAAGAAATGCCCCCAGTGCCAGTAAGAAATGCCCCCAGTGCCCTATGTGCCAGTAACAAATGCCCTCAGTGCCCCCATGTGCCAGTAAAAATGGCCCCAGTGCCTGTAATAATGCCCCCAGTGCCAGTAAAATGCCCCCAGGTGCCAGTAAAAATGCCCCCAGTGCCAGTAAAAATGTCCCCAGTGCCCCCATGCCATAAATAAATGCCCCCAGGTGCCAGTAAGAAATGCCCCCCAGTGCCCCCATGTGCCAGTAAGAAATGCCCCCAGTGCCCTATGTGCCAGTAAGAAATGCCCCCAGTGCCCCCATGTGCCAGAAAAAATGGCCCCAGTGTCTGTAATAATGCCCCCAGTGCTAGTAAAAATACCCCCAGTGCCAGTAAAAATGCCCTCAGTGCCCCCATGTGCCAGTAAAAATGCCCCCAGTGCCAGTAAAAATGCCCCATGTGCCAGCAAAAATGCCCCCAGTGCCCCATGTGCCAGTAAAAATGCGCCCAGTGCCAGTAAAAATGTCCCCAGTTCCCCATTGTGCCAGTAAAAATGCCCCCAGTGTCAGTAAAAATGCCCCCAGTGCCCCCAATAGAGCTCCGGTCCGTGCTACAATAAAAAAACTTAACACTTATACTTACCTCAATGGTGCTGGCAGCGATGCGATGCAGGCCTCTTCCGGCCTGTGTCCCGCACTGTACGGCTCAGGCGGCACGATGACGTCATCGTGCCGCCTGAGCCGGCCTCTGATAGGCTGCAGGCCTAGTGCCTGCAGCCTATCAGAGGAACGGGCAGGGGAGACGCCTCTCCCTCCCCTGCCCCGCAGTACAATACAGGCGCTTCGGAGCTATGGAACAATGGAAGCGCTCATCTCCCTCTGCCCCGCCGCCACCCCCATCTGTGCGCAGGGCCGCGCCGCACCTCGCTAATTGGCGGTGCGGCCCTGCAAGGGGGGACGGGACCGGCCCACGGAGGGCAGCGGCCCTTCTGGCATTTGCCAGAAGAGCCAGACGGCCAGTCCGGCCCTGGCCATCTAGCAAAGGCAACCCTCCCAATACTGTACCCAGTTAGGTGTTCTGTTGCTAGCAGAAAACACTAATTTGGTTTATATATATATTTCTCATGGGCCAACAAAGGAATACAAAACAAGGTCTTCAATTTGAGTCCAAGGAGTAGAGGAGGATGGTCTACCAGTGACACAAGACCATTCTCCGTTTAGGAAAGCTGAGCCTGAGCATTTTTCTCAGCAATGCAGGCATATATTAAAATGGGATCAACACAGATGCCTTCAGCTGCCAAGCGCACATATAACAGGTCAGCCCGTTTCAAAAGTACAAATCTGCCGACAGATGCCCTTTAAAGGGAATGTGTCATCAGAAAATTACATTGTTTAAATCTGGTTTATATGTTAAACATATTTTATTTAGAATTTTTGAGATTATTTTAATTTTCCATTTTACTATCTATATTAAAAAAAAATAAAAAAAAAAATTGTGCAGTTGCATTATCACCACAGGCAGACTTAGGCTACTTTCACACTAGCGTTTTAAAATTCCGGTATTGAGTTCCGTCATAGGGGCTCAATACCGGAATAAAACGCTTCAGTTTTGTCCCCATTCATTGTCAATGGGGACAAAACTGAACTGAAGACAACGGAATGCTCCTGAAAGCATTCCGTTCCGTCTTCAGACCGGAGAACAAACCGCAGCATGCTGCGGTTTGCTCTCCGGTCCAGGCATCCGCACCAAGACGGATCCGGAATGACCCCCAATGCAAGTCAATGGGGGTGGATCCGTCTGGTGTGACCATAATGGTAACCGGATCCGCCCTCCATTGACTTTCAATGGAGTCCATTACGGATCCGGGTACACATAGACACATACAGACATAAACATACACACACATAAAGACATACAAACACACATACATACTTACATGCTCCCTGGCAGGTCTTCGGAGCGTCAGGACGGCTTACACAGGTCACGATTCCCCACAGCGCCCTCTGCTGGGCGCCTGGTGGAATCGTCAGATGACGATTCCACCAGGCGCCCAGCAGAGGGCGCTGTGGGGAATCGTGACCTGTGTGAGCCGTCCTGACGCTCCGAAGACCTGCCGGGGAGCATGTAAGTATGTATGTGTGTTTGTATGTCTTTATGTGTGTGTATGTTTATGTGTATGTATATGTATGTACTGTGTGACATGTGTGGGGCCGGAGCGCGGTTCCGGCTCCACACATGTCACTGCGGCAAGCCTGATCCGGCAGCACCCTTCACCTGCCGGATCAGGCCTGCCGCCAGTGTGAAAGTAGCCTTACAATGACAGATATCGCCTCGTGTACATAACACAGGATCCACCATTCACAATAGGCAATATCACTGCTTATCTACTCTCTGCTGACCTCTGCACAGGTCACAGATCATCGCTACAAAAATCTCTCGTAGAAGTCAATAAGGTCCCCTCCTGTCCATTGTGTCGACGGTCCATGTGGCTGCTTTTAAAGAACAGAAAGTCAGGACATATTTTAGGTCTAGTGGCCACTGTTAAAACTGCTTTTAGGATTTTATTAAATATAGATACTGACTAGAGATGAACGAACGTGCTCGTAACGAGCACTGTACAGCTTGGCTCCCCTGCGCTCGCATGGGCGCAGGCAGCCACTTCCGTCGGGTGAGGACGGAAGCGGCTGCCTGCGCCCATGCGAGCGCAGGGGAGCCGAGCGGTACAGTGCTCGTTACGAGCACGTTCGCTCATCTCTAATACTGACATAAATGTTTACTTTAAAGAAATCACTTAAAATTCTAAAAAAATATGTTTAACATAAAAACTTGATTTAGACAATAGGTGACTTTCTGATGACACTGGGAAAAATGGTAAGCTCACCCAGGACTATGATCAGGATAAAATTCGCCTGAAGTGATAGGCTTACATTAAAGTTGTCTCTGCCACAGACCCATTGAGGAGTTAAGGAAGTAAGTGAACCCCTGTTTGGCAAAAAAAATAAAATAAGGCAAAACTTATCTACTATTTCTTTAATATTTTAGAATGAGTTCTGCTGTGTTTCAAATATATTGCAGCTGAACTTCCCAGGGACTATGCTGAACACTGCATAAACTAAAGAATAGTCACAGAACGGCTGGCTAGCTTGGTCTCTAAGGCACCATTTTCAGTATAATAGTCTGGTTCTTATGTTCCTATTGATGTTAATAGATGTCATAACTTCCTTAAAGTAAGTCATCCTTGGAGACGGAACAAGTTGCAAATGAAGAATAAAAAATGTACTTTTACACCAATGCTGGAATAATATTCACCAGGTTCTGATTCAGTTGAGCAATTCAGGAGTGCATTTCCATGAATGTTTCATAGCAACATTCTTTTAACAGAGAAGGTCACCCTAACATCACCATAAAGTTCTTCCCTATTTCCCCATAGATTCTCATGATTTTGCACATGTTCTGTATGCTTTTAAAGCTCTCCAGAACATTCTGGAGCTATATGAAGGTTATTCTTGTTATTAGTAAGTACACTGAGTAAGCAAAGCTTTAAATGAATTTGCATGTGGCATGACTGTGAGTGCTAGATTTGAAGCTTCTAGGATCACTAAAACCACAAAGCTTTGGTGTAATTCAATAGTTGCAAGATTGTGAGAAGTTTTGCTGAAATCAACTTGTTGATGAGAGGCTGCCTGATGCTCCAGCAACTAAAGAGGTGGTCTAAATGTCATTTTGGCATGCACATTTGTCATGCACAAATGTGGCAAGTGTAGTGTCCCCACTGCAAGTGTAAATGCACTGTATTTCATGCATTATATTATGTGTCCTATGTCCCATAGGCTGTATATGGAGTTAGTCCCGAGTAGAGATGAGTGAGCATGCTCAGCCGAGCATGCTCGAGTGCCATTTTTGTGTATTTGCGTACGCATTTTAAAATTTGTACGCTAATCATACGCATATTTTAATCTATACGCAAATGCGTACGAATAGCGTACGAATAGCATACAAATTGAATTTGTACGCTATTCGTACGCTATTCGTACGCATTTGCGTATAGATTAAAATATGCGTATGAATAGCGTACGAATTTTAAAATGCGTACACAAATACGCAAAAATGGCACTCAAGCATGCTCCGCCGAGCATGCTCGCTCATCTCTAGTCCCGAGTTACTGTTACTACTCTACGAAGATGTAGTAGTCAGTTTAGTCTAAGCTGTGGAAGAGTAAGTATTGCGGAACAGAACTAACAGGGAATACCTCACCCTGTGTATTACAATCTGAAAAAAGTGACAGCATATATGTCAGCCCCTGTGGGAGAGTTACTAAATGCAGCTGAAAAGTTCAGCAGCCATGCAAGGAGGATTTCAGAATATTTGTCAGAGAAAGGTAACACATGTACCTTGAAGCTACTGACTTCTCTGCATACTGGTGGAAGAAATAAGCTTCAGGCTTCCCATCATATAAAATGATTAACTGTTTACAGGGGTGGGATTCAATTTTTTAACAACAGGTTCCATACTCAATGGCAGACTGTCACGCGCAGGTGTGTGGGGGAGGGGACCAAACCAAGCGTAGAAGGAAAAGGAGATTAGGCCTAGAAACTAAGGAAGGAAGATGGACACCTCCTACAGGACACCCTGGCTCAAATCCTGCCTATATACCAGTATGACAGGCCTCAAATGTAGGCAAGTTCATACACAGGAACCTAAACACCGAACTGACCCTATAAGACCCTGGAAACTAATGACAGGAATGAGTCTACCTGTTCCTCCAAAAGAAAGGACAAACAGGAGTCTCCCTAAGGCCTAATAACAAAACAACAGGAGGGAAAAGGAAACGTATCTTTCAATGAAGAAATAGAGGCTCCAGGATCTCAGCTGAAACCAAACTGCTGCTCACCACCACAACACTGAAGCTATAAACCGCAAGGAATAGTGGGAGAAGAAGCAATAAATAGGGGAGGGACAATTACCACACCAGGAACACCTGAGGGAAAAGGGTGTGGTAAAAACCAACAACAAAAAGGGAAAACATGTCAGATTACACTACGTGTTGCCAATCTGACAGACCTCCTGTTATCTGTCATAGGAATGTCCGTGACACAGACACGTGATGTCACAGCACATTTACAAATACATACACCATATATATGCAACACAAATACACATGAATACACCATATACATGGTACACATACATAAATACACTATATATACACTACACAAACATACCACCAAACTTTTAAAAAGCCTAAGGAGCTAAACTACGGAATAGAAGTGCTCATCTCCAGCTGCCACCGCCAGAGAGCTGGATCTGGATTCAGTCGGTAACATGGTTCTCCGATCTGGCTGTAATTTTAACAACCGGATCTGGAGAACCTGAGGGAACTGGCTGAATCCCATGCCTGCCTGTTTAGGTAGACACCCATATAGGGTGAGTGAGAGAGATCAGTTGCGCCTCTTGATCGAGTTGGGAAGATTGTGTAGACTATAAGGGAAAGAGAGGCTATCTAACTTGCAATTGTATCTATTTGCAGCGACTTCCTGACAAGGCGGTGTAGAGGATAGGCGTGTTTGTGGCTCTGATGAAGTGTCTTTTTTACTAACAGCAACATAGAACTTCCAATACATTCAGTAGCAGCAATCTCAAAGTGCAATTCTCTCTGGCACCAGCAAGGAATCTTGAGGTTGGATGGCTGCAGTTCAGCACTGAGGTTGTACTGGCCTTGTAAAGCTCTGAGTGATGGGTATCTTAGCCACAGTCCCTTACCTTACAGCAGTGTCTGTAGATGCTGATGTAGCCGCTCACTCTGGTGTCTTTATCCTCATGGATTTACTTGCGGCTTTAAAACTTTAATCTTTCTGAAGATTCAGTAACAGGAGCAGGAGCTTTGCAGGTCGCTTCCTCTCCTCTCTGTATTTACACACAAACTCCCACTCTTGGTAGGGACAGGACCTGCCCACTCCTCCCAAGAGAGGAGGAACAGGGTGGTTAGCCTTTTGACATCCAGTCCCTGCTCTGAGCTTCGGCCAGCCAATAAAGTATATAATACATAACAATAAACACTTTGTAGTACACCAGATCTTGGGGTACTACACATTCAGTAAGACATTATATATATACTGGTAGTTTCCTTCTAAGTGCTAATGATTTTATTGGAGGAGACAGTTTAATTGCAGTTTGATTTAAAGTGGACCACCTGCATGCAGAGCATCTCTTCTCCTGTATGTGGTTGTTGGAGATGATTAGGTGGGATCCCAGTGGTGGGATGAGAGCCAAAAAAGATATTTTTGTGCAAAAACTTTAATTAGACACTAAATAATGACATAATGAGACACATTGGCACCACATTGGGGGGTAAACTATTATGACCTCAAAAAGTTGTGTCATGAGGTCATATGTTATTTGTCAATTCTAAAGGTAGATCCCAACTATTTGCTGTTCCCATGTCCTTATGTAACTGAATGGTGGCATGTGGGCAGTGTTATTTTTGGTTGATTGCCTCTAAAACTCCTAACATACAAAGCTAATTGTTGTCAACACAACACATTACTTCTGGATTCCTGAGTTCAAGGTATTAGGCACGTTCGTATGGTTTATTTTGCTCCCAACCATCTGCTGTTAATCCTGATTACGTCTGTTAGAGTAGCAACTCGGAATGTATAAAACCAACACTGCAAAGAATAAACATTATAATAACTCATTCCTATCTCACTCTTTCTTGAATTGACCAAGTCATTTTAGTAAAACCAAAAGCTTTGAGCTGCAGTTCAAGCCAAGTCCAGGTGTCCAATCAATACCCTGCACAAACTTAGGAGTCCTCATATTCATGAGCTCCTATCTCTCCCCGCCCTCTGCTGCTGATTGACACTTCTCTTTCTATTGCATTCAGGGGCAGGGTGAACTGTTAGCCCATGAGTATGAGGACTCCCAAGCTAGTGCACTGTATTGAGCGGACTCATGCTCCAGCTGCACAATACAGATTTTTAGCAAAATGAATGGGTCAGTTAATATAGGTGACCCAGTGTTTTGCTCAGGGTCTTTGTTAATATTGAAGAAACTAAAGTGGCTCACCATGCGATACCAAAAGGGAAGTGGGGTGCTCAATCCTGGCTTGCCCAAAGCCTCATAAATGGTATATTTCAAAGTCAAAGAGGTTTGGATAGGCACACCCTATTATCTGAGTATACACTGTAAATTAATGTAGATAAATCATAAAAAGTATTTATTAGAATTAATCAAATATGGTTAAAAAAATGACTAAATGTTTTAAAAAATGTATAAATATATATATTGGTTACCAGCGCTGGGAATAAAAAACAATAGTACACAATAAACCAATAATGATTACAAGAAAAAATATAAGAATAAATATCACTAGTATAATATAAAAAAAAAAGGGAAAGACAAAGTAAAAGTGCAAAATAGGTATATAGAAATGAATAGAATTCACATGAACATCACATAGAATCAAATCCTTTGGATCAGATCTTTCCATAGAGGTATGCTGATATTGTTGGTGAGCGGGGTTGGGGGCCACCGACAATATCAACATACCCCTAGGGATAGATAAACAAAAATAATTAGAAAACTGTTTTCCTCTTCTACAATAAAGATAAAGAGAAAACAGGAAACAAAAAGAAAATAATAGAAAAATAAATAAGACAACAGAAAATTGGTGATGATAACAAACATCACAAAAATAAGATTGACACTAATTTTTACCCCTTTACCAATACTACAACATAGGAAACAATAGAGGGTGTTTCACTACAATTTACAAGGAAAATACATACACAAACAAAAAAGACAATTAGCATAATATTCTTACTAATAAACATATATACTTACCCACATATTGAAGAAAATCACCTAAATAAGACTGTCACAAAAATAAGACTGCCATTAATCTCCACCTCTTCACTAATACTGCAACATAGGAAATAATAGAGGATTCACTACAAAACACAAGAAAAACACACACATAAACAAATACAGATATATAACACAATAAATACAAAGTATAATATGTCTCATTAACAAACATGGATACATATACTCACCTTATCACCAGCACAGAAACATAGGAAACAATGGAAACTGTTCACCTGTAATATTACAAGGAACCCAAAGTTTGGAGACATTTGGAGATATTTTCACTACACTATTATTTTATTTTTTCTTTTATTTTACTTTAATGTATCTTATTCCAAAAATATATTCTCTCAATACAATAATTTTTTATATCATTCACAATTGTATATAAACTTATGTATGTTTATTGCATCATGTTTCATTTATATGTACTATGATAATTTGAATATTGAGAAACCAATTCTGAGTCCAGTCCGGATTTTCAGTCCACCTTATTCTGTGATGTCATCCTTGAGGAAACACAAGAGCCAAACTATTTAAATCTGCCAGTCTCATGTTGAAGTCCATTTGCCACTGAGGAAGGGGCAAGAGAATATGCCCCGAAACGCGTTTGGCCTTTTACGGACACGAATGACTGTCTTTTTACTTTACTATACTATTTTAGTTTAATATATCATACCTTACTTTATTTTAACCTACTTCATTGAACCACTGTAGTCTCAAAAACAATCCTATTGATTATCATTTTTATTCCACCAAAAACCACCAAAGTAAACATTGAATTATCGCTACTCTACCTATCTATTTATGGTTGAAATGCACATAAGACTACAACTGACTTCATAAATGAACCATAATTGATTTAATGAACTAACCACAGAGTTGCAACTATACATATTTGTATATCTGCCTATTTCCTTTTATGGGATAAGGATAAATCTATATATAGGACCTAGAGACTACCTATATATATTTGCTCAATTCCTTTTATGGGTCAAGGACAAATCCATATACAGGACCCAGAAACTATCTTACCTTCATTTTAAAATCTGATCCAAAGGATTTGATTCTATGTGATGTTCATGTGAATTCTATTCATTTCTATATACCTATTTTGCATTTTTACTTTGTCTTTGACTTTTTTTTTTAATATTATACTATTAATATTTATTCTTATATTTTTTCTTGTAATCATTATTGGTTTATTGTGTACTGTTGTTTTTTTATTCCCAGCGCTGGTAACATACATACTATTTATACATATATACATACATATTTATACATTTTTTAAAACATTTACTAATTTTTTTATTAACCATATTTGATTAATTCTAATAAATACTTTTTATGATTTATCTACATTAATTTACAGTGTATACTCAGATAATAGGGTGTGCCTATCCAAACCTCTTTGATTTTGAAATATACCATCTTAAAGGGGTTGTCCAAGTTATGGGAAAAAAAAATATAGCACTGTAAATCTGATGGGCAGCAATATATAACTAAGTTCAGCAAGTTTTAGGCAAAAAAAATCTATATTTCCTCATTTCCCTGGTTCTCTTCTGGCCTTTGTTTACATGCAGTAATAACAATCTCTGCCCCTCCCCCCTCCCCCCTTCTCTGCAAAGGCAGTGAATACAAGTGCTGTGAGTACATGTCTGCCTGCTGGGATACTCAGCAGCATGTTGTTTGTGTAGGACTACAAGTCCCAGCTGTACAATGACACTGCTGATACACACAGGAAATTCTCCCTACCTGTTCTTATACAATTCCTCTATAGCTCCTTGCCCAGCATTTGTCTCCTCTCACTGCTGCAGCTACTATTTGTTGTAAAGCCTTGAGCCCTCAGTGTGTTCTGGCTGAAGGGGTTAATGTTTTATCTGAAGGAATCCAGGGAGAGAGCAGATAGCAGGAGCCCGGCAAAGAAAGGGGGCGTGGCCAGTGACGTCTCATGTACAGACTGTTATCTGAACTCGATAAGGCTTGTACACTAAACATCACAGACCAGGGAGATAAGGTGACATCATAGGTCATGTGACCCTCAGTCAACTCTGAGAAACCAGCAGCTTTAGAAACACAAAGTATATGGGAAAGTTGTTATACCTGACAAGTTAGAAACATATAAAGAACAAAAAAATAACTCGGACAACCCCTTTAATATTAAATTGGTGAATCCCTTGGTGATTCCCTTCCCTTGCACATAGAAAGGCTGATGAAGTTTGGTGATGTTTTACAGTAAATCAAATCAACATGATGAATAGAGATGAGCGAATCCTAAAAGATTCGGGGATTCGGTATTCCGCCCGAATCCCAACGCGGGATTCGTGGATTCGGGCCGAATACCGAATCCCATTAAAGTCTATGGGAGACCCGAATCATTTTGCAGGGGCCAAAGGTTCGGCCATATCTATCCGCAAAATTGCGGATAGATACGCCGTGGCTCCTATGAAGAAGCTCTATAGTTGTCCGTGCGTACGGACAACTATAGGCATTTTCAATGGGGCCGCCCGGCGTGTGTACCGTGCGCACGGAACACCCGCCGGGCGGCCCCATTGAAAATGCCTATAGTTGTCCGTACGCACGGACAACTATAGAGCTTCTTCATAGGAGCCGCGGCACAGGGAAGACCTGTGCAGCAGCGGCAAAGAAGAAAGAAGACCAAGGCCCAGCCCCCTCCAGCGTCAGGACAAGTAAGTTTTTATGTTTTATGTGTGTGTATATGTATGTGTGTGTATATGTGTATGTATATGTGTGTGTATGTATGTATGTGTGTGTGTAGTATGTGTGTAGGTATATATGTGTGTGTATGTATGTATGTGTGTGTGGGTATATGCATACACTGTACGTACTGTATATTGTACAGCATGGCGCAGGGGTTATATTGTCCTGCATGGTGTAACCGCCATGCATTTGTTGTACAGTATATATTATAATCCCTGTACCATGCTATACAATGTACAGTATGATTCATACACCATACTGTATAATACACAGTATGATCCGTACACCATACTGTATAGTATACAGTATAATCCGTACACCATGCTGTATAGTATACAGTATAATCCCTACACCATGCTGTATAGTATACAGTATAGTCCGTACACCATGCTGTATAATACACAGTATAATCCGTACACCATGCTGTATAGTATACAGTATAATCCGTACACCATGCTGTATAGTATACAGTATAGTCCGTACACCATGCTGTATAGTATACAGTATAATCCCTACACCATGCTGTATAGTATACAGTATAATCCCTACACCATGCTGTATAGTATACAGTATCCCTACACCATGCTGTATAGTATGCAGTATAATCCGTACACCATGCTGTATAGTATACAGTATAATCCGTACACCATGCTGTATAGTATACAGTATCCCTACACCATGCTGTATAGTATACAGTATAATCCGTACACCATGCTGTATAATATACAGTATAATCTATATACCATGCTGTATAATATACAGTATAATCTATCCTTGTTGCTGCTCCCATTCAGTATAACGTCTCCTTAGTTTAAAAAATAAAATAAAAAAAAAATCGGTAGCTCAGGTATACATTTCTTTATTGGCAAATGGGGGCATGGCATGGGAGGAGCCAGGGTAGCATGTGGGATGGGCCGGGGTAGTGGGTGGGGTTAGGGGCCCCATTCAGATTCTTGCTATGGGGCCCAATGATTTCTATGTACGCCCCTGGCTGTATCTATCCGCAATTTTGTGGATAGATACGGCCCCATTCATACGGTCGTGTGAATGGGGCCTAAAAGTTGCCCCAACGTGTGAAAACCTCAGAAAATGATGGAAACACCTTGGAAATGCATAGGAAACACCAGGGGCAGCATGTAGGGATGCCTCTGAGGCTCCCTAATTGCACCATTTTTTCTAAATCTGGCCAATAGTCTGGGGATGACCCCAAGGCAATTTTCAGGGACACGGTAATGGTGACCCACTTAAAAATGCTGCCTGACAACCTGGCGGTGAACCCCTGATTGTCTGTCTTTCAATAAGATTGCATTGTAAAGCATCGTGGTGAGCCTCAGTATGACTTTTAGGATGGAGATTGCATGTGGACACGTACTCCCTGGAACAGGGCTGCCATCAGGAATTTCGGGGCCCCCTACAGGCAAATTTCGCGCGCCCCCCTTTCGGGTAAACTTTACAGATTGCAAAATGGCTAACTTTTTTTTCTTAACAAGTCGCATCATTGTGTTTATTATCTCTGTACAGTGACATCACTGTGTTTGTTATCCCTGTACTGTGACATCACTGTTTATTATCCCTGTATGGTGACATCGCTGTGTTTATTATCTCTGTACAGTGACATCGCTGTGTTTATTATCCCTGTACAGTGACATCGCTGTGTGTATTATCCCACTGCAGAAAGAGGTAAGTGGTCTGTGTTTGTGTGTTTGTTTTCTATTTTTCAGGGTCGTGAATGCAGACGACTACGTCGGATTCGGTGGATTACGTCGGACCAGCTTTTTTTTTTTTTTAATAAAATGGTCAAACCGTGTCCCTTCCCACCCTGGCAGTACCAGGCTGCAGCTGCTGGTTGTATCTGGCTGGTGAAGGAAAAAAGGGGGGGACCCCACGCCATTTTTTTTACAAAAATAATTAAATAATTTTAAAAAAATGGCGTGGGGTCCCCCCCTTTTTTCCTTCACCAGCCAGATACAACCAGCAGCTGCAGCCTGGCACTACCAGGGTGGGAAGGGACACGGTTATTGGCCCTTCCCAGCCTAATGGTACAGCCACCCCAGAGCCAGACCCTCAATTTAGAAGGTCCGGTCCTGCGGGTACCTGGCTCTTCCCGGCACCCCTGGTGGCGGTGGGTGCCGAGGTAATAGATGTTGGGGTTAGTGCTGGCCTGCCATACCAGCAAGCACTAAGCCCAGTATTAGTAATCAGGGCCGTCTGTAGATAGCCATAATTACTAAAACTGTAGTATTGTAAAAAAAAAATACACACACACCAGTATAAAACATTTTATTGAAATAAACACTCCCCCAGACCCCTGTTTGACCATTTTATTAAAAAAAAAAAAAAAAAAAGCTGGTCGAATCCGACGTAGTCCTCTGCATTCACGACCCTGAAAAATAGAAAACAAACACAAACACAGACCACTTACCTCTTCCTGCACTGGGATAATACACACAGCGATGTCACTGTACAGGGATAATACACACAGCGATGTCACTGTACAGGGATAATAAACACAGAGATGTCACCGTACAGGGATAATAAACACAGTGATGTCACTGTACAGGGATAATAAACCTCAGATCAACACATTGTGCCCCCATCAGACATCAGATCAGCGTCTTGTGCCCCCATCAGACCTCAGATCAGCGTCTTGTGCCCCCATCAGACCTCAGATCAACGCAATGTGTCCCCATGTGCTCCCATCAGACCTCAGATCAACACAATGTGTCCCCATGTGCCCCCATCAGACCTCAGATCAACACATTGTGCCCCCATCAGACCTCAAATCAACGTCTTGTGCCCCCATCAGACCTCAGATCAGCGTCTTGTGCCCCCATCAGACCTCAGATCAACATCTTGTGTCCCCCTTCAGACCTCAGATCAGCCCCCAGTGCCCCCATTAGACCTCAGATCAGCCCCTAGTGCCCCCATCAGACCTCAGATCAGCCCCCAGGGCCCCCATTAGACCTCAGATCAGCCCCTAGTGCCCCCATCAGACCTCAGATCAGCCCTTAGTGCCCCCATCAGACCTCAGATCAGCCCCCAGTGCCCCCATCAGACCTCAGATCAGCCCCCAGTGCCCCCCTCAGACCTCAGATCAGCCCACCCAGCCACTTTAAAAAAGCATACTTACCTGTTCTGGCCGCCGCTGTCCTCAGGCTCCCCGCTCCACTGTCTTCCCTGTCGGCGCGCACTATGATCTGACGCAGCGTCAGGTCATAGTGCGCGCCGGCAGGCCAGATAGTGGAGCGCGGAGCCTGAGGACAGCGGCGGCCAGAACAGGTAAGTATGCTTTTTTAAAGGGGGGCCCGGGCGGCACGGATCATCACGAGTCCGCGCTGGCTCGTGATGCCGAGCCGAACCGGGCAATATTCGAGCGAATCCCGAATATTGCCGCTTCGGCTCGCTCATCACTAATGATGAACACATGTCCAGAGTTCTCCATAGTACTCTGAAGTCCAGATCCTAAGTGTTAGGCCCCTTTCACACGAGCGTCATGGATTAGGTCCGGATGCGTTCAGGGTGCGTTCAGTCGATAATCAGATGATGCTTGCATGTACTGTCCGTTTTGTATGCAATTGCGTTGCGTCATTGCGTGTTTTTGTGCGGGTGACATGCGGATTGCATGCGTTTTTCACGCGCGTGAAAAAAAGAGGAACCCTCCTCTGGAGTCACCTGGTCACTGCAAACACATATAAATACTCCCAGAAGTCTTTTTTGTGGTGGGGAAGCTCCATTTTTTTTTTGTGGAGATAGATTGGTGGTGCCTGTGTGTGGTTTTGGCTTGTGGATTTTCCTTTGCAGGATGTCCACTTTCAACATATCAGCGACTGACAATGTTTTTTTGCACTGGTTGGTCTTTTGTTTTTTTGGAGAGCGGCCAGAAATGATAGAGGAGGAGCCGCAGAGGAAGCGGATGTGGGTGCATCCTATTATTTCTCAGCGGGCGTGCAAAGGTCAGTTTGTTACTTTGTATTCGGACCTCCGTGTGCACCCTGTTAAAGAGGACCTTTCATCGCTCCTGTCATGTCTGTTTTAATTACTTCATGCATTCCCCATGTAATAACACTTCTGGAGCATCTATTCTTATGTCTCTATGTTGTGTCATTCCTTTATTATTTCTACTAGAAGTTATGGATAAATTGCTATCAGCTTTCAGTAAGGGAACAGAGGGGAGGTAACAAGTTGGGGGTGTGTATCTGCACACATGAACATGGCGGCATTTATTGGATAGAGTGAGTCTGTGCAGATACACACCCCCAACTGGTTACCTCCCCTCTGTACCCTTACTGAAGGCTAATAGCAATTCAATTATAACTTCTAGCAGGAATATTAGAGGAACAACACAACATAGAGCCATAAGAATAGATGCTCCAGGATTGTTATTATATTGGGAATACATGAAGCTATTAAAACAGGCATGTGAAGAGAAGTGAAAGGTCCTCTTTAAGTTCTTTCATTATTGCCGCATGTCGGTGGCTACCTTTGAGCGGCTGTTGGGGGAGCTGCGTCCTGCTCTGACTTTCCAGGACACCAACATGCGGCGGAGTGTGTCACCTGAAGAACGTTTCATTCTTACAGGTAAGACAACCTGTTCAGACTTGTTTTTTTCAGTGAACGACCCACTTTTTGTCTCTCCCCATGTTTGTTGTATGGGCTGTGTATTCCGAACATTACCAGTTTAATGTATAAGTACTTATTAGTATTGTACATGTCTTATATATTTACTATATTGATGTTATCTTTGTGAGCCCATATTGAAGTTCTGCGGGGGGGGGGGTTGGGGGTTGGGTGGAGATTAATCCTGGCTGTAATGATGAGGATATGTCACCTGTGTGTATATGCTAATGGTCTTGAATTTATGTTAGCTAAACGGTTTGACTAATCTCAATTCTTTTCAACAGGTAATAATGTGTGTCTTCTGTGTAATAATTCATATTTGCTTTTTGTTTTCAGATATCTGGAGACTGGAAATTCTTTTTCATCCCTACACTTTGAATTTAGATTGGGGACCTCCACTATTGCTGGCGTGGTACGGGCTACATGTTCCACCATTTGGTTGCGACTGAAAGCTTCAGTGCTGCCACATCCAACCAGGCAGCAGTAGCTTGATATAGCCCAGGGCTTCCATCAGAGGGCACAATTCCCAAATTGTCTAGGTGCCCTTGATGGAAAGCACATACGGGTTAAGAAGCCACCGAACTCAGGGTCCCGATACTACAATTATAAACAGTTTTTCTCTGTAGTTTTGTTGGCCTTGGCTGATACAAACTACAGGTTTATAATTGTAGATATTGGGTCCTATGGAAATTCTGCAGATGGAAGTGAAATTTCGAAATTTCAATTTTTTGGTAGATTAGTCACGTTAATAATTTTTTTCTTGCAACACAGCAAGAGTTAACAGCAAATTAAACTTCAATATACATTGCTCTGATTTTGCAGTTTGCCAAAATACCCCATATGTGGTGGTAAACGTCTCTATGGGTTTGTGGCAGTGGTCAGAAGGAAAGGAGCGCCATATGGATTTTGGGGGCAGATTTTGCTAGAATAGTTTTTAGGCACCATTTTGTAATTGAGAGACCCTGACGTACCCCTACAGTGGAAACCCTCAAAGAGTGACCCCATTTTGGAAACTACACCCTTCAATGAATATATTAAGGGGGGTAATGACCACTTTGACCCCCTAAGCGTTTTACGGAATTTGGAAACACTTGGCTGTGAAAGTTTCATTTCTTCCAATAAAATGTTGCTTTAGCCCCAAATTTTTCATTTTCACAAGGGGTAACAGGAGAAAAGCACCCCATAATTTGTTACCCATTTTCTCCTGAATACGGCAACACCCCATATGTGGTGGTAAACTGCTGTGGGGGCACATGGCAGGACTCAGAACAGAAGGAGCGCCATATGGATTTTACAACACAGATTTTGATGGATTGGTTTGCGGGAGCCATTGATTTTTATTTTTTTGAGTTATTGTCTTATTTGGGGGCTCATTTTTTGCGGGACGAGATGACGGTTTGATTGGTACCATTTTGGGGTAAATACGCTTTTTTGATCGTGTGGTATTACACTTTTTGTGAGGCAAGGTGAAAAAAAATGGCTGTTATGGCATAGTTTTTAAAAAAATTTTTTTACAGCATTCGCCTGGGGGCCATCTCATATAATATTTTTATAGAGCAGGTTGTTACGGACGCGGCGATCCCCAATATATCTAACTTTTTTATTTTTGGAAAGTTTTACACATTAGATTTATTTTTGAACAGAATAAAATCTTTTTTTTGTGTTGCCATTTTCAGAGAGCCATATGTTTTTTATTTTTCGGGCAATTGTCTCAGGTAGGGTATCATTTTTGCGGGACAAGATGACAGTTTGATTGGTACCATTTTAGGATAAATACGCCTTTTTGATCGCCTGCTATTACACTTTTTGTGAGGCAAGAGGGAAAAAAATGGTTGTTTTGGCATAGTTTTTATTTTTTATTTTTTACAGCATTTGCCTGGGGGGCCATCTCATGTAATATTGTTATAGAGCAGGTTGTTATGGACGCGGCGGTACCCAATATGTCTAACTTTTTTATTTTTGGAAAGTTTTACACATTAGATTTATTTTTGAACAGAATAAAATCTTTTTTTTGTGTTGCCATTTTCAGAGAGCCATATTTTTTTTATTTTTAGGGCGATTGTCTCAGGTAGAGTATCATTTTTGCGGGACAAGATGACGGTTTGATTGGTACCATTTTGGGATAAATACGCCTTTTTGATCTCCTGCTATTACACTTTTTGTAAGGGAAGGTGACCAAAAAATGTCTGTTTTGGCACTTTTTTTTTGTTTTTTTTTACTGCGTTCACCTGGCGGGGTGGATGACATGATATTTTTATAGAGCCGGTCAATACGGACGCGGCGATACCTAATATGTTCATCTTTCTTTTTTTACCTTTTTTTTTTACAATTTTTTTAGCTTTGTTTTGGAAAATGGCGTTTTTTTTTTTTACTTGAAACTTTTATTATTATTTTTTTAGGAAACTTTATTTTTTAACTTTTTTTTTTTACTTTATTTAACTTTTGTGGGTCTGATCCCCTTTACAATGCAGTACAATACTTTTGTATTGTAATGCATTGGCTGGAAGTGTATTACTCAATGTAATACACTTACAGCCTGCTTCCTGTGCGATCCAGGGGGCTGGATCGCACAGGCACGCAGGGATAACAGCCACGATGCCTAAGGAAGGCATCGGGCTGCTATCCGAGCCATCGGATCCCCGTCACAGCAGCGCGGGGACCCGATGGAACCCCTCTCGCCATCCTGAACTCCTGCACACCACATGTGCTGTGGTCAGTTTTCACCGATGCTGGCGTATTCAGCAGGGGTCCGGCACCTCGGCACAGCCGGACCCCCGCCGCTGATCGAGCGGGCGCAGTTCCTGCGCCCGCCAGATCAGAGCGCAGTGCTGGGACTCGTGTCCCGGCTTTTTGCGCCGTACATGTACGGCGCTGGGACTCTAAAGGTTAATAAATCATGTTTATATAGTCATTGTTTTTGGGTTACATTTGTTTGTTAATAAAGTGGTACAAAATATTAATTTGGTCAATATGTTTGTCTTACATAATTATTAATTATTTGTCTTACAAAAAAGCATGAAAATAAACATCTATTTATTGTAACATAGACTTGTCTACTTGACAGATTTGTACTGGTTATTAGTTATATAAGCTAACATTTTCCAAAAAAAAAAGGGAACTCCAAAATTACAAATTTGCAAACCGCCCAGGTGTCGATGGTGGAGCATGAAACTGTGCTCCATAGTACGTGGATTGTGATGTGGACCCTGATTGTACAGATGGTCCTGGCAGTGATGCTGAGGGGGCAGGCTGGCCATAACAACTATCCCCATAATATGTGGGCCCATATGGGCGAATTTGGGGGCCATAATGTTCCCTTGGTCGAGGGTATGGTGTTTGCCGCATGGTAAATTGGGGATTTGGCATTGGCGGTGGGCCAGCTAGGTGCCCATGAGTGCGCCAATTTTCCAAGGAAACAAACATTTCAGTGGGGTCATTCGGAGGAGTTGCTGCCTCCAGAACGATTCCGATTGTGGCTTGCGTTCTCAGCAATCGTTCGGGAGGCAGGTTCCTCAAATGAGGAGCTATTGTTCTCCCAAAATGATCAAATTGATCTTCCTGCCGTGCTCTAGATAAATATTCTAGTACCTGGCTATTGACCAATGTCTCTGCAGCTGGCATCTGGCGTTTACGGCGGCTTGGTAATGTAAAAGTGGTGGGGAAATCCACTACCGAAGCTGCCGGACGAGGGGGCACTTTGGTGGTTGGTCCTTCTACACTCTGCGCTGGAGCTTGGGATGAGGGAACCTCCTCCTCACAGGTGTTGGAGTGCTGGGGAGCGGCCTCTTCGAGTTCCTCATCAAGGTTGTCCTCCGTTCTTTAATTTAAAAAAAAAAAGGCCATTAAAAGATGAGGACACATTTTGATGAAAAGTAGTTACATCACATATTATTATAATCACTAAACAACATTTATATCACATAGGTAGTGTCAGGTCTGGTCATCAGAGAACATAGGTTCTATGTTTTGCTTGGTTTTCTGAGTTTTTGTGTGTTTCTGTTTAGTGCCTATGCCTTGCCTTGAACCACGTTCACACTGTGGGTTGTTTTGGAGCCAACGCCCAGCTTCTTGTTTGGTTTGTCTACTCAGGGTTAATACTCAGGTGCTGGCTGAGTGGCTTCTCTGAATCTGGTCCATTCAGAACCTGGGGGTGGGATTTCTTCCTGCATATATACCTACCTTCCTCTCTGCTCCTTGCTGGTTTTTGCAATTCCTTGCTATTCCTGCTTGCGTTGTATTGTGTATCCTGACTGCTGATTTGACCCTTGGCTTGTATCTGACTACTCTACCGTCTTCCGATTTTGTACTTTGTTATTCCTGGTTTTGACGCGGCTTCCTGACTATCCATTTGGTGTTTTGTCTGTCTTGTTTGTTGTTCCCTGCACCTTATACAGTGTATTTCGCAGTCCTCGTGGTTGTCGCCCCACGGTTTAGCGTGGGTGAGGCAATAGGCAGGGACAGAGGGTTGGGTAAGCTCAGGGCACACGCTCCTCTGTTGTCTGTTTATCCCAACCTTGACAGGTAGTTATACATTCCTAAACAAAAACAAAAAAAATGGTTATGTAAATACATTGGGTAAATTATATGTTAATCATATGATAGATGGCCATAGCACAGAGTCAGATTACACTTGTAATGTGTTGCTACTACTTTGCCTAATGAAAGGCGGAATCGGCTTGGTTGCTATCGGAAACTTGGATGTTTCATAGTGAATAATTGATTATAAACTGAACTACAGAGTCGATATACAGTGTATATTGATAAACATATAGTGTACATTGTTCACAATTAACTTACGGACGCAGCTCCATGACGTCACGCAGGAACATTAGTTGCTCCCGGAAAATGTAGGGCCTTTTCTTTGGTGGCCCTGACCCACTGCTGCCTTGATTGTGCATCTCTTTCCTGAACTGATCCCTGCAGCTCCGCCATCTGTTTTTCACTTCATCAACTTGTATAAAATAAAATAAAAATATTAAGCCAAAAAAATGTTCGTCACGACATTAGAAAACATGTGCTATGCTAGTCACGACATTACAAAACATATGCTATGTTATGGAGGACAGCAAGGATTACACATGTATAGATTGGCCACTTACCCAAACTCTGGCGACTCTGCTTTTCGGTTTGTTCCCAGACACTAGCAAAAAGCTCCTTTGAAATTTCAAGCCATGCAGCGTCTTTCTTGTATCGGTCATGGTATTCACCAGACCTCGTGTCCCAAATGCATGGCCTCTCTTGCACCAGCACTATGAGCTTCTCCACGTCCATGGACTTTTGCAGTTTGGGCATTCTCAAATTCGCTCTGCGAGGGCAGGGCACTCAGCAAACAAATTGCTCCTCACTGCACTAGCTGCAGCCAGACACAGACAAACACTACTTCCTGTAGAAATTCCTTTCACTGTTGCTAAGTTACAAGCGTTAAAGAGCAACACATTGAATCCGGATGCAATGCGTTTTTCACTTCTATGGGGCCAGGGCTGCGTGAAAAACGCAGAATATAGAACATGCTGCAATTTTCACGCAACGCGGAAGTGATGCGTGAAAAAAAACGCTCATCTGAAAAGACCTATTGAAATGAATGGGTCAGGATTCAGTGCGGGTGCTATGCATTCACGTCACGCACCCGCGCGGAAAACTCGCTCATGTGAAAGGGGCCTAACTCTTGAAACTGGTAAAGGGGGTTTTCTGACTATACAGGGGTGCCCGTTGCCTCTCTGGCACAGTATTCATCACTCAGTCAGCAGGACTGTTCTGGCAACTTTTATCTGTACACAAAGTGTGTGTGAGTGCCATTCATGGGACTGAGGAATCAGAAATGCAAGTTGAATGGGGCTTTTATGGAACTGTTTGGCATTATATGGGCACTAGAAGGAAATTTATTTCACTTGATGGGTGCTAAAGGAGTAATGGACACTGGTGCTTACCTGCCCATCAAGGTCAACCTTCCTCTCCACATCCTGTTTGTGACATCAAGCACTGCTATCTGTCTCAGCCCCCTCACATCTACCACCTCTTGCCACATAAAGTCTGCCGCAGAGACCTCTTTTCTTAAAAGGCAGAACACCCCAAATACTTTATGCTAGGCCAATGGCTCAGCATGCTCCACCTGCACCTTGCTTGAACAAAACGGGTCCACGGTGCCTGTTAGTATGAAGGTACCACATTTAGTATTTCACCCAAACCAACCTCATTTTTTTGATTGCTGCCTGCATTGACCAGCATACTGATTAAACTCTCTCCCAATTTTGGAATGAATAATCATACCTTTGATTTTGCACCTTGCATCTGTATACCATCTGCAAGTCACCAGCACCTGCTACTACTTGAGTCATGCATCATTGGTATTCCCTACAAAACGTCTATAACGCTGTGAAAGGCATTATAAAGAGGTTTTCCAGGGACCAGTGGGACCCATCAACCCACCTTAATTAATATTGCCTACAGAAAAAAAGTTTCCAATACGCTTATGTTCCTGAATTTGTGTAGATTGGCTGCCTTGGAACCTGGTCACATGATGCACCTCTCTTTGGAAATCATACATCCAATGTATGATTTCCTCATGGTAAAGCACAACTTTCTGGACACTGCTTGAAATTATCTGAGAATTTCATGCTTTATTTCCCAAGGCACTGTATGAGTGGCATTACCTGAAATACATATACATTATCTACTGTTTTGTATATGCAAAATATAGTGCACCATCACTACCATCTGCACTTTGTAGAGTCCTGTGAGAAAGGAGTCAGATACCCTGTCTGAATTTTAGCATTTCACAATGCTCATCATGGGTTCAGGTAGTTTTCTGAAGGTCATATGTAAAATTGGTGATTAATGTGTCTACCCTGCAAGTGTTAGCCAGCCCAGTTGGATTGCCTCAATAAAAGATCCAGTGAGCTCTAAAGCCACTTTCACAGTCAGTATTTGGTCAGTGTTTTCCATCTGTGATTGTGAACCAAAACCAGGTGCGGGTCAAAACACAGAACAGGTGGAAAACTTTCCATTATATCTTATCTCTGTGTAGGCTTCACTCTTGGTTTTGGCTCACAACCAGCAATGAAAATCACTAATCAAATACTGACTATAAGGCCTCATGCACACGAACGTGCGCTGGCCGTGCCCGTGTTGCGGGCCGTGCCCGTGCTGCGGGCCGCATACGGCGGGTCCGCAATAAACGGGCACTGGCCGCGTGCAGCCCGCATCACGGATCGCGGACCCATTCACTTCAATGGGTCCGCGATCTGGGAGATGCGGAGCGGAGGTACGGATCGGAACACCACGGAAGCACTACGGTATGCTTCCGTGATGTTTCTGGCCGTGCCTCCGCACCGCAAAAAAGTAGCGCAAGCATTACTTTTTTGCGGTGCGGACCCTCGGATGCGGATCGCGGACCCCATTCAAGTGAATGGGTCCACGATCCGCATGCGGTGGCCTCACGGTCAGTGCCCGTGCATTGCGGACCGCAGTTTGCGGCCCGCAGCACGGGCACGGCCGGCACACGTTTGTGTGCATGAGGCCTAAGAAAGTGGCCTAATACTGTTGTTCCTAAGGCAGGACAAGAACCCCCTTGTTATTTATCAACTTGAACCACTGTGAGGCATAGGTTGGCATCAGGAAACAATGACAGAATTAATTGCTTGCTCTACGTTTTTCACGGTTTATGCAGATCACACTAGTACTTGGAAGAATAGGGAAAAGAAAAAGGTCATCTCAGTGGTTACTGAGCATCAATTCCACTGGGCCACCAGTGACATCAGATCTTTCCCCGCTGGATTACTGGGAAAATAGCTACAATTTACTTATCACTCTGAACCACATTAAGGACATAAAAGCATTCATTAATTAACAGCAACTGTTTGGCTAGATTAAGGTCTCATGGTAGCACAATCCCCATTTCCTAAATTACCCATACCCAATAAATACACATGACAAATTGGTTAAATTAGCCTGCTGTGTTTATTAAGGGTAACCAATACAACATATCAATTAATACTCAAAGTTAATCAATAATAATAAAAATAATATATTTACGGGCTGTGCGACCATGTTTCCCGCCAAGCTATGTGCATTCACACAGCCATTTTTACAACCAATTAAAGTCTTTTGGGCTAGTCACATGCCCGTTTATCTAACTATAGGACATGTCCTATATTTGGGCCATATTGAAATTAATTGGACCATTTTTAACGGCTATTTAGACAGGAGTGCACCCTTTAATGACCTTTAAAAACACGTGCACTGTGTAAATTAAGGACCCCAGTATTATAAAATGTCCCCTTTGTGTCCTCTGTATTTTAAATTGCCCCCATTGAGGCCCCAGTATTGCCCAGTAAGCCTTTGAAAAACAGCAAAACAGCTGTTAAAACTGATAAATAGCCAGAAAATGGATGCACACACTGATGCAAAAACAGACATGAAAAACAGATGAATTTCATTGGCTCCTGCAGTGCTCTCGGTATACATAATACCCCAAAGTGCCCCCTGGATATCAAATGGCCCCCAATATGAATAATGCCCACCTTAGTGCTCCCTAGTATGAATAATGACCCTTTTTGTGCCCATAATAGGAATAATGACACAATTTCGCCCCCTATAGGAATATTGGCCCCATTTTTTCCTCCAGTAGGAATATTGCCCCCGTTAGTGCCTCCATTCTGCTGATTAAAAACAAAAACCTGACCGCTCAACCACCTGATCACTTGTGAGGGAACACTCACTGGAGAAGAGCAGAACTTGACTTTCTCAGCTTGATCATGTGATATCATCAAGCAGGAAACGTCAGGTCCTGCTGCCTCCAGTGAGAAGTGAATGTTGCCACATGTGCAAGTGGTAAGGTATTTTTTTTTATTATTTTAACCCCTAAAAAGCCCTTTTTTAAATAGTGTACCCATTTGTAATGGGTGTACTCTGTCCTGCCATTAAAAACAGGCCCATTGACAATGGTGTCCATCTGGACATGACAACCGCCGAAAATAGGACATTTCACTGGCTGTTTTTCCCTGTCAAATGAATGCAACATTAAACATAGAATGTGTAAGACAGAAATGGTCCAAGAAAGTTATCCCTAGTTTTTTTCATACCTCTCTGACCACTCTTTCAGTGTTTCAGTCATAGCATTTACGAAACAGTCCAACCAGGAAATGCTACTGCTTTGTGGTCATACACATAGGAGAAAGAGGATGTCAGACAGAGAATGAGAGAGTAAAAGACAGAATACAGATAGACAGTGGATTAGTATCGGTGAGTCTGTTTCATAGCGAGAAGAGACTGTATGTGTATAAACAGCCGCAGGCATCTGCCCCCCAAAAAGGATAATTTTTTAAGTTTTTTATTTAAAAAAAAAACATGAAAAATCTGACTTTGCAAACCCCTGGCTATTACCTGTTTACCCAGAGCCATATATGTTGCTGTCAGTTTGACATTACTAATCCTGTCTTGGCAGTAGAATCGAGAGCTTGAAAGGGGTGAGATACAGTCCTAGGAGAACTCAGAGTGTCATACATGACTTTTAGGAAAATGGGGCACTTACAATCAGAGCAAATTTATTCGGATCGTATGAAATCTGCTGATTTTATTGAATCGGACCCAATCCGAATTTCAGAAAATTTGCACATGTCTCTTCACAACCTTATTCAGGGATATAAGGAGGGTTTTGTAAACAAGGAACAGCCATGAACATGGACACACATGCATATTACGCATATATGTACACAAAGAAACACACAAATACAACCTGTGAGACAAATACACATGTGTATTCATTCATACACATATACACTGTGACACATACGGTGCCTTGCAAAAATATTTGGCCCCCTGGAACTTTTCAACCTTTTGCCACATTTCAGGCTTCAAACAAAAAGATATAACATTTCAGAATTTTTGGTGAAGCATCAACAATAAGTGGGTCACAATTGTGAAGTGGAACAAAATTTATTGGATCATTTAAACTTTTTTTGTAATAATAAAGCTGAAAAGTGGGGCGTGCAAAATTATTCGGCCCCCTTGCATTAATACTTTGTTGAGCCACCTTTTGCTGCGATTACAGCTGCAAGTCACTTGGGGTATGTCTCTATCAGTTTTGCACATCTAGAGACTGAAATTCTTGCCCATTCTTCCTTGCAAAACAGCTCGAGCTCTTTGAGGTTGGATGGAGAGCGTTTGTGAACAGCATTGTTCATCTCTTTCCACATATTCTCAATTGGATTCAGGTCTGGACTTTGACTTGGCCATTCTAAGACCTGGATACATTTATTTTTGAACCATTCCATTGTAGATTTTGCTTTATGTTTGGGATCATTGTCTTGTTGGAAGATAAATCTCCGTCCTAGTCTCAGGTCTTTTGCAGACTCCAACAGGTTTTCATCCAGAATGGTCCTGTATTTGGGTCCATCCATCTTCCCATCAATTTTAACCATCTTCCCTGTCCCTGCTGATGAAAAGGAGGCCCAAGCCATGATGCTGCCACCACCATGGTTGACAGTGAGGATGGTGTGTTCAGGGTGATGAGCTGTGTTGCTTTTACACCAAACATATCGTTTTGCATTGTTTCCAAAAAGTTGGAGTTTGGTTTCATCTGACCAGAGCCCCGTCTTCCACATGTTTGGTGTGTCTCCCAGGTGTCTTGTGGCAAACTGTAAACCAGACTTTTTATGGATATCTTTGAGAAATGGCTTTCTTCTTGCCACTCTTCCATAAAGGCCAGATTTGTGAAGTGTTCGACTGATTGTTGTCCTATAGACAGACTCTCCCACCTCAGCTGTAAATCTCTGCAGTTCATCCAGAGTGATCATGGGCCTCTTGGCTGCATCTCTGATCAGTCTTCTCCTTGTTTGAGATGAAAGTTTAGAGGGACAGCTGGGTCTTGGTAGATTTGCGGTGGTCTGATACTCCTTCCATTTCAATATGATCGCTTGCACAGTGCTCCTTGGGATGTTTAAAGCTTGGGAAATCTTTTGGTATCCAAATCTGGCTTTAAACTTCTCCACAACAGTATCACGGACCTGCCTGGTGTGTTCCTTGGTCTTCATGATGCAGAACCCTGAGACTATCACAGAGCAGGTGCATTTATACGAAGACTTGATTACACACAGGTGGATTCTATTTATCTTCATCGGTCATTTAGGACAACATTGGATCATTCAGAGATCGTCAATGAACTTCTGGAGTGAGTTTTGTGAACCGAAAGTAAATGGGCCGAATAATTTTGCACGCCCCACCTTTCTGTTTTATTATTACAAAAAAAGTTTAAATGATCCAATAAATTTTGTTCCACTTCACAATTGTGACCCACTTGTTGTTGATTCTTCACAAAAATTTTAAATGTTATATTTTTTTGTTTGAAGCCGGAAATGTGGCAAAAGGTTGAAAAGTTCCAGGGGGCCGAAAACTTTCTTAAGGCACTGTACATGCATTCATTCACATGCTCTTGCTCATACAATGTGACACACATACACACATTTGCCTTCTCATTGAATACTGCCTTCCCCTGGTAGGCAAGCTGCCTAACATACTGTACACCATCAGAGTACTGCCAGCAATGTTGCTATTATCTACTGAGCTGGCTGCATGTCGTTCTACAGACAGACTAGCCTTTTAGAGCAGCAGCTTAACCTCCTTCTGACCTAAACTATTATAAGCTGTGGCAATGTATTGGGACTTGCTTGGAAACAGTTTGTAAGTGAGTACTTGCTGATCGGCATCATCATCAGCTAATGTTCTCTCTTGCTGCAGCAGTGTCACTGTCGCCCAGGAAGGACAAGCTGCTTCTCTATAAATGCAGTCAGTGACATTTTGCAGACTGTAAAATATTGATGGGTCAGGGTTTAAGCTAAAGGTTCATGGGCCCTGGTGCAAGAGTTCAGTTTGGGCCCCCCCCTTCCCTCAGTGCTTTGTGGCCAGGGAAGCACATAGCCTTCAAAAATTTAAATGCCCCCCCGCTGAATTCTCAACCTAACCCCTTCCCTCCAACCAGAGGTGTAACTTAACCAGCATGCACTTTCTATAATACCGTTGTCTTCTTATGGGGCACAAGGATCTTTGGGCCCCCTCAGGCTCTAAGGCCCAGTAATGACTGCTACCTCTGCACCCCCTATAGCTACACCCCTGTTGCTGGATGTATGGACATGCTAGAGCAGTCTGTCATCCTCCTGGTCCAGGGGTTAGCAGCCCCCAGTGCCTCTTAGCAGCCCCCCAGTGCCTCTTAGCAGTCCCCCAGTGCCTCTTAGCAGCCCCCCCAGTGCCTCTTAGCAGCCCCTCAGTGCCTCTTAGCAGCCCCCATTGCAAATTGCCAGCCCACAGCAGCCTCATATTGAATAAAATAAAAATGCCACTTACCTGTCCTGGACACTGCCGCTCCTCTCTGCCCGCGCTCTCTCTTCTTCTCCCTGCCGCTGGCTGTGACCCGGCGTACAGCGTGAGGTCACAGAGCGCCCTCAAGCAGTGCGCAGCACAGCCGAACAGTGAACCAGGAAGAGGTAAGTACAAAGTCTTCAACGCTTCCTTGTCCTCCGGTGCTAATGAGCGCTTCCATAATGGAAGCGCTCATTCGCATTCTGCCCATAAGACGCAGGGGAATTTTCCCCCCACTTTTGAGGGAAAAGAAGTGCGTCTTATGGGGCGAAAAATACGGTATTTAAAAATAGTATCAATAAAAATATCAGATCATCTATATCAGATCGGCGGGTGTACCGGACTGTGTTCTCTTCACTATTTACCTGCTTACCACCGACATTGCAGCAGCGAGACGTGTAATTACAGCTCATTACGATGCTTGCTGCATTGTCGGTGGCAATCAGGGAAACAGTGAGGAGAACACAGTGGTTGGTACATGCTGGTCGGTGGTGGGTGTTGGCAGTCGGACCCCACTGATCTGATATTGATGACCTCTGACCTGAGAATAGGTCATTAATATAGGAAGAGTGGAGAACCCCTTTAAGTGTCAAAGTAGACAGCATCCTTAAGCAGCAGCTTAACCCCCCTTCTGACCTGAACTACTAGTGCAAGCTTTGGTACTGTATTGGGACTTGCCTGGAGTGTTCACTTCTCTGTAAGTGTACAGCCACGCATTTTTGTATGGTCCTTTTTTTTTTTACATACATGTGAAATTTTTCAGTTTGAGACATTTTGGGGGTCATTTATTAAGACTTAATGCAGGTGAAAACCCTATCTGGCTGATGTCGGAGCACTCGCCCTGATAAAGGCGACCCCCAGCCAACAGGAACCTAGGACCTAACTACAGAACCCTAAAACAACTGCTTCCTAAGAAACATGTATTTTTTGTCTCCCAGGGGACTCCAACGCGTTTCCCCATAAAGGATCATCAGGGAGTTAGTCTGGCAGCATAACAAGAGGCAGTGGCAATGTGGGAAGACTCTTACCTGCCTTAAATAGGTGAAGGACCTCCCCTTCAGGGTGCGTCATACTTGGGGGGAGTACTCCATGATGCAGTGCCCGACCAATCGCTTTCCCCGCCTATGGGAAGTGATGCATCAAGGGGTAGGTGTGTCTGTTTCTAAGGGGACTTACAGCGCGTCCCTCAGAGGCTCCCTGTGCTGATTGGCCCATGTGACCCTCCTCTCTCTGCTAAACGCTCCGACATCAGCCGGATAGGGTTTTCACCTGCATCAAGAATAGACTGATACAGGAAAAGCATTCAGGTTAGGGAGCACTCGCCACAACACAAAAGACGTCAGACTCACCAGCCAATACCAATAGAACAGGACTAGACCGAGATACTACAGGTGTAAATAGCACCAGTAACCCATATCTGTATGTGAAGCATTACCTATCTTTTAGCAAATATTTCATTAAAAGTTAAGCTTTAATCATCTTAATAAGGCACATTCAGTTCAGTAGTATTCTAGGTAAGCCACTGATGTACAAAAGGGGTGAGAGAACAAATCTCTAATACCTTTTCTATATACCTCATTTATTAAGACCAGCATTTTAGACGCCAGTCTTAATAACCCCTTGCGGTGGATCCTCCCAAGGCGCTGGTCTCTACATAACTTCGGCACATCCACCTCTGGTCTAAATATAAGCCAATTTAAAACATTTTGTACGCCTAAAACAGGAGTAGAAAATGATGAATGAGATAGGCCCGTCCAATGTCCCCCCCCCCCTTTTTTTAGACCCGACGTAAGCAGGTAAAATTTGCAGATTACAGCACAAATAACTGCGCCGCAATCTGCAACAGATGTACGCCAGAAAACTGGCGTATATCTGATAGTACATGACTCCCTTTGTATGTGCAATCGTATTGTCTGGCAATTTCAAAGGCTTATAGAGAAGGCTATAGATGGAAACACCAGAGACAAAATCTTCATCATCTTAAGCATCACTAACTTTTCACACAACTTTTGATATATCATAGAGATAAGCACAAGCATATCTCACTCTCTCTCCTTGCTGCACTACACATAAAAGTCTATGGGCCTCTCTTGATTCCATCCTCAGCAGGTCTGATCTCAAGAACGGAGCCCCACAGTAAATCGAGTGCAAGACTCACATGCGTGGTCACCCCTCCATTCACAAACCTAGTCTCCGGCCCAGTTCAGCAGGCGCAGTGATATCACTGCATCGCACCTTCTGCTGGGGACAGCTGCAGCCGGTGGAGCAGGGAGCTGACTACCATAGCATTCAACTGTAGCTACATCATCAGGACTCAGATACTTTGGTACCCCAGGTAGACACAGAATAATAAACAATTTAATTCATTCGCAACTGGTGTTTCTCTGACTGGAGTTGTTTTCCTTTTTTTCTTCACCTTCCAACACAAACCTCCATGAAATGTTTTCCCAAAGACTGCAGAGTCTCTATGGCCAGTGACGTAGCTATTGGGAGGGTTAAAACATAGCAGTCACATCTAGGCCTGTGTGCCCAATGACCCCTCTGCCATATAACAAGACACCAATATTATGATAGTACCTTGGGGGGCTGTTACAGATTTTGCATTGGGGCAAAAACAGCTGCTGCAGAACCTCATAATGCACATCTCAGCAGCTGGGGAACCTCGTAATACACACCTCAGCTGCTGCAGAACTTCATAATACACACCACGACTGCTGCAGAAAATCATAATACACACGTCAATTGCTACAGTACCTGATAATACACACCTCAGCTGCTGCAGAACCTTGTTATTCATCCCTCATCTGCTGCAGTACCTGATAATATACACCTCAGCTGCTGCAAAACCTTGCTATTCATCCCTCATCCGCTGCAGTACCTCATAATACACACCTCAGCTGCTGCAGAACTTCATAATACACATCTCATCTGCTGCAGAAAATCATAATACACACCTCAATTGCTACAGTACCTGATAATACACACCTTTTGCTGCTGCAGAACCTTGTTATTCACCCCTCATCTGCTGAAGTACCTCATAATACAAACCTCAGCTGCTGCAGAACCTCATAATGCACATCTCAGCAGCTGGGGAACCACATAATACACACCTCAGCTGCTGCAGAACTTCATAATACACATCTCATCTGCTGCAGAAAATCATATTACACACCTCAGCTGCTGCAGAACTTTATGATTGTAAGACAGATCCAGCACATCTTGATAAAAATAAATAAACAACCTACAAAAACCTCACCAACATCAAAAGCCCATGGAATATCACCACATCCACATCCAAAAAAGCCAATGGGACTCAAAATATACAAAAATATCAGCAAGCCTAATACAATAGAACATACCCTGTATTGTGACTCACTATGTTATATTGGTGGTGTTACTGCACAACCCACGATTCCTATATGGCTAAACATAAAAAAATCCCGAATATATCACGAGGGACAATGTCACTATCCAACATACATGATTATTCAAATATAAGATATACTTGATTGTGCAATGACACCGCGTATACAAGGTACGTATAATGTGAAAAACAGACCCTATACCTTTAGGGTATAGATGTAATCTGTCCCAAACATAATAAGAAAACATATAAGCATCCTATTGGAACATGCCCTGTGACATGGCTCACTGATAATCTGGAGTACAGCCCCACACTTGATGCGTGTTTCACCTCAAAGGCTTCGTCAGGAGTCTTGATAAAAACCTGATTCTTTTATTGGTCACCCTTTAGAAAATATCCATAAGATGCTTGTTCACAAACTACATATTTCGAATGTGGCATGATGAAGGACACAAAATGATGAAAGCCAAAATGTGTTTTGAAACTCGTACAGTGCCTTGCAAAAGTATTCGGCCCCCTGGAACTTTTCAACCTTTTGCCACATTTCAGGCTTCAAACAAAAAGATATAACATTTCAAAATTTTGGTGAAGAATCAACAACAAGTGGGTCACAATTGTGAAGTGGAACAAAATTTATTGGATCATTTAAACTTTTTTTGTAATAATAAAGCTGAAAAGTGGACCATTCCATTGTAGATTTTGCTTTATTTTTGGGATCATTGTCTTGTTGAAAGATAAATCTCCGTCCTAGTCTCAGGTCTTTTGCAGACTCCAACAGGTTTTCATCCAGAATGATCGTGTATTTGGCTCCATCCATCTTCCCATCAATTTTAACCATCTTCCCTGTCCCTGCTGATGAAAAGCAGGCCCAAACCATGATGCTGCCACCACCATGTTTGACAGTGGGGATGGTGTGTTCAGGAAGATGAGCTGTGTTGCTTTTACACCAAACATATCGTTTTGCATTGTTTCCAAAAAGTTTGATTTTGGTTTCATCTGACCAGAGCACCTTCTTCCACATGTTTGGTGTGTCTCCCAGGTGGCTTGTGGCAAACTGTAAACGAGACTTTTTATGGATATCTTTGAGAAATGGCTTTCTTCTTGCCACTCTTTCATAAAGGCCAGATTTGTGAAGTTTTCGACTGATTGTTGTCCTATGGACAGACTCTCCCACCTCAGCTGTAGATCTCTGCAGTTCATCCAGAGCAGGGCCGATTCTAGCTTTTCTGCTGCCTGAGGCAAACATTTAAATGGCGCCCCCTCCCATTAAAAAAATAGTATGAAAGCCAAGAAGCCACCAAACTCCAAGACTGTCCTGTCAGATATGGGATGGTACAAGCAGGGCCGATTCTAGCTTTTCTGCTGCCTGAGGCAAAAATTTAAATGGCGCCTCCTTCCATTAAAAAAATAGCATGAAAGCCAAGTAGCCACCAAACTCCAAGACTTTCCTGCCAGATCTGGGACGGTACAAGTACAGATAATATTATTGATATCACCTGCAGTCCTATGTAACACCACAGATAACACTAGTGTAGATCATGTGGTAGTGTTACCTGCAGTCCTATGTAAAACCACTGATAACACTAGTTCTGATAATGTGGCAGTGTTACCTGTGTTACCTGCAGTCCTATGTACAACCACATATAACATTAGTGCTGATAATGGGGTAGTGTTACCTGCAGTCCTATGTAAAACCACAGATAACACTAGTGTAGATCATGTGGTAGTGTTACCTGCAGTCCTATGTAAAACCACAGATAACACTAGAGCTGATAATGTGGTAGTGTTACTTGCAGTCCTTTGTAAAACCACAGATAACACTTGTGTAGATCATGTGGTAGTGTTACCTGCGTCCTTAGTGTGCCTCCCTGTGCCTCTCCCATGGACTCCATGCTGGCGGCACTGCCTCCTCTTCCGTCTTCTTCTTGCCCTTACAGAACGTCCTGATGCAGCTGCGTCAAGACATAGGAACACTGTGGGCATGGTGATGGTGACAAACACACAGGGACACACACAGAGGGATAGACATATCTGTGCCCCTTTCACAGTGGAAATACCCTCTTTGTGCCCCTCTGTGGCCCCTTCAAAGTAGTAATGCCCACTCTGTGCCCCAATAATAGTTATGCCTTCTTTGTGCCCCCTTCACAGTAGTAAAGCCCATTGTGCCCTCTTCATAGTAATAATGCCTATTGTGCCTCCTTCACAGTAGTAAAGCCCTCTGTGCCTGCTTTATAGTAGCAATGCCCTGTATGCCCCCTTTATAGTAGTAATGCCCTCTGTGCCCCTTTATAGTAGCAATGCACTTTGTGCCCCTTTATAGTAGTAATCGACTTTGTGCTCCTTTATAGCAGTAATGCCCTTTGTACCCCTTTATGGTAGTAATGCCCTCTGTGCCCCCTTTGTAGTAGTGATGTCCTTTATGCCCCCTTTGTAGTAGTAATGTCCACTGTGCCCCCATTATGGTAGTAATGCCCACTGTCCCCCTTTGTAATAGTAATGCCCTCTGTGTCCCCCTTTGTACTAGTAATGCCCACTGTGCCCCCCTTATGGTAATAATGCCCACTGTGCCCCCTTTATAATAGTAATGCCCTCTGTGCCCTCCTTTGTAGTAGTAATGCCCACTGTGCCCCCTTTGTAATAGTAAATGCCCACTGTGCCCCCTTTTTAGTATTAATGCCCTCTCCTCTGGTGCCCCCCTTGTAGCAGACATGCCACCTGTGTCCTCTTTGTGTTAAAAAAAAAACAAAAAACAAAACAAAACACAGTACCTACTCACCTTGTCCCGCTCCTGAAGTCCTCTCCTCCTCTGCAGCACTGTGTGGGCGGAGCCTATGCAGATTTCCGGGCTGCAAGCTCCGCCCACACACGCCGGCAGCGCGATCCCTGCGTGGAGGCTGAATGGTGGAGCAAGAAGTCTCTCTGCTTCACCATTCAGAGGCCGCTGGCCTGAAGGGGAGGAGCGCAGGGAGCTGAGAGGTAAGTGACAGACCCGCAGATCCCTGCGCTCCGGGAGGGAGGGGGGGCACGGACTGAATGCCCATCTTAAAGGGAAAACGGGCGGCATCCACCAGCAGTGTTTAACTGCTGTGTGGATGCCGCCCCCTCAAAAATAAAGAAAACTGCCGCCTGAGGCAAGATCCTCATCTCACCTCATGGCAGAAGGGGCCCTGATCCAGAGTGATCATGGGCCTCTTGGCTGCATCTCTGATCAGTCTTTTTCTTGTTTGAGATGAAAGTTTAGAGGGACGGCCGGGTCGTGGTAGATTCGCAGTGGTCTGATACTCCTTCCATTTCAATATGATCGCTTGCACAGTGCTCCTTGGGATGTTTAAAGCTTGGGAAATCTTTTGGTATCCAAATACGGCTTTAAACTTCTCCACAACAGTATCACGGACCTGCCTGGTGTGTTCCTTGGTCTTCATGATGCAGAACCCTGAGACTATCACAGAGCAGGTGCATTTATACGGAGACTTGATTACACACAGGTGGATTCTATTTATCTTCATCAGTCATTTAGAACAACATTGGATCATTCAGAGATCCTCAATGAACTTCTGGAGTGAGTTTTCTGAACTGAAATTAAATGGGCCGAATAATTTTGCATGCCCCACTTTTCAGTTTTATTATTACAAAAAAAGTTTAAATGATCTAATAAATTTCATTCCACTTCACAATTGTGACCCACTTGTTGTTGATTCTTCACCAAAAATGTAAAATGTTATATCTTTTTGTTTGAAGCCTGAAATGTGGCAAAAGGTTGAAAAGTTCCAGGGGGCCGAATACTTTCACAAGGCACTGTAGCTTGTGACTTTTTTAAAGAGTGACCAATAAAGAATTGGGTTTTTATCACGACATTGTGCTAGATCTGTCTTACATTCCACCATTTCCAGAGCAGCTTTCTCTGTGCACCATCTCAGCTTCCTGGGAACCAGATGTTCTATAGTGGAGCAGTGAGCTGGATGACTTTCCCTTCCTATTTACTGGTTAGAACATCATAATACACACCTTAGCTGATGCAGAACCTCATTATACAAACCTCAGATGCTGCAGAACCTCATTATACAACCCTCATCTGCTGCAGAACCTCATAATACACACCTCAGCAGTTGTAGAACATCATATTACACACCTTATCTACTGCAGAGCCTTATAATACACACCTCAGCTGCTACAAAACCTCATAATACACACCTCAACGGCTGCAGAACTTCATAATACACATCTCAACTTCTGTAGAACCTCATAATGCACACTCTCTGTGCTACAGAACCTCATAATACAGCCCCCCATCTGCTCCAGAACCTCATAATATAGCCCCCCCCATCTGCTCCAGAACATGATAATACACACCTCAGCTGCTGAAGTACATCATAATACACACTTCGACTGCTGAAAATCATCATAATACACACCAACAATGCGTGACCCCTCCATGCCAAAGTCTCAATCCACAACCCCCAAGCCCTACTTTTAAAGACATTTATGGATGGACATTAAATTTAGTGCTACAAAACATAATGCCTTGACAACTTCTTTCATCCATGTCTCATCTCTGCAGAGTTTGGCACACAGACATCTTAGATTGCTCATAGTACCCCCTACAGTACCCCAATAGCAAGAGCAAGAAGGCTCTTAACATTCAAAAATGAGATCATATCTATTGTTCATGCATTTACGTATTCTACTGTCTAGTGAGAAGATCCAGAAAGATTCCCTATTAAATAGCATCCTGCTGAAAGGTGGGTGGAGGAAGGTTTTTAAGGAAGTGAGGTGTGCACATGTAATATGGAAAAGATTAAGACACTGCACTGAAACGCATAGGCCGCTTTGTGACTCCAGTTGCCATATGGATTTTAAAAGTAAGAAATAAATGCTTTGGATTTTAACTACGGTCTGGATGCTGGGATTTTGTTTTTGTTTTGAACTTCACAGACTTTAAAATGAAGCACAGAGAAATAAATGGGTGTAGGATGGAACCTGTATTACAAAGAACAAAGAAATACTGAAAAGGGTCATGTTGTCCCATGATAACAACTTATCCCTTATCGACAGGATAGTATAAGCATCTGATTTGGCGGAGATCTCACCACTGGGACCCCCACTGATCACTAGAGTGGAGGCTGTTTTCCCCCATTTGAATGAGGTGGCAGGCACACGTGTGTCCACTGTTCCATTTAATTCTATTAACCTCTCAGAAATACAAGCACTTGTACTCAGAAATGTCTGGAGCACACGTGTGTCTGTCACTCCATTGAGATGGGGAGCATGGGCCCCCGTTTTATTGATGACTCGATCTCTAAAGTGGGGACCCCAGGCGTCAGACACTTATCCCCTTCTAAAGAGGAAGAAGTTCCCAGTTTAAGACTTTTAATATTCATAATGGTTCAGGCTGTGCAGCGCCTGTGCTGTGAGTTCTGTTCATATATTTTATTCACTGCATTATCTATATGACATACACTGGGGTTATATCCGGTTGTGTTGTTGCAAATATATAGGTCCTGTTAACGTAAATCCTGATGTGCTAGCATTTCTATACATTGCCATCTCCTCTATAGATTATAGTCATTGTTCAGGCCACAAAACTCCTGAATTAGGCCTCCCTGCATGTGCTGACTGAGGAATTTCAGTAAAGCTGTCTCTATCTGTCTGTGGCTCTTTGAGCAGGCTATATAAACCCCAGCAGATATAGCACTCATCATGCTGCCTCTGGACTCTAAGCTGCTCGATCGTGGAAGGTAAGTTCTCATAGTCAACAGCCGTATTCTTGGCATCAGTAAAATTAGCTGGATCACGCTATTTATTGCTCATAGCGCTAAAGTAGCTCAGCTTCTTTTCTAGTGTGATTTAGTCTAATTAAAAAGTAATACGCAGTGATTTAAGTTTTTATGCAAATTTGCTTTGGCCTAAAATATTTAGCAGAACATAGTTAGGTAAATGCTCCATAAAGAGCCATTGCATTACGAGCATGGTGGGTAATAATGAGCTTGGAGGATGGTGAGACCAACTGAGCAGACTTGGAAATGGACCATAGAGAACACTGTACACTGGTCTGTGCCAATTCCTGCCAGCTGGCGTCTACAGTAATAATCAATTCTATGCTATACCATTGGAATTCATTGCGTATTACTGCCAAATGTGGAAATGCATTGATTGCATCATTCTGGGAGCAATAATACTTACATTAAAAAAAAAAAAAAAATTACTATTTTTTTTTGTTCAGATATTTCTTTATTGAATTTAAACCTAAACCAAACATCCAGTGTATCAAACAATGGCACAGTTAAGTCATTGGTTTGACATGTTTGTGTACATAGCATTAAATACTACATACAAGATGAATGTATATAATATAGTGGCTCACCCCTCTAAATTACTAGATCAAGGTGCACTGACAATTGGCCAACCCACTGCCCAAAAAAGTATAAACATATAGATCGAAATAACAGGCACCTAGGAATTGCACCTCTTATCACATGAGTAAATGTTAATTTGTTGAAAATAGATGCATAAAGGTATAACCATAAAAATATCTAAAATTAAAAGTATATACAAATATATAAAACATATATCAAATAAAAAATATATATCTCTATGAGCTGACACCCCAAATAGAAATATAGTAGGCTGTTATCTTATTAATTCTAACATGTGTCTGAATGGCGACACATAGAATGGCGGTAAGTGTATCTGAATGGCGACACATCGCATGGCGGTAAGTGTGTCTGAATGGCGACACATCGCATGGCGGTAAGTGTGTCTGAATGGCGACCCACTGAATGTCGGTAAGTATACTTACCGCCATTCTATGTGTCACCATTAAGACACATGTTAGAATTAATAAGATAACAGCCTACTATATTTCTATTTGGGGTGTCAGCTCATAGAGATATATATAGTTTTTATGGTTACCGTATATCTTTATGTATCTATTTTCAGTAAATATTACATATAGTTTAGAGACGTACCATGAGATTTGAGATACCAATGATCAGGTTTTGACGATAAAAAACATAAACAATAAACCACCCCTCCAGTGCCCTCCGGCCCCAGATACCCACTAATCCATCTTATCTACCATCCCCTTTTCAACCTGTCCGAGCAATACCTTAGTGTATATTACATTTGTATGTAATTCTCAGAACGCATGAATATCCTTCTCTTAACCACACAGCATATCCAGGAAAGAGAGGTACCGTATTTGCCCTGACATCCCTCTATTCTGATGTTCCTTCTGTGCGGGACAATAAATCATCATTGTTATTTTGGATAGAGAATTTGGTAAAACAAATTCATCCTTGTTTGCCTGTCTATGATCCATACATTTACCCATTTGATAAGTAAACCTGGAATACTGATAGCAGTAATAATGAGAAAACCGGTTTGGTTACATATCATAAAACAGATAAAACTGGCACCAGGCAATATTTGCATTTGTATCCAAGGAAAAGCAGTTCTTTAGGGCAGATGCATTGGTATATCAATCACGTTCTCAAGCCAGTCAAATTACAGAACCCAGACAAACATTTTGACATGAGGAATAGCTAAATTTGCCCGAGTACAGATGACAGAATGCACTGATCTGTCAACTGCTTAAAATATGAGTTTCTCCATGATTTTATGGCTTCAGTCAGGATACATGCGGCACTTATATGTCAAGGGCTTGTGTAACATTTGAAAGAGCTGGGTCATCTGAAATCTAATCTGGGATAGACTGTGATAAATGATTAGTTAAGGGTACAGTCAGACGGTCAGGTTTCCTGATGCAGTTTTGGTAGCCAAAACCAGGAGTTAATTAAAAAATGTGAATTAACTCTGTCCTTTATACTTTCTTTCCTTTCCTGGTCCACTTCTGATTTTGCCTTCTAAAACTGCATCAGGAAACCTGACCACGAGGCCGTACCCTAATAGTGATTATACCGAGAAAACACCGATCTTATGTATAAGGTCGCATCATATTCTGGTTATGTGATTATTTACTAGGTGCCTATGGCAATGGGTTTCTATCCTCTTCTCCTCTTGGACATGATCAACAAGTAACAAGGGAAGGCATTTGTTTCCTGAAAGAGTACTTAATAATTGAAACAGACTAAAGCTGATGTAAAGGAAAAACTAATAGTAGAGGCTTAAAAATATCCACTGTGGAAGAAACATGTTAATTAATATTTTACAAATATATTATAAATATTTAAAAACACATCAAATAAATAAGTTAAAATAAATAAATACATACATAATAAATAAATAAAGGGCCCAATTAGTTTTTTTTTTTTACCATTTCTACTATGTTTCTCTACGTGACCGAACACAAGATAAAATAAAAAACGATATAATAAGAAAGAGTTATGGCTTACAAGCAGCTTTATCTGTGGTACATTGCCGTTTAATTTCGTAATGCAATCAGCTTTTGTGTATTCTGTGAGAAGCGCCATGATCCTTCCCATAAAATAAATCCTTGCAATATGCACAGGTCTCTTATTTGTTTAGTTACCTGAACTATGAGAAGCATTGCCATAATCTTACAAGTCCCTGTAGGACTACTTTTAATTTCTTCATAACCCGTGCTCCTTTCAATGTACACAGAGAACATGAGTTCTATGGACCTGCATGCATGGGCCAATACACAGGGCATTGGTCTGATATGAAATGTTTACACAGGGCAGTTGTGCCACATAACAGACATCCCCCGACAAACATCAGCACATTCACACCGGCAATTATCAGCAATGAGAGCTCATACAGACATTTGTTCTTAATAATTGTAAATAGTCCTAAGACTAATTGGTCATTTATGATAATCCATTACGCCAAGAACCTGTTCCACACTCATCTTCAGTTGGAGATTTTTTTCTGCCAGTCTTCATAGGAATAGTTCACCACAGGGTAACTTCATCATTGCATGGTATATCAATATGCCATATGGATGGGTCGGGGCTGCTAAATGCTAAAGCCTCTTGCTAATAGAGGGTGAACTGAAGTGGAGACCCTGTGCTCCTCTATTTTTTTATGTCCCCCCACCCAGTGGGAGCTTTAAAGAGAGCTATACAGCACCCAGGCTGTCTTCACTGGACTTCCGGTCCCCACAGCTAAACTGCCTGCAAGGAAGCTGATCCGGAGGAAGGCAAAAACCCCCAATTTTCCCCACTTTAGGGAAAAAATTCCTTCCCGACTCCAATCAGGCAATCAGAATTACTCCCTGGATCAACGACCCCTCTCTAGTAACTATAACCTGTAATATTATTACCCTCCAAAAATACATCCAGGCCCATCTTGAACTCTTTTAGTGAACTTACCATCACCACCTCCTCAGGCAGAGAGTTCCATAGTCTCACTGCTCTTACCATAAAGAATCCTCTTCTATGTTTATGTACAAACCTTCTTTCCTCCAGACGCAGAGGATGTCCCCTCGTCACAGTCACAGTCCTGGGGATAAATAGATCATGGGAGAGATCTCTGTACTGACCCCTGATATATTTATACATAGTTATTAGATTTCCCCTCAGTAGTCGTTTTTTCTAAAGTGAATAACCCTAATCTTTCTGGGTACTGTAGTCCACCCATTCCAGTTATTACTTTAGTTACCCTCATCTGAACCCTCTCCAGCTCTGTTATGTCTGCCTTGTTCACAGGAGCCCAGAACTGTACACAGTACTCCATGTGTGGTCTGACTAGTGATTTGTAAGGACTATGTTCTCTTCACGGGCATCTATGCCTCTTTTGATGCAACCCATTATTTTATTGGCCTTGGCAGCAGCTGTCTGATACTGGTTTCTGCGGCTTAGTTTGCTGTTCACTAAAATTCCTAGGTCCTTTTCCACGTCAGAGTTACCCAATATTTTACCATTTAGTATGTACTTGTGACTTGCATTATTCCTTTCTATATGTAAATAACCTTACATTTGTCAGCGTTAAACCTCATCTGCCACTTCTCTGCCCAAGCCTCCAGTCTATCCAGATCCATCTGTAGCAGTGCACTGTCCTCTTCTGTGTTAATTACTTCACACAGTTTAGTGTCATCTGCAAAAATTGATATTTTACTGTACAAGCCTTCTACAAGATCATTAATAAATATATTGAAGAGAATAGGACCCAATACAGACCCCTGTGGTACCCCACTAGTATCTATTATCTATCTATCTATCTATCTATCTATCTATCTATCTATCTATCTATCTATCTAAACTCACACATCCATGTATGCAAAGTTCTTATGTTAAGAAGAACTGTCCCCGGTTTTATTTGCCCGGCTACACATGCAGGAACAGTAATGCCAGATTGATTATTTAATGCAGTGGCTGGCATAGCAAGTAAGCTTTTAAGTGCAGTCATCCGGGATACCCTCTGAACACTTTCCAATACAAGCAACATTAACTGAGCACTCTCAGAAGACACAAGGCAAACAAAAGCATCTCGCTCATTAATTCATTTAATTGATTTAGAACCCAGAGAGAACATCATTTTTAAAGGGATACAATCAGTGGGCGATATCATATTATAACGCCATCTGTCACCATTCCACGCTATGGACCATTTATTAGATGAAATTGGATTTTACAAATTATCAAACTCTCTAAATGTTGTCTATTTCTTTCTACAGGACAGAGCCAATATGACTCAGCACTGTACTAAATTTGCTGGACATTGGAAGGTAAAGTTTTCTTTTTTTTCTGCATTGAATGTGCCGTATTCAATCTGCCCTAACCAATTTGTATTAACAAAGGTTGAATTTAAAGGGGTGCCCTGGAAATAGAATTTACAGACAGCATAAATGTATGCTGCAGTATAACCACTATTGGGTGGGGAGGGGACGCGTACATAATGCATCTGCTTTTTGCTTTTACAAATCTTAGTACCTAATAACATTATATCACAAATTGATGTTTAGTGACAGCAGACCCCCTTCCCAAGGCCCTATGATATCCATAGTGCACAGTATGTAGGTATAATACATAAAATAATACATGAAATACTTAGCACATTATGCACATTGTAAGATCTGAGTTGGGAGAGAAGTTAGTGTCAGTACTTCCTATGTGCACTTTTAAATACCACTTTACACAGCCGACATTTATAGGCCACTCTCTTCCACAGTTACAGTCACAATCCCATAGGTTGCTGAACTGAACACCCATATACTGTATATGATATGACGTTTCAGCATGTGTATGGAGGCGTCCCAACTCTTCTCCATTGGCAGATGTTGGGGGAAAGAAGTATTCAGCATGCTGCATTTCAACCTGCGTGATCCTTTGTTCTCATGGGAGATAAGCTGAAACCAGAAGTGTCTGGCAGCGGCTATTACCTGCTCCCCATTGAGAAGACATGCACACTTGGACAAGCATGCATGTGTATGGACGCTTGGCTGTCAGGTGTATGGTCTCCTTTACTCTTTGGATAGAGCTTTCTCTGGAGTTGCAGTGTATTGTAGTATGATGTAGAAAAAAACTAACTGTCCCATAATGCATTGCAGCAGTTCCATTATAGGAGTCACATTATAGGACCTCAGCTGCTATAGATGTGTCTGTTAACAGAGTGTGGACTGACTTGATTAGCAGACAGCATTGTAAAAGTGCACAGTGGCATATACACCATGAAGGCAGATCATGTAACTGCCATGGGGCCTGTGAAGAGGTCGAGCCCTGCACTAACCTGCTTTTTCTGTTCCGAGATACTACAATTTCTTACAGCCACCACTAGGGGGAGCTCATTACAAAGAGATTATTTACAGCTTCCATTACATATAGTGGTAGCTGTATAAAAAAGTGCAATTAGCTCCCCCTAGTGGTGGCTTCTGGCAGCCAATTTTATAATATGCTGTATAAACGGAAGCAGATTTGTCAATGTATTTATACTAGTTGTCTGGTATAAGTACATTGAGAAATATGGTGTTCAGAATAGCTGCCATATTTCTGAAGAACCTGTTCTACTTTTTTCGACATAGAAGTCGGTGAGGTGGAGCAAAGCTGTTTTATTATTAAATATTTCTTCCACTTAATACAAAAACTTGTCAGAAATCTGGGGAGTTGCACTTTGCACTCTGCACATACTTACAGGAAAACTTGGTGAGAATGTACTTCTGGAATTATACAAACTTTATTTGAGGGTCAGCAGCGCAAGATAAATTCTGAAATGTATGTACATAGACACCTATGGTGCATATCAAGTACAGTATGTTTTTTAATATATATTTCTATCATTGTTGAGAGTACGATTATCCCCAGTGTTTGACCACAAACTTCCATAAATATTATACGTGGGTCAAAAAGCATTATCCATAATTCATACTCACCAAGACTGTGATAACTAGCCAGCCGTAAACCATCATTTTAAGCAGACATCTATTCCCAGAGGTTGGCATCAGATTTATATCTCTAAAAGCATAATGTTCTGCTCGAGAAATGTCCTCCGTTCCCTGGAAGAGAGTTGATAGCCCAAATTACCCTCCAGATCGAGGAAGACATGAAGCATAATTGAACATGGATACTGTCCAGTGGTGAATCGTGTCATCTCCTAGACAGATATGTTTTCTCTACTGCCATTCATTGAATCTATGGGGAAATCTTCGTACCTTCCTCAGTGTCAATTTTCTGGCCGTATTAACATTTGTATCCATGTCCTTGCTTTATCGCCTGTTTCACTTTCCTTTACTTTCAGATTATTGTCTGGGACGAAGAATGTTTCCAGGGTCGCAGACATGAGTTTACATCTGAGTGTTACAATATCATGGAAAACGGATTTGAAACTGTCCGCTCATTTAAAATAGAGAGTGGGGCGTAAGTATCAGCAAGGATGGGGGATGTAGTCACGACCGCACCCTGTTTCTGTAGATAATGAAACTAACTTGTTAACATTTTTGACTGAGGAACCATCAACAGTAAAATGGTACATCTATTTCTACTGGTATCTGATATGTATTAGCTAATAAATTTGGGCTTCCAGAACTCAATTAAAGGGAACCTCTACATGTTTTTTCTTTGAATGTGTAAGGCTACTTCCAGCGGCACAGTGGGCTAGGGTTAGATATATATATATTGTTTGTTTTCTCAGTGGCATAAGCTGCTTCCAGAGGTGTCTGGCAGCGACATACTCCTTTCTCTCTCCATTAAAAACACTATCATATCATATTAGAGAGCATCACTGAATTCAATAGCAGCCTTCATGCTTTGGAAAGAATATTATCTGTGTAGGAAACTCAAATTTATGGGAAGCTCTGACCAGACCTGAAGGGTGTTAAGAGGCATTATCAAGTAATGCAGCCTCTTCCTGCCTGGGTGTTGTTAATCCGCCATCCCTTAGGGCCCCTCTGACGCTATCTCCTGACATATCTCTATGACATATCAGAAGATAACTGAAGATAGAAATGCTCTTTAAAGGCTATGTACACCTTTGGAGGCAATTTTTATTCATTATTGTATTTCACTCATTTTTGTTAAAAAATCATATTTTCAATTGGCCCCTATTAAAAATATTGAGCCAATCTGTCACAAAGGGTTAACTGTTTTTCTACCTGAGTGACTGGTACTTTCACTTTGTGGCAGTCATCTAATAACCCTTATCTCTAAATTACTAAGAGATCATAAACACTTATTTAAGCCACATTCTTATCAGTAAGTTAAGAACAACTATAATGAGTGTTTATAATGTCAGAGAGCAGAGACAAGGAGTCCGTCTGGTCCCCAGATGATGGAAAAGACAAAAATCCACAGGCAGCTAGTAGAGCATCTCAGCTCTGTACACAAACAAGGATTCCATATTGTTAATAAAGACCAATTGAAAAAGTGATTTTTAGCTCAAAATAAGTACAATATATTATGCAATAATAAAAAAAAAAACATTGCCCCAAAGGTGTACATAGCCTTTAAGGTAAGCACTGTGGCAAATGACACAGATTTTGCTGCGGGCTTGTTACAGATCTTGTTACAGATTTCACCCTATACATCGCAAAGGGCGAAAAGCCACAGAAAAAATTGGTACTTTGCAAGGCTAAAAATGTGCACTGCATGTCAGTTTTTCCACACAGATTTTCCGCACATGGCGTGGATGAGATCTGTTGATATATACCCAAATACAACTGGGTGCATGTACCCTAAAGTGTTAGACCAACGAACTGTAATAATGAAATCAGTTTGTGGGGATGATGTCACATTTGTCAGGCATGTTTCATTCTTGCAGTATTTCTAGAACAGTACAGCTATGTGATAATGGCTGCATTACAAAGGGGATGGAACAAATTAAGTCAGGTCTAAAACTACTTTGCCGTGTGGTCTGTAAGTAAGCTAATGAAATAGTTCTGTACATAGGTAAATCCACCCTAGACATTGCATTTATCCCTGTACAAATACATATTTGATAAACGTGGGGAAGGCAGTCGATACAGATTATTAGGCTGAAAGAATGTTTCCACTGTATAATTGAAAGCCTGTTTTAAATGCATATATTATTTTTATACATGTGTTTAAAACAAACATTCACTCATATTCCCTGTGGGGAAGTGAAGCTTATATTTTCCTTATTACATGAGGGAGATTTTCAAATTAAAAACCCAAGTTTATGGTAAAACAACAAGTATACATGCCACATTTAATAAAGGGGTCCCACAAAATTATTGTTCAAACCAGCACCTGGATCTGAATATTTTTGTGATTCAATGAAATTCAAAATTTAGAATAGCCACTGAGCCATTCAATAAAATGTATCTGTATAGCGCCACCTGCTGTTTTTTTCTTTTCCTCATTTCTCTGTCCACCTCACTGAGGAGGTCACACCTGCTCAATTCCATCTTTTACTTGCCACCAGCTGAATCTACTGTTAGAAGCTGTTACAGGGAGAGAGCTGCAGCAAAAAGTACATGCCCCTGTGTTCTGATAGGAAGAAAGCTGCAGCAGAAAGGAAATGCTCCCTGACCTGCTAATCTAATTCTAATAGAGCAATTAGAGCAATAAATGGGAAGATCTCTTGATCCATGTGAGGCACAGTGCTGGTTCTAGCTTTGTTAGAAATTGATTATCATGTACTATATGATGTCTGATTTTTACTTTTTTAATTAATCATGGGATAACCCCTTTAAGTACTTTAAAAATATTTTCCGTGCCACCATGTTAATGTTAAATTGTGGTGCAACATAAGCAAACTAATAGGTGGTATACATTAACACTAGACAATCTAAAGATGCACTCAATTTATAATCCACTTTGATAAATCTGTTGCATTTTAGACTGTCTAGTTTCTTTCCACTGTCTAATAATTAGTTGGACCAACAGTGTTGAATCATAGAGGGTTTGGATTGCTAATCATACCTTTTTTAAAATAATTTTATTATCTTTATTACCTTTTAAAAAATGTTTTAACTCATCATGCAAACAACCATAGTTTTGGCTTGCCTCCGATCCTCATTTTTTGTGAAACACTGACCTATTCATTTCTATGGTACGCAAAAAATGCTGCATGTCCATCCCACAAATTATAGAACAAGTCCTATTCTCATCACTTTTGCAGAGAAGGATAGCCATTTCTACTATTAGGACCGATAAAAATGTGGCATATATACAGGGCTGGTATCAGTATTTTGCAGATTTGCGGACCCCAAAACACATAAGGTCGTGTACATGAAGCCTTTATGAGGGAGGCACTTCACTTACAGAGGAAATGTAGAAGTTCTTGGCAGTCATTCAGATGAGCTGTCCAAATAATGGCTCACGAGCAGGAAATACACCTCTATAATAGGACAGAGAGAGGTTTCCTGATAGGAAAACCATTTTCACTATAGTTTTCCATAATTTATGGTTTTTGGACATCTAATGAATTTCTTCAAAAACGAAAATAACATCGATCAGGTACTGCATTTCAAATACCACATTAACATTACTGATAAAATGGTATAAATACATATAAGCTATTATATCTTTTCAGTTATCTCAAATATAAAACTAAGAGTAGTGAGGAAATAAGGTGTTTGTTGGATGTCGTGTCCTTGCCATTGGCATTCAATTTCCTTAAACTTGCAGTAAAAGGAAAGTGTTTGTTATATTCCCACAGCTGGGTTGGATATGAGCACTTAGGATTCCAAGGTCAGCAGTTTGTCCTGGAGAGAGGAGAGTACCCTCGCTGGGAGGCCTGGAGTGGCAGCAATGCTTACCATGTTGAGAGAATGACCTCCTTCCGACCAATTGCCTGTGCTGTAAGTATACATCACATAGCGGTCCACAGGGAGCGTGTGATAACTGTTTTCACTTACATGATTGCTGTTTAACATGCCCAATTAACGGGCTATGAATAACATTGCATTTAAAGGACACAAGCAAAAATGTTCATCTAGGATTTATTGCTATAGTTATACTTACCAACGTTTCAGTTGGTAAAATTGGGACATATAAGCCCCCCACAGGGAATGCCTAGACCCCACCTATTGGCCGGGTTTGTGCTAGTCCCGCCCATTTTCAGCCTGGGACAGCACAAATTTGCCAGGACTGTCTCTAAAAATCAGGGACAGTCCCGCCAAATTCAGGACAGTTGACAACTATCTAGTTATAGTATTAACACAGTAAAGTATAGATTATATTTTATTGATTTTATGGATCACTGGATTTATATGCTCGGACATGTTCATACAGCAGATTATCCACGCATTTCAGAACATATTCCGCTCTGAATTCTGTAGTGAAGGCATGTCCTATTGTTCTTCAATGGGAATCCACACTGCCATTCATATGGTTGAATTTTTTTCATTCGTATGAGACTGAGAGTGAGGTTCCCATAGGAATACATAGAGAAACTGACTTCCTGTCCACACATAAGATGCTGTGTCAGTTGGTGAGTCTGATTGCTGGTCACATGACACAGATGAGAAGCATCAGGGAGATATAACTCACAAATACAGTCACTGGTAAGAAGATTACATTCACTACAGATTACATCATGTACCTTTCTAAAAGGTCAGAGAATAACATTTTTGGTGGGAGTTCTACTTTAATGATATACCAACTTCTCTTGCTGATTTTAATCTACCAATAACAGCTATGACAATAGTTAACAGTCCTTCACATGCAATGAAGTAGACATTAGGATGTATTGCATTGTCTGGTTAAGATGGTGGTCAGCCCCTTTTCCTACCGGGACGCACATATGATATGTCCACCCCGATCTTATTCCAAGTTCAACTCCAAATGAAATTGTCTTCTACTAGACCTTAAGGACCCTGTTTCATCAGAGGTTCTTAATTGTGCCTGAACTTGGGCCCATCAGAGGATCCTCTGGTGCACTAGTCCACCCCCGGCTACTTGAGCATCTTTTGTTTTTTCTTTCTTTTATATAATATATATATAAAAGAAAGTAATATTATATAAAAAATGTGGACAATCACTTTTAGGCCTCATGCACATATCTGTATCTATTTTGCAGTCCATAAACTGCGGATCAGCAAAATACAAATAACAGCCATGTGCATGTCTTACTCCCATGCCTTTTCTTGTCCGCAGGTCCTGTGTATATAGGCCCTAAACTGTTAATTTATTATTGAGGGAGCATGCTGACAAAATTACAATTGGCCATTAGACTGACAAACCAATTCAAAAGTGACAACCAGTAGGGCTGTACTTCATATATACTTTTTTCTGTTTAGGATCTACTCCTGTTTTTTGTATAAAAAAGAATAAAATTGGGCTACCTCTTTTTTTGGGTAAATTAAACTATTTATAAAAATTATGCAAAGAAAAGGTTTGGGATGTAGGCCAAAGGAACTAATGAAAGTTTTAAAATGATATTAACATTGAGGGCGTTTATAAGAGCTGGTTATGATAACGTAGCTAGTCCAGCAGCTCATTATGTGTTTCAGGGAACAATCATGATGATGCATTTTAATTAAAGTATGTTAGTGTTCCCAGCTTTGCAAACATTTGGAGGAACATAATGTTAATATGTATACTTACAAAAATGCCTCTAATAAAGGTTAATCTAAAAGGGGAAGTAGGAAAAGTGTCATCATAAAGTGAAATCTGGTTTTTATGTGAATTGTGAAACTTTTTTTTTTTATTTTTAGTATTTTTTTTTAATTTTTAACCTACCTATCTACATTTTAAAAAATCCTGGCACGGACCTAAATATGTTAAGACTTCCTGCTGTTTGAGAGCAGCCATATGAGCCATAGACACAATAGTAAGGATCTGACATAATTGACTTCAATGGGAGGTTTTCCAAGGCATGCTCTGTGACCTGTGCAGAGGGAGGAAGTAGATAAGCTGTGATATTACCTATTGTGAATGGTGAATCATGTGTTATCTCTACAAAGGTGTTATTTGTGATTGTAATCCTGCCTGTGATGACAATGAGATGACTACTGAAAAGTTACCTTTATGGAACAGAAAGGCTAAAAATATTATAAGGCCTAGAGGCCAGTCCGAAAACTAGCTTAAATGAGAGCACCCAAAGCCTTCAATATTTCTCTCCACAATATTTTACAAAAATTCTAAAGTCAAAATTCTCTTGAAACAGCAATTTCCTAATATATATTTACTTTTACTGCATTTTTTCATTATTATTTTTTTTGCACTTGCTGGTAGAAAAGCTGTATTTTTTGTATACCCTTTTTAGTAAAATATGTGTATTTTTTAAGTATTTTTTTTTACCATATAACCCTTAAATAGAAGTTACATTTTTATTTGCCTTTGTCCATAGTTTATTTTAATTTACAGTATAACATCAAACGTCATACAGTCACATTGTCTGGGTGAGGTTTTGGATATGATAAAATATTGTCATTGGGATATTGTCAATATAGTAGAGTGCAGTGTAGTAGTATAGTGTCAGTGCAGTATAATTTAAAGATTTTTACTTTATTTTTTATTTTTGTTTTTTTTATGTCTGTCAAAACGAGGCAAAAAATAATTTCATTGATTTTTTTTCCCACACCATTTCCCTTATACCTGGAGCTGCCATACCAGTTACAGGAGAAACAGATGTTATAATTTTTGACACATCCAGAATGTCAGTCACATCACTAGTCTCCTGGCGATCACACCATGATAGAGGCAGCTGCACTGCAAAAGGCATCTTAATGATGTTGCAAAAAGCATTTTGTCAGTCAATAAGGGATTAAACAATTTAGTGAATAACATTTTCTGTTATGGGGCTCATAAGTGGTCTCATAAATTTATAAAGAAAAGGGGATAGGAATTGGTTTCTCCGCACACATTGCTAGCATAGAATGGTACACGAATGCCTGTATGTAAATAAAGACTGGACCGACTTGCAGACTCTAATTACATATGAGATATGTAATCATTAAAAATATGATTTGTCAAGTGTTCAACAGTAAGCAATTACCTGGTTAAATAATTTTCAAATAAACTATTCAATTTTTGTCTGTATGTTTTTTTTATAGAATCACCGTGACTGTAAGATGACCATCTATGAGAGAGAAAACTTCCTTGGAAGGAAAGGAGAGCTGAGTGATGATTACCCCTCTCTTCAGGCTATGGGCTGGTCTAACAATGAAGTTGGCTCTTTCCGTGTCCAATCTGGAGCGTAAGATTATCTATTTTTCTATCTATCTATCTATCTATCTATCTATCTATCTATCTATCTATCTATCTATCTAATCTTCCAAAGAAATGGTAGCACTCCCAGATTTCTGCTCCTTACCTGGAGCCATTTTAAAAATAATTATGTAAGCTACATTCCAGGATGAGAAATTTAACCACTGGCACACCATAAGTTTTCCTATTGGACTTACACAGTGCTGCTTTCATTTGCTTTTCTATATATTTCTGTATTTCTATTGAAAAAATACAGTAAGAATTTATACTTGTATATACAGTTAGTAAAGATGTTGTCCAGTTTATATATGGGGCAGAGTGAGTTAAAAAAGATGCATTACTCACCTCACCTATCCTCCTCCACCGCCGTCCGACACTAACCAAGTTCCAGCTGGTCTCTATATCCTGTTTCCAACTCGACATTCAGGATAATGCTGTGGAGATGCCTGCTCAGCCAATGACTGTCTGAGGCGGACCAGTAAGTGGAGACCAGCAGAGACCTGGTAATTGTCGATGGTGAGGTGAGTGATGCTTCTTTTTTATTTATTTATTGTTTTAACTCATTCTGCTCCGTATTAAAAAAAAGAATCCTGCTGGTCAACCTAAGCTTTTTTTTTTAAATAATACTGGAAAACCTCTTGACAATTCTCTGTGGTTGCCTACATCCAGGGAAAACAGTTTATATTCTAGAGATGTTTTTTGAAAATATTTTTAAACCAGAATATTCCATCGAGATGCTATTTTTTGCTGACCATTAGATATTTAATATTTAACAGTTCTAAGTGTTCAGCCTTAGTTGAACTTCTCCATGGTGCCAATAAGTGAAGTGGTGTCAAATTCTGGTATACCAGGCAACTAAATGTCATTGTGTCACACTTATCTATAGATGATATATTTTTTTCTTGTATGTCAACAGCTGGGTGTGCTACCAGTATCCCGGTTATCGTGGCTTCCAGTACATCCTGGAATGTGACCGTCACTCAGGAGAGTACAAGCACTGGAGGGAGTGGGGATCCCATGCACAGACTTTCCAGATCCAATCCATCCGCAGAATCCAGCAGTAAACACCTTTTACATGCAATCACACATTTTATCCTGAGAACTGAGGTTTAAAGCGAATAAAGAATTTTGTTTATCACCGGACATACTTACGGCTTTTCACTGGGACTTCTTGTAGAGTACAATAATGAAGGAACAATTCTGGGAACATTCAAAGTAAACAGCACATCTGACAAGGGGGTATAATGAATATCTGAAGTGCAGTGGAAGAAGCACTTGGCGTAGAGTAGTGTGCTAATTAGCATAGCAGCAATAATAAAAATAATTCTAATGCCAGCCGCGTTCTTCTTGTGATGGTCTGAAAATGTAATTTGGCTGAAGATGAAAATAGCCAACCTGAGTGGAATGAAGCTGCTTGGCACCATGGATGAGAATCTGTATCATCTCAGTATCTCAGGGGGGCTGTAATAAATATGACTACAAGTAAAGACACCAACGTTGCAGATAATCATTTTCCCAATTTGGACAATTTACATAAAATTAGAATTTAAATGGAGGTTCAGCAGGCAATGGGTAGAAAACATAGTAATCCCAGTGAGTTTGAGTGCAACTCCACTAAAGCTGTTCTTCAATCCCGGGCAGGTGTGGGCATCACTCCTTTCTCCTTGTGTGTATTGGGACTAGTGCTCAGTGAGAGTTAATGCTTTACTTTTGCCACCTGTCCAGCTGCTGACTAAGGCTACTTTCATAATGGCGTTAATATTTTCTGGTATTGAGATCAGTCATAGGGTCTCAATACCAGAAAAAAAAGGCTTCCGTTTTGCCTCCATTCATTGTCAATGGGGAGAAAACGTAACTGAACAGAATGGAGTGCTCCAAAATACATTCCGTTACGTTCTCATACCGGAGAGCAAACCACAGTTTGCTTTCCGTCCAGAGATGAGGAGCAAGACGGATCCGTCATGACCCACAATGCAAGTCAATGGTGACTTTCAATGGCGTTCATGATGGATCCGTCTTGGCTATGTGAAAGATAATACAACTGGATCCGTTCATAACAAATGCAGATGGTTATATTATCAGTAAAGGAAGCGTTTTTGCTGAACCCTGCCGGATCCAATGTGAAAGTAGTTGCTGATTAATCTCCCTATTTAGCTGGGATATGGATACATTTCTTTGCCTGAGCTTTGAGGTTTTCTAGTCTCTAGTAACCAGCAAAGGTATGTTCTGTTGTCTGACTACCCATGTACCTTACCTTGCCTGTTTACTGATTCTGCTCCTTGCTGCCTGCTCGATCCTGGAATTGTTACCTGGACTTCACACATACGGACCCTGCCCCGACCTTAGAATCACTGTCTAGAATATTCACATACTCAGCCTGCTCTGACCTTGGACTGTGGTCAGACTACACCTTTTTGCCTGATCCCTTGGTGCTTCGCACCGGTGTCTCTAATCCCGGTGGTTCAGCTGTCAGCTACATCAGGAATACTCCAGGAGGTAGTGACTTGGTTGGTTCCCTGCAGTGAAGTCCAGATAATTGTACAGGGATTAAAGGGTGAATACCAGGGAACCACAAGGACAATGCCCTTAGGTTTAGCACAAAATCATACTGGTTAGTTGGCACAGTGGGTCCACACCCACTGTCCGTTACATTGAGTTTTTATGGCTGATGGCCACTATGTCACTTCAAGCTGAAAAGAAAACGTTCTACTGTCATGTCAATATTGCTACAATAAATTGACACTGTAAATAAGTTACAGTTCTATGCAGTGTAGTGGTATAGCGATGAAGGGCGCAGAGGTTGCCATTGAACCCTGGGTCCTGGTGTGTTGGTGGCCCAAGTTTCACGTTATGATGGAAGGATTACTAAAATATGACTTATATTTTGGTGTAGCCCAAGCATCCTATGAACATATGTCCCCGGGCATAATTATATTGTTGGGATTACCACATCTGGTCAAGTTATTCATCTAGTCTAAACCCCACACCCTCAAAATAGCAAATATGTATGGTCTCCCTCCTCCTAAAATAAAATGCACAATTCACTAATATTCATAGTGGGAGGGGGTTATAATAAATGTTAGTGACTGGTTGTCTCATGTGCATGGCAGCTTAATATCTAGAACATCAGCAGTTGCTATGGTATGCCTTCATTCTTGTAACATATTGATTGAAGAATAGCAATGGATATAGTATTTTCTGTATATGCCTTAGCTAATTTAGCCTCTTTTTAGGTTATGGAACTTCTTCTATTGCCTTAGTTTGCTTTCAGCAAATCTAACTAGGAGCACTAAGAAGTCTTCATGGTTCAGTGTACAACCAGGAATATCAAGAGTGACGTTGACATCAAATAACTCCTTAGTGGCTCCTTCTAGCTTCTTCCTGCTAGCTGCTCCTGGAGGTCTCCATAAATTCAAATAACAAACATCATGTTTATGTTATTGCACTAAAACTTCTTCTGATCACAAAATAATCCATTTGACAAGCGTATGACGTTCGGGATAACAGGTTTATCTTCAAAGAGTTTTATTATATTCACTACGATTAGACAGGAATGTCACGGCAAGGTCTTCAGCTCATTTCTATTCCAAGTTACCTGCCCTTTGCAAAACCACTAAAATTAAAAACAAGGCCTATGGATCGTTGAGGCAAAGTTCAATATGTCCCCGCTTGAAGTGGCAGCTGGCCCAATTGACTTTGAGATGCCCTTTTAACAGTTCTTAACCTGTAATTCTCAGCCTTCCGTTGATTGATGCTCCAATGCTTCTGGCTCAGCAAACCACTTTGAGAAAGGAGTGGAAAGGGTAGGAGGAAAGATTATTGTGCAATAAATAACACATAGGAGGCAGGTAGGAATGAGCGTGCTATCTACCATTCAAGAAACAAACTGTTCCTCCTGTACGACAAACACAGCCTTTTCATTAGGTTAGCAAACATAAACCACTAGGATGCCAAACAACACATAATGTGAATGACTATGTATAATGCAATCTACAACCAACTATTCATGGAGTGTCTAATAACAGTATGTCGGTGGAATATTTTTTACAAAACGTGGTACATTATTTTTATAAATTTATTGTCACATGTTAACCCTCGTTGGGTCCCAGCTTCTGTCAATATACTGTTCCTTCTATCTGCGTTATAATACTAGCTGAAGCTTAGCACGTGTATATTTCATCTATTTCATTTAATGTTTGTGTATTATTAAAAGATAGACAGTATCCACTATAAAAGTGACATCTACAGTACCCTGCCACCTTAACAGAGACCTCCACAGCCCCATACCCCTTAACACTGACCCCACCCACAGTGCCACATCTCCTTAAAATGGGGCCTCCACAGCAGCCCACCTCCTTTGACCTTCACAGCAGCTTGTCCCTTTATCAGTGAGTTCCACATCACCCCACCCCCTTGACAGTGACCACCACAGGGGCCCGCCCTCTTAACAATAACCTCTACAGCACCCATCCCTTAACACTGACCATAGGTTACAGACCCCTTAACTGTGACCTCCACCATTCCCTGCCCCCTTAACAGAGACTGCCACAGTATTCCACTCCCTTAACAGTGACCTCCAATGCACCCCGCTCCCTTAACAATGACCTCACAGTACCCTGCTGCCCCTTTAATAATGGCCTCCACAGTCCCCTCCTTCCTTAATAGTGACCTCCATAGTGCCTGCCCCTTTAACAGTGACCTCCACAGCAGCCTGCCCCTTAATAGTAACATCCATAGCGCCCTCCCCTTTAACAGTGACCTCCACAGAGGCCGCCCCTTTATTAATGACCTCCACAGTACCTTGTCTCCTTAACAGTGACCTCCACAGAGTTCCATTTCCTTAAAATGTGACCTCAACACCCGTCTCCTTAACAGTGACCTCTACAGCACCCCACCCCTTAACACTGACCTCCATAGCAGACCGTCCCCTTAACAAAGACCTCCAAACTCCCACCCCTTTAACAGTGACTTCCACAGCGGCCGCCCCTTTATTAATGACCTACACAGTGCCCCGTCTCCTTAAGAGTGATTTCCACAACACCCCACCCCCTCTAGTGGCCTCTACAGCAATCTGCCCCTTAACACTGACCTCCACAGTGGACCGTCTCCTTAACTGTGACATCCACAGCAGCCTTCCCGTAGGGTGGACAGAGGTCCGGTTTTAGGCCGGACAGTCTGGCTTTCAGACTCCCTGTCCTCCGTCGCAGGGCCTGGATGGACACAGGGATGTCCTTTTAAAGAGCTCCATCTCAGACAGCAGCACTGTGCTGTCTGAGCGTGAGCTGCAGGGAGAAAGTCACCCTCCCTCCTACCCCTGCAGCTGACAGAAGTTGAATTTTCCTAACAGGACCTGGGGGCAGAGTTTTTAAGTCTGTCTTTTGAGGCTGAATGGCCACCCTACCTGTCCCCTTAACTGATCTGCACAGCACTTGGCTCCCTTTACTGTGTCATCCACAGCGCCCTGCCCCTTTAAATCTGACCTACAGCAGTGAAGAAAAATGGCTGGGGTGTTATGGAAACCTGGTGTAAAACTGTGTGTATATGGAGACTAAGGGCCTGCGAGCTTCTATTGGCTGATAAGGGACATGTAACTGTGTATATGGCAGGCTTCTATTGGCTAGTGCATTTTTTGAGAATATCTTAGGAAAAGTACGTCCTAGAGAGCTGAGAACCGGTCTAAAACCTTCCTGGACACCTGATGTACCTGTCTGCCAAATTTCGTGATTGTAAATGCGACGGTGTGGATTCCTTTAGCGGACATACATACACTCAGCTTTATATATTAGACTAAAGGATTTAGAGGTAAAGCATATCAAGCCTTACTGGGTGTCTGGATAATAATACTGTGACATAATGAAAAGTTTGACATTTGGCACGCTTTTCTGACATTATTATCTCTGTGTCTAAAGTAAACTAAGGATTGATTCAGCTCTGCTCAAAAGAGGAAGACAGAGTAAAAGATTTTATTTGTGTGCAGGTATCATAATCACCTACCTTACCTTTTTTTTTTTCACTGCATGCATCTTTGAACGCCATAATTTTTTCCATTTTTTTCCATTCGGTCATTTAAATATTTTTTTTTTCAGTGACACATGAGGCATTATTTTTAGGTTGTTTTTATTTAAGCAGTTTTTTGTTTTATTTTTTATATTCTTAAATTCATAAAAAATGGGAGAAATGGTCTGTTTTTTCCCACTTTTTTAATAGCACAAAGTTCAATACAAGTTAAATACTTTTTAAAAAAAAAAATTAGTTCTCCTTTCCATAACAGTTGATACAAGGGCATATACATTTTATGATCACTGGGAGAAAGGCATGTAGTGACATTTTTATTATTATTTTTAATGTTGTTGTCTTTGTTTTTTTTATTTATATTTTTATACTTTGTGCCCCCCATAAGGCCATACAAGACCATAGAGGAGTATTTTATTTATAGATAAAAATGAGTTTCTGTCTGTCTGTTCTCTAGGTGCGACCAGACTACTGGACCAACTTTCACCAAATTCGGCACACAGGTACAATAGGTGTCTGGGAAGGTTTTAGACCAGGTCTCAGCTCTCTAGGATGTACCGTTCCCGAGATATTCCCAAAATATGATCTCCATTAGTCAATATTAGCCTGGGAGCATTTCACTTCAAATCCCAACTGCCATTTTCTTCACATACACACCGGTTTCCATAACAACCCATCCAGGTAATTAGCAGCCAGCTGAGGAGCTCAGGTAATTAACAACCCAGCCATTTCTCTTCACTGCTTTAATGGGGCAGAGAGCTGTGGATGACACTGTAAAAGGGGTATTCCGGTTACCATAAATATAACTTATGTTTTAGACTAATTTTAGATTAAGACCCTTCAGCAGTAATAAAAGATGTTTTCTTCCACTGCTACCCATTGCATGTCCTCATAAATTACCATGGCATCGACCTGTAATTCAGGCCACCACCTAAAGAAGTATGCAAATCAAAAAGAAAACCACGGAGACACCATCACGTGTCTCAACGACGGTCAAAACTAGCCAGGCCTTTCACCGGGAAGGAACAACCAAGGGAAGGGCAGTCTCCAAAAGGAAACCACCTATGCCAAAGCATGGTATCCATCCACAGACAGCTGTTTCGGGGTATTTGCCCCTCATCAGTGTGTAGTAGGAATCTGGCTAGTGGGAGCAATGCCTAGTAGAAGATTATTTAAATAACCCCCTATGTCACGTAATTAAAAAAGGTCTTTTGCTCTCACTGATACAGCTACATTACAAAAATTTCTGTGTGACATTTATCTGGGTTGCAATTAAGCAGACCAAGTCTGCCTATTCTAATAGTTTCAGTGTAATTGCTCCATACTGCACGGTACGTAATAACATATGTAATTTAGCTCTAACTTATCCACCTATATACAAAGCACAATCCATATTTTCTGTCCAGGTGACACATTCTGTACGTCACTTAATTAAAAGAGGTCTTTTGCTCTCACTGATACAGCTACATTACAAAAATCTCTGTGCGACATTTGTCTGGGTTGCAATTAAGCAGACCAAGTCTGCCTAATCTAATAGTTTCAGTGTAATTGCTCCATACTGCACGGTACGTAATAACATACGGAATTTTGCTCTAACTTATCCACCTATATATTTTCTTGTTCAGATTGAACAAGTTTGTGGGTTTCAGTACAGCAGGCCCATTTTTTTTTGTACATATAATACACTTATATACAGAAAATGTTGAACCCCAGGGCTATGGGTCGAGGACGAGGGCGTGGGCATGGGCATTCAATTACTGCAGGGGGCCGAGGCCGTGGTCCTGCGCAGGGTGAGACAGTACCTGCTGATGAGGGAGAAGGGGAACGCTGCAGAGCTACACTCCCTAGCTTCATGTCTCAACTTACAGGGACACGTGGTAGAGATCTGTTGAAACCACAACAGTGCGAACAGCTGATGTCGTGGATTGCGGACAATGCTTCAAGTCATTTGTCCACCAGTCAGTCTTCCACGCAGTCCACCCACGTTACCCAAGGGAGCACTCCTCTGGCTCCTCCACCTCAACCTCCTTCCCCCCAGTCTGCCCCCTCCCAGGAAAATTTGGAATGCGATCCAGCATACTCTCAGAAACTGTTTTCTGGACCCTACCCAGAGTCACAAACCACTTCTCAGGTTGCTGCTGACCTCTTTCCCGATGCCCAAGTTTTCCGAATGTCGCAGTCTGTGGGTGATGATGATGACATTGTTGACTTAGTGGAAGAAGTGTGTAAAGAGGTGTCGGACGATGAGGAGACATGGTTGTCAGACAGTGGTGAAGTTGTTGTCAGGGCAGGAAGTCCGAGGGGGGAGCAGACTGAGGAATCGGAGGATGACGAGGTGACTGACCCAAGCTGGGTTGATATGCCGAGTGAAGACAGTGCTTCTGAGGCGGAGGCGAGTGCTGCACCAGAACAGGTTGGAAGAGGCAGTGGTGTGGCCAGAGGGAGAAGCAGGGCCAGGCTGGTGCATCAGCAGCAACTGTTTCACGTAGTGAAGTTCCCGTGGCGAGGCCTAGATGTTCGCAAGTCTGGAGGTTCTTTAAAGAAAGTGAGGATGACCGACGGACTGTGGTGTGCAACCTGTGCCACACCAGGATCAGCAAGGGTGCCACCACTACTAGCCTAACCACCACCAGCATGCGCAGGCATATGAGTGCTAAACACCCCACTCAATGGAACCAAGGCCGTTCACCACCTCCTGCGGGTCACACCACTGCTCCTTCCCCTGTGTCAACTGCCTGCCCAGGACCCTGGCACGAGCGCCTCCCACCGGAAAACCACACCTTCGCCTCCACAATCCTCCACGATCGTCCACCAATGTGTCCCAGCGCAGCGTTCAGCTGTCTTTACAGCAGACGCTGGAGCGCAAGAGGAAATACAGTTCCACCCACCCACATGCCCAAGCCCTCAACGTCCACATCTCCAAATTGCTGAGCCTGGAGATGCTGCCCTATAGGCTGGTAGAGACCGAGGCCTTTTGCAATCTCATGGTGGTGGCTGCCCCTCGGTATTCGGTCCCCAGCCGCCACTATTTTTCCCGATGTGCTGTCCCATCCCTACACCAGCACGTGTCACAGAACATCATCCGTGCCCTGACCAATGCTGTTTCTGAGAAGGTCCACCTAACCACGGACACGTGGACAAGTGCTGCCGGGCAGGGACACTATATATCACTGACGGCACATTGGGTTAACTTGGTGGAGGCTGGGACCGAGTCTGACCCTGGGGCCGCTTATGTACTGCCCACACCGAGGATTGCGGGGCCTACCTTGGTCACGGTCTCTCAGGCGTACTATGCCTCCTCCTCCGACCCCTCCTCCTCCTCCACCTCCTCCTCCGAATTACCATCCATGGTCACGGTGCCTTCAGTCGGTAGCTCTAGGCGCAGCAGCAGTGCCGTGGGTAAGCGCCAGCAGGTGGTGCTCAAACTGCTGAGCTTAGGTGACAAAAGGCACAACCCCCAAGAGCTGTTACAGGGCATCACGGCGCAGACCGATCTGTGGCTGGCACCGCTGAATCTCAAGCCAGGCATGATTGTGTGTGACAACGGGCGTAACCTGGTGGCAGCTCTGCAACTCGGCAGACTGACACATGTGCCATGCCTGGCCCACGTGTTCAATCTAATAGTTCACCGGTTCCTCAAGACATACCCCAATCTGTCTGATTTGCTCACCAAGGTGCGCCGCATCTGTGCGCATTTCTGCAAGTCGACGACCACTCTCAGGGCAGCGCAGCGCCGCCTACAACTGCCCGCTCACCGACTGTTGTGCGACGTGCCCACAAGATGGAATTCGACAATAAACATGTTTTCCAGAGTTTACCAGCAGCGCAGAGCGATTGTAGACTGCCAGATGTCAACTTCCAGCAGAACTGGTAGTCAGGTCACTCAGATTCCTCAAGTCTACAATGAGGAGTGGACGTGGATGTCTGATATCTGCCAGGTGTTGAGCAACTTTGAGGAGTCAACACAGATGGTCAGCGGCGATGCCGCCATTATCAGCCTCACCATCCAGCTGCTTTGCCTGTTGAAAAACTCACTGCTCAGCATCAAGTCGGATGCTTTGCGCTTGTCACAAGAGACGGTGGAGGAAAATACGTCGCTTGATAGCCCGAGCACCCTCCGGTCTGTTTCTCAGCGCGTATCGGAGGAGGGGGATGAGGAGGAGGAGGAGGAGGAGAATGTCGGCGAGACAGAAGAGGGTACCAGTGCTCAGTCCTTAACTCTTGAGCGTGTATGGGCTGAAGAGGAGGACTTGGAGGAGGAGGAGGAAATGGAGAGTCAGGCCAGTGAGGAGAGGGAATTCTTGCATGTTGGGACTCTGGCGCACATGGCAGACTTCATGTTAGGCTGCCTATCCCGTGACCCTCGCGTTAGAAGCATTTTTTCAAACACCGATTGCTGGGTGTTCACTCTCCTGGACCCACGGTACAAGCAGAACCTTTCCACTCTAATCCCTGTAGCGGAAAGGAGTATGAGAGTATGTCTGTAAAGTGACATGACTCTGAGGGCATGGCTGCCATAATTATAGGTTGCAGTTATTAGGCCATCCAGTATTGCTGAAAGAGCATTTATTTGGTAACAGTGTCAGAATGACCACATATTGTGATAATTACAATTGACAGTTGCTGATGTAGCAGAGTTGAGTTTGTTGAGCTTAAGGACCCATTCACACGACCGTGTGTACATTTCCGCAAAAATGCGGATAAGATGCGGAACCATACGGACCCTTTAATTTTTCCATAGGAGAATGCATTCCGCATCCCGTATCTCACAGAAGTTCACCCGCAAAAAAAATAAAACATGTCCATGGCCGCAAAATCAGGTCCGTAGCCCCATTAAAGTGAATGGGTCCGCAAAATTGCGGAACACTACGGAAGACTTTCCATATGTCTTCCGTTCCGTTTTTATATGTTATATACAGTCGTGTGAATGGGGCCTAATTCTGTGCTATCAGTGACTGATCTCACTCTGCCGAATATATGTGTGCAGCCGTTCTTGACAAACATAATAAATTGGGAGATTTATGAAAGTAACAAAAATAAAAACTGTCTGCCGGTTTCCTAAAGCCGAGCATTCATTTTTTATTCTGCTCTTGAAAAATGAAGTTTTCCTCAATCTGCCCTGTCAGAATCTTAGAGAACTGATTTATAATAGGAAAATTAAAAGGACATTACCGTTTTATGGAAATAAAATTTATTAATTGTGTACTGAATTGCAAGGCGATTTTTGTAATATACTTTATCAAGACTGATGCAAAAGAAAACTGGCTTAGTTGCCCATAACAACCAATCAGGTTCCACCTTTCATTTTGCAGAGCTCCTTTGGAAGGAAAGGTGGAATCTGAATGGTTGTTATGGGCAACTAAGCCAGTTTTCCTTTGCGCCAGTTTTGATAAATCTCCCCTTCAGTGTCAACTCCTCAAGATCTCTGTCTGTTACTGAACGGAGGTCTTCATTGTCTTCATCCAGGGGATCAGCGTCTGTCATGGTCATGTGATGAGCCCCAAGGTGCCGGACTGGTTACATGCCACTGCTCTGTACAGTGACTGTAATCAGTCCTGCAATCCTGGTAATGTGGGCACATTTTAGCAACAGTCCTGCATATCCTGACCTGACTGTGGGTCTAGTCATCCAAACCAACACCATCTATAATACGCAAAATACGGATCCTGGCCGCAGGCATGCTGCAATTTTCTCACTTCCTTCACTGGAACTGCCTATTCTAGTCCTCAAAGCAGACACGAATAGGACAAGTTCTATAATTTGTGGAAAGGCCACACAGATGAGCATATTTTTTGCGGACCCTTAGAAATGAATGAGTCCGTGTGCGATCAGCAAAAAACGTAGAATAGATGCGGACCGAAAATACAGTCATGTGCATGAAGCCTAACATGAAAATATTAACAAATACAATTCGTCAGACAAAATTAAGGGCTCTTGGGGTTACGGTGACAGAAAAATGTAAAAGTTACAGAAAACAGTGATAAAAGAATGAAAAAAATTGCTGCTTTTTAAGGGGGCCATTCACACAGTGTTTTTTGCAAGCTGGGGTTGGAGTTGCACGACAAAAAGCCGACAGGAGAGCAAGCGGATACCCTCTCCCACTGATTTCAATGGGAGCCTGCAGTTTATGGCTGCGACTGAGCCAAGAAAGGACATACCCACATTCAAAAATTTGATTTGGCTTCTTCACTGAAGTTAACAAAGAAATTACTTTGTCACAAATCTCATTCCATTGTATGTAGCTGGTGCAATGATGCGGAGCGGCAATCGTGCTGTGCCCAGTCATTGAAGCCCTCAGATGCCACATTCAACGTTGATCACAGCATCTGATGTCACATTGAGACCTTTCAGGATTTAATCAGGGGTTTAAAAAAGTACATACTCCCCTCATCCATTTGCTCACGGAGAGGCTGTAGCAGCCATTTTGATTGAAGAAAATGTGCCAAATTTTGCGCGTGCTGACATGATGGAAAATTGATTTGTTACTATTAATTGCCAGGAAATTCAGATTTGAGGTGAATTTAATTTTTCCTGAAATTTGGATCAAAGTCAATTTGTTTAACTTCGATTCGCTCAACACTAGTTATGACCATAACCAAGGACACGAAATAAACCACAGCCACATGTACAGCACCATGGCCTCCCATTAAAAACTATGCCACTAGCATACATTTAAAGGGGATGTCCAGCCTTTATCCTCATAATAGGCCATTACTAACTGATCTTTGGGGGTCTGACGCTCCGCATCTCCACCAGTTGTATCACATATTGTACAGACCATAAAAAGTGAGACATAGTGCAGATTTGCTAAATTGTGATGGCAATTGAAACATTTTCCAGCAATTGTGACATTTTTATGCCAATTTATAAAAAAAAGAGCAGGAAGTCCAGAATATGGCCAGATCTGCAGTCACAATTTCTCTTACAGCGCATGACTTTTTTTGAGTTGACACTTGTTTGGGATATGCTTACTACATCGTCTATATTGGCGCCTTTTCATAAATATGACAGTCCTAACGCCATTTTATTTACCACACCACTTTGCTCGTCAGATTTCTATTTTGACGTGAATTCTTCTGCTCGGTTTAAATACTTATGTAGGCATGTGAGAAATTTAGCGCAATATAGTTTACATGTCATTTTAGTGCATTTAATGGGTTTTTTGCCTCAGATTGATTGATAAATGTGTCCATCCATAGCAAGCATTCAACAAGTGTGTGTATCTAGAACAGAAACAATTTTTTTTATCATGGCCGCCCTGCAATATATCACCATTACAGGGAGCAGTTTAGACATAAAAGTACTGGCAATAGTTGTGTAGAATAATTAGGGTAATGAAATTCTGCCAGTGTCTCACCGCTGTGTTGTAGGAGCGATTTGATGTGATTAATAAAGTTGATATAGTACAGTTGTCTAGCAGTTCCAGGAACCATTATTACCCACTGGACTCTGCTCATAAACATGGGGAAAGTATCGTTCACTGTAATAAAAAATGTTCTGTTCAGTAAAGACAAAGGAGAGGTGTCGAAACCTGAACTCAGTATTCACCGTCCGTGTGGGCAGAAAGCCTAGAGGTGGACAGGAGGATCTGTCATTAGATAAATGGATAGTCTCCTATCAATAAAAAAGTATCCATATTTTTGTCAGGATATAAGGTATATATATATATACACACACGTTTTGAACCTCTGAATGCCATGTTGTGCACCCAGCCTTTCTGCTGCTTGAGGCGAAAACTGAAACGGAGCCCCCCCTCCAGCCCTACTGTTAAAGGCATACTGTGATACAGTTGAATATAGAAAGATGAGCACTTCCACAATGGAAGCGCTCATTTCTCAAGGCCCTGCCACCACCCCGCTTGTCTCTAGGTTTTGCCGCCTCACCTGGCCTCATTGGAATGCACCCAAACCTGGCAAGGACCACCAGTTTAGGGGTGGAGCTTGCAGAAGTCCCCCACATTTTGGGCCGGGAGAACCTGAATTTGGGAAATTAGGGACAATCCCTGCAAATTTGAGACTGTGGGGAATTATGCATAGGCACTGTTATGTGGCACATATTGTAGATGTCACGTACTTACCTGTCCATGCTCCAGCGGTGAGCCCAGCCTTTATGTTGCAGTGTAGTAGGCGGTTGTTCCATTACCATGGAAACCAACCCCGCTGATGGTTGGGCTTGCGTTCTATCAGGGAGCAGGGCCGCCGGGCCAATCAGGCTCAGTGGCAGCATCACATGCTTCTGGTCAGTGGCATCTGCTGGCCTTCCTGCCTCACAAACTGTGTTATACTGGCTCCTAGAATTCCTGGATTACTGACCATCTCCTAGTTTTGTGACTTTGCTTTTGAATTCTGATTCTGCCTCTGATGTTATCTCCTGGTTTTGCTTTTGTTTCAATGTTGACTCTGTTTGTTCAGTTATATCTGTTCATGCTTCACCTGGTCTGTCTGTTCTCCCCTTCTCCCCGTGGCTAGGCTCCATCCACTCCGTCAGGTCAGGGACCATCGCCAAGTTGAGGGCTGTCGTTTAGGTAGGTAGGGATAGTGGTGTGACTCAATGGAGATTTTTATCAATATTGGTGAAAAATAGTGTAGTTGCCTATAATCCATCAACTCCCACCTGGTGATTTCAGCATCCTGGGCGTGCACCTATCTTTCTTTCATTGGTAGTACAACACACATAGGAGTAATAAAAGAGGAAAGAGAAGGGGTAGTTTTTTTGGGGGGGGAATTTTAGTGAGTGGGGCAGGCCCAGGGGGTTCTAAATGGGAATTACTGCTAAGCAGGGCTGTGGGCATGGAGCCTAAATGAGGAATGGATTATTACTGTAGAGGCCTAAATGGGAATTATTTTTGAGTCAGGCGGGGGGCCTAAAAGGGCCATGTTTCTATGTTAAAGGTCTTGTCCACAGTGTAGGGGACGCAATACTTGGCTTGCCCTGGGCACTGGCAACCTATGCTACGTCACTTGACACAATAAATATGGGCCAGCGTGTTTTTGGATAACAGATATGCACCAAATACTGTAACCCGTTTTAGCCCTTCCCCATTGACCTGAAGAATGCAGCTTAAATCTGCTTGAAGTGACATGCCACTTCTCAAGTGTACTTGAAATCACTGTGTTAACAAAGTGCAGTCATGTGCTCATGGTCATGTTTTTTTCCATGGAAATCAATGGTTGGTTGCATATTTGCTGTGCATTACCCCCCACTTAAAACTGACATTTTACATGGTTCAATACACGTGTACTACTTAAATTCTGTTTTGAAACCTAAAACACTCTTTTATGGGTTAAATATGTTAGGAAAATGAATTTTGTTCTTCAGTTAAAAATACATACACATATGAAATCATACTGAAACAGATAAGAAAGATATCTTTATCTTTACTGACCTCTCACATCACAAGTTGTATGATAATATCTTTCGTTGCTAAGGTCACTAGTAACAGAAGAGCAAAGGCTACCAGCTGCACCAAAGAGAGAACCTCTGCATCCATCTAATTCACATCCCGTCCCTACACCAGGAGACAAAATGCTTTGGATAATCATCATAAAAAGCACTGCTGCAAACTTTCATCATTAGAACAGAAATATGCTATATGTGAAAAAAAAAACTAAAATAAAATGTGACATGGGCAGAATATCTGTTCATGTCACTATACCCACATCCTCGTGATGTACAGTATAAGTGGCGGCCTTTAAAAAACACACAGGGTTTCAGGAGTGGCTTCAGTATGGAGGCATGACCAAATGGCAAGGGTAAAATGTCGAGCATGAAATAAATATAAAAAATGGTTCTTATATAGGTATTATAAATCTAACCTAAACTATATGAATTTCCACTTCTTACATACAAGATAGCTCTAGATCATACATTACATGACACCTTTGATGTAAGACTGGACTAGGCAATTTTTAAAGCGACCCTCCGTCTCAAGAAAAAAAGTAACATCATTATTCACATTATCTAGGGAAGGAACAGAACATTTACATGGTGCCCTCCTTTTCATCGTTTCTTCTGTACATCAGTCCATTCTGAGCTCTTCTTCTTCATTCCAGGATGGGCGTACCGATTCTTGGTCTGCCTGATGCTTACTGTGCATTTGATAGCCCAAATCACTTCCTGCTGTTCTTGGATTGGCAAACACTGCTCATGTGAACAGTGCTGACCAATCCAAGAGCAGGGCTGGGCAAGTGGGAAGTTTCTTGGACTACTGATCAATACTATACATCAGAAAACATGAGAAATAAAAAGTGGTGTGGCCATCTTGGATTGCAGAATAGGAGCCCGAGAATTAGCCATTCCGCAACTAAAAAGGTGTGAAGGAGGTCATCATATGTGTTCTGTTTGTTCCCCAGTTAATGTGATTTTTTTTCTTGAACTGAAAGGTTGCTTTAAGGCTAGGGCTACACGACAACAGCTGTCGCGCAACAATTTTTATAATGGAAGTCTATGGTATCGCACTGCGACATGCTGCGACTGCGACACCTCAGTCGCAGAAAAGTCCATCCAGGATGGGTTTTTCTGCGACTGTAGTGTCGCAATTGCAGCATGTCACAGTGCAACACCATAGACTTCCATTATAAAAATTGTCGTGCGACACACTGTTGCACGTGTAGTTGTGCACTATGTGTCGCACGACACATGTCGCCGTGTAGCCCTAGCCTTAAACAGCAAAAATGCTCCCTCTAGCGGCAAAATTTAGGCAGGGAGGCAAGGATTTTCTGTAGCTTCCCTTCAGGTCTGTCTGGATGTGGTTTACAGCAGCTTGTATAAATGAACACAAGACTGTGATGACCTAGTCCACCATATCAACTATGAGAAGTCATGTCCACATTGATAGCAATGGGCTGTGTTCCATGATGGAATCATGAGGGAATGTCACGCACGTCGCAACTCATTGCAATTACAATGGCCATGTGTGCCATGTGTTTTCCTTTAAAGGCTGTATTACACATCCCTCACAGCAATTGCCTGCTTGCTAGCAGTAAGGGGAGGAGCAATCACTATGCCATCGCTCGTCCCAAGCTGTACAATGGTTTTCCCGGCACTATGATCTGCCGCCTGCAAACGATAATTTTTTAACATGTCAAAAGATTTGGATTGCCTGATGATAGAGCGTTTACATTATTACACTGCCAGATTAACGCTAACGAGCCCTCATGTTAACGCTTGTTAGCAATTATCTGCTGAAAAATCGGGCAGTGTAATACAGGCATAAAAATGCAAGTAAACCTTCATCTTACAAAGAAAAAAAAGAGGGGTTTTCAGTCAGCACATCCCAATGTGCAGGTGCACGTTGCTATGGCTGATTGCAATGAAAAGGAAAATACATACAATGCAACGGCACACTGATAACCAGATAAAGCACAAAATGCCATAGAGATATGAAGTATTCTGGAGCTAATGCTATGCTTGTTTGGTAAATTAGAGATTCTTGCCAAGAATTCCGTTGTCTTCAGTTCAGTTTTGTCCCCATTGACAATGAATGGGGACAAAACTGAAGCGTTTTATTCTGTTATTGAGCCCCTATGACGGAGCTCAATAACGGAATATTAAAACGCAAGTGTGAAAGTAGCCTTAATTTATGGTGTGTAAAGGGAAAACAACAGTTGAATGACTTGTTTATCCCTGTCAACTCTGTACTTTTTTTTGGCTGTTTGTGCAATAACCCAGATAGGGTATCTACAATTGTTTATCATATATTGTAAGGTCACATTATGTTTTATGTATCTGCTGTATGCTTCAAGAATTATAAGGTATGGTTGGCCTTAGGAATGGTTTGTACAATTTCATTCCTTCTCTCTTGGTGAGAGCGGGTCGGGCCTACTTCCTCCCAGGAGGGGGATTTCTAGAGAGTTCCAGAGGTAGCTTAGCAAGCCTGGAGGAAGGGAGCACATCCATTTGCACCTACTCTAAGGGCCTTTGGGACTAATTATACAGCTCATCTATGAGGACCACTACTCCAAGGAGACTACAGGGTCCCAGGCCCCTGAAAAATCTGCAAACTGCAGGGTTTGCAGACAGCTCTATAGACTCTGCTGCAGGTGAGGGGATAACACGTTAAAACACCCATCACCACAGTTCAGGACAGGCATGTTAAAAAACCTGCATTTCACAAGTGGACATAAATGCGACAAATGCCAGCTTATTGCTGTTCAGAAAAGTGAGGACTACGCTACAGTGTCATTGACTGCCCTATTAACTGTCTCTATACCTCATCATCTAAGGATAAAGACATTGGCCCTGATTTATCATTCCTTCACTCCAGAATTCTGTTTTTTGCGACTTTTTGCATTTTTACACCACTCCCTCCAGTTTTGTAATGTCGCTGGAAAAGTGGGTGTGGTTAGAAATGTTAATGAGTTTCATTCCAGATTTATCACTGAGACTTTTTTAAAAAGCCTCAAAAATGTTGCAATTTCACTCCAGTAGGAGGGTGGAGTAGGAAAACTGGAGTAGCTTTTCTAAACAAAAGTGTTAGGATTACAGATAAGACAAATGTATCAAACAACCTGTGACATTTGATAAATGGTGCATAAAGTACCCCAATGCAGACTCAAGCAAAACTGACTTCAAATATTAACCTCATGATAAATTCCCCCATAGTATTTTGTACAGACAACAGCTAGATGTACTGTCATTTATTCTTTGCACTCAATAAAGAAAAACGTTTGATGTTCTTTTACATCTGTCTGATCCTTTCACACCACCTTTTCATTGCACCGACCCCTCCAGAGCTGGAAAAGACTGTTCCACCTAGTCTAAGCAGGAAGAGATACTTCACCTACTAAGGTGCAGCCATGCTGCTGATAGGGATGACAATAAAGAACTTACCACAAGCTTCTGGAACAGGCTTCAGGCCTATAAACATGGCGGACCAGAGCAGAGCAGTTGCCCAGTGGTCTGCTATCATGTGGGGAGATAAGGGTAATATGCTCACACTAGATAAGAACATAAAGGCAGCCAAAGAAGCACGACAGCTCTGTCAGCCTAGACCACTCCCTGCACTTGCCGATGCAGCGGGCACAGCTGGAGCTTCTTCCCCATTGCCTGTATCTGCTCCAAAGGATGTAGGCAAGGATCTGGAGATCCCTAATTATTTGTTGGCCTATATTGACAATCCCTGGTGCTATAAGACCCCACCAAAAGTCTGGCCTGAGGACCAGCTGGGCCCATCTGCACCTCAAGGCCTGTGGGAGTCCATTCATGGGACTCTATGCTATGGCTAAGTTGGAGCCATTGGTTCTAGGGTTGTCAGAGCCGCCAGTGGTTGCTTCCCCTGCTACTGGCCTGGTCATGGTGAATCCCAACATCAGCATCAACACTGGGGTTCACCTATGTACTTCCCTGGAACAAGAGGTGCACAGGACCAGACTGCCCCTGAAGCCTATCTGCTACCCCCACTGGAGCCAGACCTTCTCTACTCCAGCCATATCATTCAGGCTGAGGGGGCCCTTATCCCATGTGCAAGCAGCCAGAACATCTGCAGTTCTGCCTGTGGCCACTAGATGTCACCAACTCCCCACCTTGATGAGCCATAGAATTGCTAGTACAGCTTCAACTACGGCATCACCAACAAAGGGTCCTCTTATTAATCTGGGAGAGGAGGAGGAAGAGTTTATCTCTCTGATTTGAAGGAGTCAGGAATAGAGATGATCGAACGTGCTCGTAACGAGCACTGTACCGCTCGGCTCCCCTGCACTCGCATGGGCGCAGGCAGCCGCTTCCGTCGGGTGAGGAGGACGGAAGCGGGTGCCTGCGCCCATGCGAGCGCAGGGGAGCCGAGCGGTACAGTGCTTGTAACGAGCACCTTCGCTCATCTCTAGTCAGGAACATAAGGAATTGGCCCTGTTTTGTGAGTGTTTCTTGTTTGAGCGGTGCACAGCCAACCTCCTGCCTATTCTAAACCCCATAACTTTTTTATACTTATGTCTACTTATGCTGAAAAAATGAAAGGTAGAATCTGATTGGTTGCTATGGGTAACTGAGTCAGTTTTCCTTCACACCAAGGGGGGAATTTATCATTAGGAGAATATTTGAAGTCAGTTTTGCTTGCATCTATGTTGGAGTACTTTGTGCCACATTTATCAAACGTCACAGGTTGTTTGATAAATGTGGCTTGTCCTTAAACCTAACACTTCTGTCTAGAGAAGCTACTTCACTTTTCCTACTCCACCCTCCTCCTGGAGTGAGATTGCGACTATTTTGCGACTTTTTTTAAAAAGTCGCAATGATAAATCTGGAGTGAAACTCATTAACATAGCTAACCACACCCACTTTTCCACCCATATTACAAACTGGAGTGAGTGGTGTACACATGCAAAAAGTCGCAAAAAAATGCGCAAAAAAGTCGCAAAAGCCCTATCGTGCAACTTTTTGAAGACAGAATTCTGGAGTGAAGGTGTGATAAATCAGGGCCCAAGTGTCTCAGCAGTTGATGACCCCACTCTGTAACTTTATGTGGTGTAAACCGGGGCTGTTGAGTTGGTACACCAAAGGTCCGACTCCGGCTCCTCTATTTTATTAGAGTCCAACTCTGGAGTTGATCATGGAATGTTGAGGAGGGAATACATTTCACAAACTGACCCTGTTGAAGAGGTGACATCCTAATACAGTACCAAGCCCCAATTCAGTGACAAGTCATTCTTTCACAAATGTTTGTAAAGGCAGACTGCACGTCTAGGTGCTGGATTTTATACACCTGTGGCAATGGGACTGAATAAAGCCTCATTTCAATGATTTAGAGATGTGACCCAATACTTTTGTCCATATAATGTACATGCTACTTGAATAGTGTGGAAAGGATTAACAGAATTCAAGCAGGTCACGCGTTTCGAAATGCATCCATGTAATGAATTTTCAGAAGGAGACAATTAGTACCAAGCAGGAGGAGATAGTGGAGGAATTCTTCTGTGTATCACAGGTCTAAGTTATGTCTGAGATTTATGATTTTCTGTTAAGCATATTGTACTTATCTCATGTTTTGAATACTTGTACAGACTACTAATTTAGAATATTTTATTTGGGGCATGTGTGACTAAAGACGTTGCAGCATCAAAGAAAAGGAATTGATGACCTAGTTTAATGGACTTGGCATGACTTACCATTACCTTATAGCTTTATTGGTTTGCACCTAGTTATTTATGTTGAATTTCTACTTTTTGTTATGGTTTGGTGGACCCTTACATTCTTCAATGACATAATGATGATTTAACCAAATCAAGTTCCCACTGCAAGAGTTCATAAAGCTTTTTACACATTGTCAGCCTGAACCAATCCCAAGGGCTGAAAATAAAACTTAAAGGGGTATTACCAACTGAAATACTATATTTATGGCATATTGAACATACAGTATATATCACTTCTAGTGCTTCCATCTAATGGGGGGGAATACATGAAAGATACATGTGAACAGCCGCAAGACATAGACATACATGTGTTACCAGATGGTTGGGTGCTGAACAGAATGGTAATGAGGGCCGCATGTGGCCCCTGGGCCGCAGGTTATGCACCCCTGTTATAGATGGAATGAAAAACGCTATTGTTTTAATATGCTGTGATTAAAAAAATAAATTGCACCAATTAGAAAAAAATGTGTGTGTGGTCTGCATTTCATAATTCCTATAGACCTTCAGCTAACATCTGGAACTGGCGTATTTTTCAGCAAAACACACCTGAAAATGCTAAAATAAAATAAAAAAAAAAAGCTACAAAATGCTCATGTGTATTTTCATCCTTTGGCTGGCAGTGGCCCCCCTTTATCTCCTGAATTCCTGGCCAGCTTCACAAGCTGACATAGTACGTCCGTCTGAGGAGCACTCCTTATGTTTAGGCAGTTGTTGGGTAAATTCATAGATTTGTGTGGGTGAATCACGTCCATTAATATGTATTTTTTTTAAATAAAATTCAAGCTTATCTGGTTCCACCTTCAGCGCTGTATACAGCTTTATTTCTCGTTTCAGGCTGCTTGGCATAAAGCTCTGCTATATGAAAGGCACCTCTGGGCCTCATTTAAATAAGAAACACTATAAAGAAATGAAGAGAACAGATAACATGCTCAGATTTTTCCCGCTATGGTTGCCGCAGAACATAAAATAGAGAACCAAAAAATCGTAATGTTGTCTTTTTACATTGTTACAAAGAGTAAAAGTCAGCCTTGCATCCTAATGTATGCAAATATGTTTGAATATAAAGAAAAGTGAATTTTCTTCCACATTTGTAGTCTTGTATTTATATAACATGGGCACAGCAGTCCGTCATTGGATGAACCACTTCTTAAAGGGTTTCTGTCACCAGAAATAACCCTATTAAACCAAGTGTCATTTGCAATGAGCAAATGACACTTGATTCCAGTAATGTTACTATTATACTTCTCAGTAACGGCGTTTTGCTAAAAATAGCGATTTTATAATATGCTAATGACCTCCCCTAGGTGCAGTAGGCGTGAACCTGCACCTAGGAGAGGCCATAATAACGCCTCTTACCACGCCCCCGGTCGCGCTGATTGACAGGGCCGGGCAGCCAGCTCTTTCGGCTCCCGGCCCTGTACGAGCCCGAAATCCCGCGCCTGCGCAGTAATGAAGCCGGGACCCGGGCGGGCGCCGGCTCTCAATGCGCGCTGATCGCAATGCGCAGGCGCGGGATCAGCGCGCATTGAGAGCCGGCGCCCGCCCGGGTCCCGGCTTCATTACTGCGCAGGCGCGGGATTTCGGGTTCGTACAGGGCCGGGAGCCGAAAGAGCTGGCTGCCCGGCCCTGTCAATCAGCGCGACCGGGGGCGTGGTAAGAGGCGTTATTATGGCCTCTCCTAGGTGCAGGTTCACGCCTACTGCACCTAGGGGAGGTCATTAGCATATTATAAAATCGCTATTTTTAGCAAAACGCCGTTACTGAGAAGTATAATAGTAACATTACTGGAATCAAGTGTCATTTGCTCATTGCAAATGACACTTGGTTTAATAGGGTTATTTCTGGTGACAGAAACCCTTTAAGTGAATATTAGGAAAACTAACTTGTTCCCCATACATTGGGTATTACATTGGGTATTGCACTCTGAACTGTGTAGAATAACGCTAACAGAGGTGATATATGGCTTAGTCTCATTATTATGTGCACCAGCTACTATCCAGAGTAACCACCGTGTTCAGAACGGACAGCAGCTTAGATGGGCTGGGAGTGACTCAATAAGGTTCTAGTAGGTTGTCACAGGTATCTGGAGCCATGCTGACTGAAGTGCATCCATGATCTGAGGATGCATGGGGGAAGATGCAGAGAGTAAACATAACTATCAAGGTGATCCCTCAGATGCTCAAATGGGTTCAAGTCTGGGAAATTTAAAGGGCCAGGGTAGTACTTGGAAGTCTTAGTCATGCTCTTCTAACCAATGTCAAACATTTCTAGCTGTGTGACATGTCACATTGTCTTGCTGGAAGATCCCATCTGCCCTAAAAAAGACAATCAGCATGTATGGGTGTACGTGATGTGCAAGGATGGATTCATACCCAAATAGGTTGAAAATGCCTTCCACATGGATGAGTGGGCTCAGATTATGCCACAAAAACATTCCCCAGACCGTAACTCTGCCACCACCAGCTTGTGTTCTTCCAGAAATGTTGCAGGGTGTTTGCTCTCTGTTTCTCGTCTGAGAAGTCAACATCCATCTGTTCAATGAAGCAGAAAATGTAACTCATTGGAGAAGACAACCCTTTGCCAATCAGCGGATGTCCAATTCCAAAACTGGTGTGAAGTCTTTTCTGTCAATGCAACTTCGTTAGCAGAGGTGCAGTGACAATCCGTCTGCTTCGGAGCCCCATATGCGGTAGGGTTTGCTGAACTGTTGTTTTAGACATAGGTCTTGTAGTCCCTGGTTTATTTTGGCAGTGAGCTGCTCTACAGTAGCATGTCAGTCTGCCCTCATGCACCTTCATATCTGACGCTCACCTCTCACATCAATGGCACAAGGTGCTCCACAGTTACCCCGTCAGTTATTCACAATGATGCCACTTGTCTACTCACAGTGCACTTTCTTCACAGCAGCAAGAGAACATTTCACAAACTACACAGTTTCAGAAATACTGTCATAATTGTTTACACCTCTAATAAACTGCTGCTTTTACCCATAACAGACACCTTATATACCCACCAAGCCAGCTCACAACACGTGACTTCCTTCCTGAGCTACATGCTGCCAACATCAAAAGTAGGAAGTGGCCATAATAATGTGATTGGACTGTATATATTCCACAGCATATATTCACTCACATCAGTCCCTGTTCCCAATGTGGATCTCAATCTAGTTTCCTAATTAAAGTCATCCTAGTGCCAAATTCATGGAAAGTAAATTAAACAAATAATCATTCTACTTAAAAGGATCATACCTTTACAAGAACGTATCCCCTATCAGGAATAATCTGGAAAAAACTAAAGAACTGAGCATTACTTACGTGTCAGATCATGTGACGCTGCTCTGGTTCTCTAGGCTCTGTTAACTGGATTGCAGTGATGAATCTGTAAAGGGAACTGATGTGCTGTGCTAGAATTTAGCCAACTTTGAGGGGCACACATGCAGGAGCAGCGAGCTGTGCTCCAGCCTGTGCAGCGTTCCCTGCAGCCCCCAGTGAACTCTGTACACCAATACAGCGCTAGAATAATAATTTTAAGACGTGATAGCAACCATGACTTTGGGTGCCTATTAGAGTTGAGCGAACGTGCTCGTAACCAGCACTGTAGCGCTAAAATCCCCTGCGCTCACATGGGCGCAGCCATCCGGATCCGTCCTCCTCACCCGACGGATCCGGATGCCTGCGCCCATGCGAGCGCAGGGGATCCGAGCAGTACAGTGCTCGTTACGAGCACGTTCGCTCAACTCTAGTGCCTATTTAAGTAGAACTGATTAATAAAGTATATTACAAAAATAATTTTTATCCTACTTAGAACATCTTAGAAATGCTTAGTTACTCTTTAAAGAAGAACTCCCGCAAAAATTTTTATTCCATGTCCTGCTAGAAATGTACATGATGTAATCTGTAGTGAATGTCATTTTCTTACCAGTAGCTGAATTTTTGAGTTATATCATCCTGAAGTTTCTTATCTGTGTCATGTGACTAGGAATTAGACCCATCAACTCACACAGAGACTTATGTGTGGACAGGAAGTCTAATTTTCTATGTATTCCTATGGGAGCCTCACCCTCAGTCTCATAGGAATGAATAGAGAAGTGACTGGCTTCCTGTCCTGGGTCAGTTGGAGGTCAGGGAGTTGGTCACATGACCCAATTACAATAAGAAGAGAGTGGAAACTCTCAATTTTAGCCTCTGATAAGAAAATGACAATCACTACAGATTATATCATGCACCTTTCTAACAGGTCAGGGAATACATTTTTTTGAGGAAGTTCTTCTTTAAATACTGTTTTATTATAAATGCCCAAATATCTTTCATTGGATACAATGGCTTATTTTGTCAAGGAAGTAATCATCAGGGGAAATAAAATGGCCGTCCTATTAGTACACACAAACCCTGTCCTAATCACACAACAGCACAAGTTACTTCACAACACTGAGCTAAAGAGCTGCCTCATTCTCCTCCCTGCTCTACTTGTCAGGGATTATGATCCTGAATACAGCTGATAAGATCTTCAGCTGAATCTCTGTAGGAATGAAGTTCATGAGGAGACATGAAGTACAGAGAGGACGGAGAGGACAGACCGTCAATGGCAATGTTGCAGACTGTACTTCAGCTGTCTCCTGTACAAGTCATGGAAAGCACTTTAGGAAACTCTGGCCTTGCTTAACTCCTGAATGTGTAGAGATAGGTCAAAACTGACACTTTCAGAGTGTCTGAGTAAATTCTAACCAGGACTGATATATCACATGAACCGATTCCCATTGGAAAAACCGGAGCTGGGGATGTGGGGGATTTCAAAATGGTGGCCAAAAACATTTCCTCCTCCCAATTAATACTTTCACACATTTTCTACCAACTACAGCAGTTAAAAGTGTGCGTCTGTATTTATATGGCTGCATCAGGCAGGGGAAGACGAGACACGTAATGCACATATATATATATATATATATATATATATACATATATATACATATATATATATATATATATAACATCTGAGCTACATTTTAAAAAGTACAATACCGCTGTAATGTTTCTGGGAATGTCAGACATGATATATCAACATCAATTCAGCCAAGACTCACATATACGGTAAATCAATGTTCGTTCCCACTGTGAATAACCGTATAACGGGTGTTCTTTTCTAGACCTACTAGCAAGAGAATTGTGTAATTCTTCTGATAGTTTTGTAGACACGATGGTCATCCATCTACGTACATAACTTTTCCAATAGTGCTTTGAAAGTCAGAAGGCCTTGATAGGAAAAGTAGACTTTCATGCAACTTTATATACAAAGCAGGCAATGTTATTAAAAGAAACAACTATCTTGTTCTTGTAGCTAGATGTTCTCTTGCAGAAGAAGTGAGTCCAACCATAGCTTCACTTGCCTCCCAAAGCTTTTTGGCAATGCCAGCGTCCTGCACATAGGGACGCAGCTTGCAGGGCTTACAGTCTGAGAAGTAGCCGCCATTATGCTGGAGAATGTCATCGGATATGGCACAGTAAATGACAGTCTGAGCCGCCGCCTGACATGAGATGAAGAACACGGATGTGATGACATACATCACTATACGGAAAAGAATTGAAAATTGGGAGGTCCAATCACCGACCACATAGCCTGTAAGAGAAAGGGATACCGTTTAGTATGCCCAGTGCTGAAGTAACATTTTTCCAACTATCCCTTATTGTACTACTAACTACCATGTATTGAGCAGACTAGGATCTGAACACACAAGGACTGTATGTAGTTTGTTATCAAGAAGATTCTGGACTTTTGTCTGTATAGGATGTGAATACACAAAATCACAGTATATTTGTAATTAAGAGTATTTGCAAAGACAAGGCTATTGCTCTCTGAATACCCATCAGGACATCCTCTGTCTATCTGCCCTACTAAGTCATATAGACATGAAAATGGCGGAGAGCTACTAACATGCAGAGGCTCTCACTCTCATGTATTACATGTATGGCCATTTATTAGACTGGTCACCAAGTATCTTGGCAGCAAGAGAGATGGTGATTGGCTCTCAGATTACAGGTAATCTGGCATTAGGAAAATTATTATCAAATCAAACACAGTGCCTGCTATGGATACCTCTGCTAATTGGCCACTTACCTTTTTCTTCTGAATACATTGCCGCTATTGTGAGAAAAACGCTTTTGAACCCTTATGGAAATGTCTTCTTAAGTTTCCCTGAGGGCAGGCCTGAGCCACTTGATGCACCCTAGCTACTCTGTTATCCTTTGCTAGCCACAACAGACAGGACCAGGTTAGATGAAAATTTGGATGCCTAGCTCCTCAATCAAGTGGAAGTAGGAGTGGTTACAAAGGAGAGTGGACGAGCAAGGGTGCACCGAGTGGCTTGGGCATAAAATGTAAGTCAGTAGAAGACTTAAAGGGGTTATCTCATCATAGAAATTGGGGCAATGGGGGCATATCACTAGGATATGCCCCCACTGTCTTGTCTTATATATATCATATATATAGAGACTAGAACCCCGAAGTGAAGGAGGGCGCATTGTGCATGCGCAGCCGCCCTCCATTCATTTTCTATGGGGTCAGCAAAAATAGGCGAGCGCTGGCTCGGCTATTTCCGTTGAGCCAATAGTGAATGGGAGCGGTGGTTTGTCATGCGCGGTACGCTTCCATTCACTTCTATGGGGAGCTGGCTTAGTGGTGCCCGGACCGGAGTCCTCCAGCCACCACCTTGCAGGGCTCCGTTCTCGTAATAGGTGCGGGACCCGCACCTACATATAAGACAATGGGGGCATATCCTACCCTAAAGGGGTATTCTCATGATAAGAATACCCCTTTAAATTTGCTCAGGCTAATCCTAGCCAGCAAATATTCCCAGGAGTAATGCTTCCTTTATGTGCAAATAAAATACTTCAGATTCATTTTTGTAGTTTATGCATATCACACAGTGACTGTATATACTACTACATAGAAATAGTAATCAGTGTTAAAGAGGATCTGACACCATGAAATGCAATCTGCAGTATGTTATAGAGCAGGTTATATATATGGCTTTATGTGAAAAGATTCAGTGCAACTTGTAATTTATATCTCTGATTTCATTGTTCACGTGGGAGGTGTTATCAGCGACTGCTAGCATTCCCTGTACACACCCCGTATATATAACAGTGCCTGATGTTCAGTAGGGCGAGTGTTGATTGCACAAGCCATTACAAATTGAACGTGGGAGGAATGATCGTTTCTCTATCATTTCATTCTATTAATTATCGGCAGCACATCCCTAATTATACAGCCACATATGCTGCTTCTTATATGCTCAGCTCCTCCTGCTCTAGAACATGCTGCCCGCAGATAGCACTGCATTATGGGGTGATGGGTTCTCTTTAAATAGTCAGGACAACGTTATTAGGCTCTGTTCATACTACAGTCTCGATCTCCATGTATGACCAAGGTAATGTGACTTTTCTAATGGATCCGACTGGACTCCACTAATGTTAATGAGGTCCAGTGGGCTTCCGCTATTTCTGATGGCGAGAACAGCACCGCAGACTCTGCCTTTCTTCCTGTCAAGAATGCTTGAAATAAACCCCTGAACAGAACAGTGAAGAGCGCCTCTATTAGGACCTATTGTGCTGCTGCCATTTTCTAAATCATCAAAGGCCATCAAAGAAACATCAGTCATAAGTGTTCATTGTGCTGATAAACTGATGGCTGTGATCATGACGCTGCTGCCAGGTAACACTAGAAACAGACATTCTGACCTGGATGAACGGCACATGCAGTCACTCCATGCCTCTCCGTCTGTCGAGCTATCTCCTGGGTAAAGTAGACATTTGCCAGCTTGCTCCGGCAGTAGGTGAAGAGCGGCACTATGTTGTAGTTTAAGTCAGAGAAGTCCAGCTTTTGATATTTATGAACGTTAGACGTGACGTTCACGATGCGGCTTGGAGAACAACTTTTTAGCCGTTCTAATAGAAGATTGGTGAGAAGGAAAGGTCCAAGGTGGTTGACTCCAAAGCACTTGCTGAACCCATTATCTGTCCAGTCTAGCACCGCGGGCACACCTGCAAATGACAATAATGAGATATACAAAAGTCTAAACATTAGCTGCACATAATAGCAAGGCTTTAAAAAGACATACAAGTTTCAAGGGCGCAGATGGTAAAAAAAACCCCCAAAATCTGCATGTCAGCAGAATAATGGGGCAAAGGTACATAATATATTGTACGCTATATGTGATATTTAATTTCATATTCTAAAGTATGTTTTTTTTTGCATTATCTAATATAATAATTAGAGATGAGCGCACGTGCTCGAAACGAGCACTGTACCGCTCGGCTCCCCTGCGCTCGCATGGGCGCAGGTAGCCGCTTCCATCCTCCTGAGGGGAGCCGAGCGGTACAGTGCTCGTTTCGAGCATGTTCGCTCATCTCTAATAATAATGCAACTAATATATTCCATATAATTTCTTCCCAAAATATCTGCTTGCTGTCAGCAAATGGCAACACTGTAGTTTACATTCTCTGCATTACTGGATGATCAATGACACTGGGATAGGGGAGCCCCTAAACGCCTATTCATACCTCCTCTAAAGCGTTTTTTTTAAGGGGGTTAACGCTCAGATTTGACAGCTGAAGTGCCCCCTTTCCTTCCTCTAGGGCAGGGGTACTCAACTGGCGGACCGTGGTCGCCAGCTGTCCGGACCCCTGCAGAGTTCAGAAGCAATGAGCGCTTCTATCAATACAGATGGAAGCACTCACTGCTGGAGCGCAGGGAGCCGACCTCACTCACCGATCTGCTCCCTGCGCTCCTCCCCGACATCAGGCGGCTGCGCTGTGAATAGTGAAGCAGGAAGACTTCTCCTGCTCCACCATTCACTCTGCGCAGATCGCGCTTCCAGCCAGACTGGAAATCTGCATAAGTTCCTCCCACAGTGCTGCAGCGCGATCTCTGCCTGCAGAGAAGAAGGAAGGACAGTGAGCTTCAGGAACGGGACAAGGTGAGTAGGTGCTGTGTGTTTTTTGTTTTTTAATACAGAGGAGGCACAGAGGACTTTATAACTGTGGAGGGGGGCAAAGAGGGCTTTATAACTATGGAGGCGGGGGCAAAGAGGGCTTTATAACTATGGAGGGCGCACAGAGGACTTTATAACTATGGAGGGGGCACAGAGGGCTTTATAACTATGGAGGGGGCACAGAGGGCTTTATAACTATGGAGGGGGCACAGAGGGCTTTATAACTATGGAGGGGGCAAAGAGGGCTTTATAACTATGGAGGGGGGCAAAGAGGGCTTTATAACTATGGAGGGGGGCAAAGAGGGCTTTATAACTATGGAGGGGGGCACAAGAGGGCTTTATAACTATGGAGGGGGGCAACAGAGGGCTTTATAACTATGGAGGGGGCACAGAGGACTTTATAACTATGGAGGGGGCACAGAGGACTTTATAACTATGGAGGGGGCACAGAGGACTTTATAACTATGGGAGGGGGCACAGAGGACTTTATAACTATGGAGGGGGCACAGAGGACTTTATAACTATGGAGGGGGCACAGAGGACTTTATAACTATGGAGGGGCACAAGAGGACTTTATAACTATGGAGGGGGGCACAGAGGACTTTACCTATGGAGGGGGGCACAGAGGGCTTTATAACTATGGAGGGGGCACAGAGGACTTTATAACTATGGAGGGGGCACAGAGGACTTTATAACTATGGAGGGGCACAGAGGACTTTATAACTATGGAGGGGCACAGAGGACTTTAACTATGGAGGGGGGCACAGAGGACTTTACTATGGAGGGGGCACAGAGGACTTTATACTATGGAGGGGGGCACAGAGGACTTTATAACTATGGAGGGGGGCACAGAGGACTTTATAACTATGGAGGGGGCACAGAGGACTTTATAACTATGGAGGGGGCACAGAGGACTTTATAACTATGGAGGGGGCACAGAGGACTTTATAACTATGGAGGGGGCACAGAGGACTTTATAACTATGGAGGGGGCACAGAGGACTTTATAACTATGGAGGGGGCACAGAGGACTTTATAACTATGGAGGGGGCACAGAGGACTTTATAACTATGGAGGGGCACAGAGGACTTTATAACTATGGAGGGGGCACAGAGGACTTTATAACTATGGAGGGGGCACAGAGGACTTTATAACTATGGAGGGGGCACAGAGGACTTTATAACTATGGAGGGGGCACAGAGGACTTTATAACTATGGAGGGGGCACAGAGGACTTTATAAACTATGGAGGGGGCACAGAGGGCTTTATAACTATGGAGGGGGGCACAGAGGACTTTATAACTATGGAGGGGCACAGAGGGCTTTATACTATGGAGGGGCACAGAGGATTTATAACTATGGAGGGGCACAGAGGACTTTATAACTATGGAGGGGGCACAGAGGACTTTATAACTATGGAGGGGGCACAGAGGACTTTATAACTATGGAGGGGGCACAGAGGACTTTATAACTATGGAGGGGGCACAGAGGACTTTATAACTATGGAGGGGGCACAGAGGGCTTTATAACTATGGAGGGGCACAGAGGACTTTATAACTATGGAGGGGGCACAGAGGACTTTATAACTATGGAGGGGCCACAGAGGACTTTAATATGGAGGGGGCACAGAGGACTTTATAAACTATGGAGGGGCACAGAGGACTTTATAACTATGGAGGGGGCACAGAGGACTTTATAACTATGGAGGGGGCACACAGAGGACTTTATAACTATGGAGGGGGCACAGAGGGGCTTTATAACTATGGAGGGGGCACAGAGGACTTTAACTATGGAGGGGCACAGAGGCTTTATAATATGGAGGGGCACAGAGGACTATTTATAACTATGGAGGGGGCACAGAGGACATGGAGGGGGCACTTTATATAACTATGGAGGGGGCACAGAGGACTTATAACTATATGGAGGGGCACAGAGGACTATAACTATGGAGGAGGCACAGAGGGCTTTATAACTATGGAGGGGGCACAGAGGACTTTATAACTATGGAGGGGGCACAGAGGACTTTATAACTATGGAGGGGCACAGAGGACTTTATAACTATGGAGGGGGCACAGAGGACTTTATAACTATGGAGGGGGCAACAGAGGACTATAACTATGGAGGGGGCACAGAGGACTTTATAACTATGGAGGGGGCACAGAGGACTATATAACTATGGAGGGGGCACAGAGGACTTTATAACTATGGAGGGGGCACAGAGGACTTTATAACTATGGAGGGGCACAGAGGACTTTATATGGACTATGGAGGGGGCACAGAGGACTTTATAACTATGGAGGGGCACAGAGGACTTTATAACTATGGAGGGGGCACAGAGGACTTTATAACTATGGAGGGGGCACAGAGGACTTTATAACTATGGAGGGGGCACAGAGGACTTTATAACTATGGAGGGGGCACAGAGGGCTTTATAACTATGGAGGGGGCACAGAGGACTTTATAACTATGGAGGGGGCACAGAGGACTTTATAACTATGGAGGGGGCACAGAGAGGACTTTATAACTATGGAGGGGGCACAGAGGACTTTATAACTATGGAAGGGGCACAGAGGACTTTATAACTATGGAGGGGGCACAGAGGACTTTATAACTATGGAGGGGGCACAGAGGACTATTATAACTATGGAGGGGGCACAGAGGGACTTAACAACTATGGAGGGGCACAGAGGACTTTATAACTATGGAGGGGGCACAGAGGACTTTATAACTATGGAGGGGCACAGAGGACTTTATACCTATGGAGGGGGCACAGAGGACTTTATAACTATGGAGGGGGCACAGAGGACTTTATAACTATGGAGGGGGCACAGAGGACTTTTATAACTATGGAGGGGCAACAGAGGACTTTATAACTATGGAGGGGGCACAGAGGACTTTATAACTATGGAGGGGCACAGAGGACTTTATAACTATGGAGGGGGCACAGAGGACTTTATAACTATGGAGGGGGAACAGAGGACTTTAAAACTATGGAGGGGGCACAGAGGACTTTATAACTATGGAGGGGGCACAGAGGACTTTATAACTATGGAGGGGGCACAGAGGACTTTATAACTATGGAGGGGGCACAGAGGGCTTTATAACTATGGAGGGGGCACAGAGGACTTTAACTATGGAGGGGCACAGAGGACTATAACTATGGAGGGGGCACAGAGGGCTTTATAACTATGGAGGGGCACAGAGGACTTTATAACTATGGAGGGGGCACAGAGGACTTTATAACTATGGAGGGGCACAGAGGACTATATATGGAGGAGGCACAGAGGGCTTTATAACTATGGAGGGGGCACAGAGGACTTAAACTATGGAGGGGGCACAGAGGACTTTATAACTATGGAGGGGGCACAGAGGACTTTATAACTATGGAGGGGGCACAGAGGACTATAACTATGGAGGGGCACAGAGGACTATAACTATGGAGGGGGCACAGAGGACTTTATAACTATGGAGGGGGCACAGAGGACTATAACTATGGAGGGGGCACAGAGGACTTTATAACTATGGAGGGGGCACAGAGGACTTTATAACTATGGAGGGGGCACAGAGGACTATAACTATGGAGGGGGCACAGAGGACTTTATAACTATGGAGGGGGCACAGAGGACTTTATAACTATGGAGGGGCACAGAGGACTTTATAACTATGGAGGGGGCACAGAGGATTTATAACTATGGAGGGGCACAGAGGACTTATAACTATGGAGGGGGCACAGAGGACTTTATAACTATGGAGGGGCACAGAGGACTTTATAACTATGGAGGGGGCACAGAGGACTTTATAACTATGGAGGGGGCACAGAGGGCATTACAACTATGGAGGGGGCACAGAGGACTTTATAACTATGGAGGGGGCACAGAGGGCTTTATAACTATGGAGGGGGCACAGAGGACTTTATAACTATGGAGGGGGCACAGAGGACTTTATAACTATGGAGGGGGCACAGAGGACTTTATAACTATGGAGGGGCACAGAGGACTTTATAACTATGGAGGGGCACAGAGGACTTTATAACTATGGAGGGGGCACAGAGGGCTTTATAACTATGGAGGGGGCACAGAGGACTATAACTATGGAGGAGGCACAGAGGACTATAACTATGGCGGGGCACAGAGGGCATTACAACTATGGAGGGGGCACAGAGGGCATTACTACTATGGAGGGGCACAGAGGGCATTACTAATGTGAAGGGGCACAATGGCATTTTTATTCTGCAGGGGGCACAATGGGCATTTCTGTTGTGGAGGGGGGCACAATGGGCATTGCAAAAGTGAAAGGGGCACAATGGGCATTTCTACTCTGGGGGGGGCACAATGGGTATTGCAAATGTGAAAGGGGCACAATGGGCATTGATAATGTGAAGGGGCACAGAGGGCATTGTTCCTCGGGAGGAGGCACAGAGGGCATTACTACTATGGAGGGGGCACAATGGACATTTTCACTCTGGAGGGGGCACAATGGGCATTTTTATTCTGCAGGGGGCACAGTGGGCATTTTTATTCTGGAGGGGGCATAATGGGCATTTTTATTCTGGAGGGGGCACAATGGGCATTTCTGTTGTGGAGGGGGCACAATGGGCATTTCTGTTGTGGAGGGGGCACAATGGGCATTGCTAAAGTGAAAGGGGCACAATGGGCATTTCTACTCTGGGGGGCACAATGGGTATTGCAAATATGACAGGAGCACAATGGGCATTGATAATGTGAAGGGGGCACAGAGGGCATTATTCCTCTGAAGGGGGCAAAGTGCACAGAGGGCATTACTACTATTAAGGCTACACGCCACTGGTGTTGCCCCTCCTTATATATTTTTTTGTTTTGCAGCTCAGACCTTCATCCTACAGCAGACTCAGGTAGTTGAGTACCCCTGCTCTAGGGTATCATTTTGTCTGTCACAGTCCCTTTTGTAAAGTTAATGTTAAAGATAATCTGTCACCAGCGACCTCCCTATCAAACTGTTTGCATAGACACATATCTGTGCTGCACCTGATTAAAATGCTGTTTGTTTTTTTGTCGATCCGAAGCTCCATCCCCGAGTTAGGCTACTTTTACACTTATGTTTGAAGGATCCATTGTGAGATTCGTCCAGGCTCTCACAAACGGATCCGTCATGATAATACAACCGCCTGCATCTGTTCTGAACGGATCCGTTTGTATTACCTTTTACATAGCAAAGACGGATCCGTCATGAACTCCATTGAAAGTCAATGGAGGATGGATCCGTTTTCTATTGTGCCTGAGAAAACGGATCCGTCCCCATTGACTTACATTGTGAGTCATGACGGATCCGTTTGGATCAGTTTCTTCATGCGGACACCAAAACGCAGCAAGCAGTGTTTTAGTGTCCGCCTCCAAAACGGAATGGAGACTGAACTGAAGCAAAACTGATGCATTCTGAACGGATCCTTTTTCATTCAGAATGCATCAGGGAAAGACTGATCAGTTTAGGACCGTTTCTGAGAGCCACAGCCGGATCACACAAACGGATCCTGCAAACGCAAGTGTGAAAGTAGCCTTATAATATTATTTCTTAATATGCAAATTAGATATTTGGTGCATTGAGGGTGTTAGTGTTGCTCTTGTTGCACCAAGCTCTGCTGGATGCTTTACCACTGCCTGGCCATTTCAATCAAAGCAGCCAGGGGCTGTCCACAGAAAGGAGCAAGCTTGGGTGCAACAAGAGCAACGGTGACGCACTGATTGCACCAAAGGCCTAATTTGCATATTAAGAAAACTTGGGAACAAAGCCTTCGATCAACAAAAGAAAAATTGTGTTTTCATCAGCTAAACCACAGCTACATGTCTATGCAAAAGTTTGATTGGGAGGCTGCTGGTAATTGGTTCCCTTTAACTTTTGGTCCACTGTTCTTAGATCTGATTTAGTTTCATCCTGAGTCCATTTCTTCGTCATGCTCACTGACACGATTATCACGTTCCACGTTCTATACCCTTGTATTGTGTTATTCCTTACTGCTGCGTACACTTTGGATTGTATTTGTACCTTGTTACAAATACTTTTACATATGGTAGTTTAACTTGACGCCTTTGGGGAAATACTCACATGCCTTTAGAAATATATATGGGTTAAAGGCCTTTTACATGGAGCAACTATGGTGTAAAATGTTGTAACATCAAGCTGGCAGTCATTGTCCAGTGCTCACATGTCCAGTAAGAAATTGCTTGTTTATCACTGATTGTTCACGATACACCCCCTCATATAAACTGGCTGTTAGCAGACAAGACAGGAAGTGCATGAGCGAAGACAATCAAAATAACAAAAAATCCCGTAAGATTGTCACACATAATTGGATGTCTTTGGAACGTCAGTGTCACCAATCTATCGCCTTGTGTAAAATGACCCTTACAGGGTACACAGCATTTGGTTGTTTCTCTACTAGCAATATTTCTGTCTGTTTTAAACACACATCATACTGCTGAAAACACAAGTAATTTAGAAATTCATTATAATCACTCTTACAAATAGTGTCCTAAAGAAATATGCCCTGGTAGAAGAAGTACATTACTGATGCATCACTTGCAACATTAAGTCCTTTAGCCCCATCTAGTGGACATCTGTGTTATTACCACAAATTAATGTAATCAGTTCTAAGTCTACAAGGCACCAAATTTACACGCCACTTCAGATTCACACAATCCTTCTGTTGACAGTGTTAGAGATGAGCGAGCATGCTCGGCCGAACATGCTCGAGTGCCAGTTTTGCGTATTTGCGTACGCATTTTAAAATTGGTACGCTAATACATACGCATATTTTAATCTGTACACTAATGCGTACGCATTTTAACAATTTGTATGTTATGCATACGCATTTGTGTACAGATTAAAATATGCGTATGTATTAGCGTACCAATTTTAAAATGCGTATGCAAATACGCAAAAATGGCACTCGAGAATGCTCGGCCGAGCATGCTTGCTTATCTCTAGACAGTGTCTTATTTGTAGTTCAGAAAAAACACCTCACGTAAATGTAGCCTGTATGCAACATATAAAGTAATGTAACTGTATGCAACATATAAAGTAATGTACCTGTATGTAACATATAAAGTAATGTAACTGTATGTAGCATATAAAGTAATATAACTGTATGTAACAAAGTATTGTAACTGTATGTAACATATAAAGTAATGTAACTGTGTGTAACATATAAAGTAATGTAACTGTATGTAACATATAAAGTAATGTACCTGTATGTAACATATAAAGTAATGTAACTGTGTGTAACATATAAAGTAATGTAACTATATGTAACATATAAAGTAATGTAACTGTATGCAACATATAAAGTAATGTAACTGTATGCAACATATAAAGTAATGTACCTGTATGTAACATATAAAGTAATGTACCTGTATGCAACATATAAAGTAATGTACCTGTATGTAACATATAAAGTAATGTAACTATATGTAACATATGAAGTAATGTAACTGTATGTAACATATAAAGTAATGTAACTGTATGTAACATATAAAGTAATGTACCTGTATGTAACATATAAAGTAATGTAACTGTATGTAACATATAAAGTATTGTAACTGTATGTAACATATAAAGTAATGTACCTGTATGTAACATATAAAGTATTGTAACTGTATGTAGCATATAAAGTAATGTAACTGTATGTAACATATAAAGTATTGTAACTGTATGTAACATATAAAGTACTGTACCTGTATGTAACATATAAAGTACTGTACCTGTATGTAACATATAAAGTAATATAACTGTATGTAACATATAAAGTAATGTAACTGTATGTAGCATATAAAGTAATGTACCTGTATGTAGCATATAAAGTAATGTAACTGTATGTAACATATAAAGTAATGGGATGGGGTCTGCATACAACATACTAATAGATGTGTTGGTACAATACATGATAAACAATCTCACAAATTCCGAATGTGGGATGATGGTGGGTGTAGTTCTGGTACAAGCCTTGTTCAGAGCATCGTTCCCAGCTATTGGACACTGCAGCTGAGGACTTTTGGGGTTAGAGATAACAGATAACGTTCCACAAATGAAGATGTACAGTGGAGGTCAACACAGTACGAAAGTGAGTGTATCCTAAAAGACTCCCCAAAGAATACAGTATCTTAGGACATAATGGGGGACATTTACTAAGCATGCTGTCCCAGAATTATGGCGTAAAATGCACCAAAAAGAATGGCATTTTGATTTGCGCCAAATATATCAACTGTTTTCTCCAGAATTTTCACTCCAGAAATGAGTTATAAATGTCAAAGTGGGTGGGGCTATCAAATTGGCTCATATTACACCTCATTTATCATCCTCTTATCAATTAAGCCAGCTTATGTGGTGGTGTTTAGTGTAAAAAGTTGCATTTATGGCAGAAAGATGTGACTTTTGGTCAAAAAGTCACATTTATGAAAAGAAAACCAACTTGTGGTGGGAACAAATGACAGGTGAGTATTAAAGCAGAATGCGTCTCAAGTGTGTTCTAGCAGGGGGTGGTGGAAATGGCGCATTTTGGTCTTAAAAAGCAGCATTTTAGTGCCACTGGCGTTAAAATGTTGCAGGCAGAGAATCAAGTATATATTTAAAAAAGTCACATTTTAAAAGTGGCGTGTGCCTTTTGATATATGAGGTGAAACAAATCACCACTTTTGATTTATAATGTTAGTTTTATTTTGGCGCATATTACACCATTATTGATAAATGTCCCCCATTGTATTCTAATTTTGACGTTTCCTTGGCTGATTGGCCAACAGGTGTCACATAGTCACGGCTGCAACGTCTTTCATCACATGATGTCTCTTGGCCAATAAGGTCAGGTGGCTCTGTAATTAGAATACAGCACGCGCTTTAGAATAAATTCCTGTTTGGCATGCTATTTAGAAGGCGCATTAGTCCTTTAGCGAGTCACCAAAATGCCCTTTACTGTAAAGTACAAGCTAGAAGGGATCTACTATGATATCAACAATGTTTAGAATTTTTCACATACGGACATTTTTCTATTTCCATCTCATGTTCTCAATATATACAGTGAACATACAGTGCATTCGGAAAGACTTCAGACTTTTCCTAAAATTGTATTATGTTGCTAAAATAAAAAGAAAATCACGTTTTTCCCCATCATTCTGCACCCAGGAAAATGGAAACAGAATTTTCTAAACATTCACTAATTTATTGAAAAGACAAAACTGAAATTTTGCATTGACGTAAGTATTCAAGACCCTTTACTCAGTACCTAGTTGAAGCACCTTTGGCAGCGATTACAGACTCCAGACCTCTTGGGTATGATGCCACAGGGTTTGCACATCAGGATTTGGGGATTTTCTGCCATTCTTCTCTGCAGATCTTCTCAAGCTCTGTCAGGTTGGATGGGGACATTTTCAGGTCTCTCCAGAGACATTTGATTGGAATTAAGCCATGGCTCTGGCTGGGCCACTCAAGGACATTCACAAAGTTGTCCCTAAGCCACTCCTGTGTTGTCTTGGAGGTGTGCTTTGGACATTTGCTTGTTAGAAGGTAAATCTTCAGCCCAGTCTGAGGTCCAGAGCACTCTGGATCAGGTTTTCATTAAAACTATCTCTGTACATTGCTCCATTCAGATTTCCCTCAACCCTGACAAATCTCCCTGTCCCAGCGGCTGAAAAACACCCCCACAGCATGATGCTGCCACCACCAAACGTGATGCTTAGAATTGAGGCCAAGGAGTTCAAACTCTGTGTCATCAGACCAGAGATTCTAGCTTCTCACAGTCTAAGGCTACTTTCACACTAGCGTTTTTAAATTCCGGTATTGAGTTCCGTCAAAGGGGCTCAATACCGGAAAAAAACGCTTCAGTTTTGTCCCCATTCATTGTCAATGGGGACAAAACTGAACTGAAGACAACGGAATGCTCCTGAAAGCATTCCGTTCCGTCTTCAGACCGGAGAACAAACCGCAGCATGCTGCGGTTTGCTCTCCGGTCCAGGCATCCGCACCAAGACGGATCCGGAATGACCCCCAATGGAAGTCAATGGGGACGGATCCGTTTGGTGTGGACACACCAGTAATCCGGATCTGTCCTCCATTGATTTCCAATGGGGGGTCATTCCGGATCCGGCATACATACACACAGACTACATACAACCAAACATACAGACATACATACAAACATACAGACATACATACATACTCACATACTCCCGGGACGCCGGCAGCAGGTCTTCACGCGCCTCCTGCACGCTGCGATGACGTTTCCCCACTGCGCCCAGCAGAGGGCGCTGTGGGGAATCGTCATCACTGCGCGCAGGAGGCGCGTGAAGACGTTCTGCCGGCGTCCCGGGAGTATGTGAGTATGTATGTATGTCTGTATGTTTGTATGTATGTCTGTATGTTTGTTTGTATGTAGTCTGTGTGTTGTTTTAATGTGTGTCATGTGTGGGGCCGGAGCGCTGCTCCGGCTCCACACATGTATAGCGTTAGCACGGATCCGTCGGCACCCTTTAGGTGCCGGATCCGTGCTAACGCTAGTGTGAAAGTAGCCTAAGAGTCCCTTAGGTGCTTTTTTTGTAAAGTTGCATTTGCCTTTTACTGAGGAGAAGCTTTTTTTCTGGCCACTCTGCCATAGAGCCTAGATTTGTGGAATGCTGCATGATGGCTGACTTTCTGAAAGTATAAAGTAATGTACCTGTATGTATCATATAAAGTAATATAACTGTATGTAACATATAAAGTAATGTAACTGTACGTAACATATAAAGTAATGTAACTGTATGTAACATATAAAGTAATGTAACTGTATGTAACATATAAAGTAATATAACTGTATGTAACATATAAAGTATTGTAACTGTATGTAACATATAAAGTATTGTAACTGTATGTAACATATAAAGTAATGTACCTGTATGTAACATATAAAGTAATGTAACTGTATGTAACATATAAAGTATTGTAACTGTATGTAACATATAAAGTAATGTACCTGTATGTAACATATAAAGTATTGTAACTGTATGTAACATATAAAGTAATGTATCTGTACGTAACATATAAAGTAATGGGATGTGGTCTGCATACAACATACTAATAGATGTCCTTAAAAGGACCAGCTAACATCGTTTCAGTGATTGCTCCATTAACACAGGTGTGGGTGTTGATGAGGACAGGGCTGGAGATCAATCTGTCATGATTAAGTAAGAATGACACCACTGGACACTTTAAAAGGAGGCTGGTGCTTGGCATCGTTGTTTCTCTTCTGTTAACCATGGTTATCTCTAAAGAAACACGTGCAGTCATCATTACTAGAGATGAGCGAGTAGTGAAATATTCGAAAGTTCGAAATTCGATTCGAATAGACCGCGAAATTCGACTATTCGACCGAATATCGAATCCCATTAAAGTGTATGGGAAAAAAATGCTCGCCACTTGGAAATCTCAATTCGACCACTTGGAGGTCACCAAGTCCACCCTGAAACCTCAGAAAAGGATGCCAACACTGCTGGAATGCAACTAGGACAGCAGGGGAAGCATGTCTGGGTGCATATAACGCGCCCAAGTCGCACTATTACGCCACTATCACAGCCTCTCAACAATACACTCCAAAGACAATGTAACCTCTCTGTAAAGTGAGACCATACAAGGAAACCTTCTTTCCTCTACATTGCCATGGACCCCAAGCCAAACTAGACAAAAAAGAAGATAAAATTCTGCATCCCTTAAAACCACGTTGCCTATGACAACCACAGATGGCATAGGCAAAGGGGAAAGCAAATAGACCCCACCCCTAATTGTCATTGTGTGTGTGTGTGAGATGTGGTCAGACATGTCTTCTTTAAAATGTAAAAACAACTCAAACACATGCAGAAGCCTTAAAATGCCCAAATTGTTGGCGCTTGAGATGTCAGTGACCCGACTTGGCCCAGTGTCATGTCTAGCAGGTAAAGCAGTGGGGATGTTGAGGGATGCGTAGGACCGCAAAAGGCAGGAAGAGGCCGTGGGCTGGCCAGAGGCTCATGGAGAAGGCAGGCTAGAGCCCGCAGGGCCGCATCTCTTCCCTATAACAGGCCCCCACACAAAGCTCTCCCATCGAGGGCTCTTAGGTCCTTGTTGTGAAAATATTTTAATGAGTGCGCAAAGTTAGCTTGAGGTGAGCCCTCGAAAAAATTATATAGAGGCCCAAGAGGTGAGCCCTCGAAAAAATTAAGTGGAGGCCAAATAGGTGAGACCTCTTAAAAATTGTATTAAGGCCCAAGAGGTGAGCCATAATAAAAGTTGTTTGTAGGCCCAAGAGGTGAGACCTCTTAAAAATTTTGTGGAGGCTAAAGAGGTGAGACCTCTTAAAAATTTTGTGGAGGCCCAAGAGGTGAGACCTCTTAAAAATTATGTGGAGGCCCAAGAGGTGAGACCTCTTAAAAATTATGTGGAGGCCCAAGAGGTGAGACCTCTTAAAAATTATGTGGAGGCCCAAGAGGTGACACCTCTTAAAAATTATGTGGAGGCCCAAGAGGTGAGACCTCTTAAAAATTATGTGGAGGCCCAAGAGGTGAGACCTCTTAAAAATTATGTGGAGGCCCAAGAGGTGAGACCTCTTAAAAATTATGTGGAGGCCCAAGAGGTGAGACCTCTTAAAAATTATGTGGAGGCCCAAGAGGTGAGACCTCTTAAAAATTATGTGGAGGCCCAAGAGGTGAGACCTCTTAAAAATTATGTGGAGGCCCAAGAGGTGAGACCTCTTAAAAATTATGTGGAGGCCCAAGAGGTGAGACCTCTTAAAAATTATGTGGAGGCCCAAGAGGTGAGACCTCTTAAAAATTATGTGGAGGCCCAAGAGGTGAGACCTCTTAAAAATTATGTGGAGGCCCAAGAGGTGAGACCTCTTAAAAATTATGTGGCGGCCCAAGAGGTGAGACCTCTTAAAAATTTTGTGGAGGCCCAAGAGGTGAGCCATAAATATCTAAATTTTTTTATTTACGGAGCAATTCTACAGCGGTTAAGGAGGAGGAGGAGGAGGAAATGGCACTTCATACAGATGGCACTTCACTTTTGGCTGCTTTCCACTGTTGGAGAAGCAAAGTCCGGGTCAATCCACTTGCTGTTCATTTTGATTAGCGTCAGCCTGTCGGCACTGTCGGTTGACAGGCGGCTGCGCTTATCGGTTATAATGCCCCCGGCTGCGCTGAACACCCTTTCTGATAGCACGCTGGCGGCAGGGCAGGCAAGCACCTCCAAGGCGTACAGGGACAGTTCCAGCCACGTGTCCAACTTGGAGACCCAGTAAGTGTAGGACGCCGAGGGATCGGGGAGGACAGGGGTACGGTCTGCCAGGTACTCCCGCAACATCCGCCGATACTTGTCCCTCCTGCTGATAGCGGGCCCCGCAGTGATGGAAGTTGCACGAGGGGGTGCCATGAACGTGTCCCACACCTTGGAGAGTGTTCCCCTGGTGGCTGTGGGCCTGATCGATGTTGAGGGACTCTGGGAGACCCTCTCCTCTCTGCCGCCAGCGATGGTGGGTGGGAAAATCTCCATCATGTTCTGCACGAGTTCCCTCTGGTATTCCAGCAATCGATTCGTCCTCTCCTCTACCGGAATAAAAGAGGAGACGTTATCTTTATACCGGGGGTCCAGGATTGCGAAGACCCAGTACAGTTTGTTCTCCACTATCCGGACAACACGTGTGTCCCGGGAAAAGCAGCCCAGCATGAAGTCAGCCATGTGTGCCAGACTCTGAATAGGCATGACCTCACTGCCCCCACCAGAAGGATCACTTGCCATTTCCTCCTCTTCCTCTTCCGCCTCCTCTCCGCCCCATCCGCGCTGAACCAATGGGACGCACACAGCCTGACTGCTACCCTCGCCGCCAGCATCCTCCTCCTCTTCCGCAGCCACCTCCACGTCGTCCTCCTCCTCCTCCTGCAACTGCCACCGTGAAGCAGACAAAAGTGTGGTCTGACTGTGTAGCTCCGTTGCGTCTCCTCCTACCCCCGTCTCCTCTGCGTGCAATGCGTTCTCCCTTATTGCGATGAGTGATTCTTTAAGGACGCATAGGAGCGGGATGGTTATGCTCACTATAGCGTCCTCGCTGCTGACCTTCTTGGTGGACTCCTCAAAGATACGCAGTACATCGCATATGTCTGCCATCCATGGCCACTCGTGGTTGGCAAACTGAGGGAGCTGAGTTGGAGGCACGCGTGGATTCATAATCTGGTACTCCATCAATGCTCTCTGCTGCTCACACACCCTGGCCAACATGGAATAGGTGGAATTCCAGCGAGTCGGCAGGTCGCACAACAGCCGATGTTCAGGCAAATGGAGGCGTTGCTGGAGTTTTTTTAAGCTAGCAGCAGCTACAGTTGACTTCCGAAAGTGAGCGCACAAGCGCCGCACTTTCACCAGTAGCTCTGCCAGGTTGGGGTAAGTCTTTAGAAATTTTTGGACTACCAGATTAAAAACGTGGGCCAGGCATGGTACGTTATTGAGTTCGGCAAGCTCCAGAGCCGCCACCAGGTTACGGCCGTTATCGCACACGACCATGCCTGGTCCTAGCTGCAGCGGCGACAGCCACATCTCCGTCTGCTGCAATATGGCGTCCCTCACCTCTGGGGCGCTGTGCTTCCTGTCGCCCAAGCTGATGAGCTTAAGCACCGCCTGCTGACGTCTCCCCGCGCCAGTGCTGCAACGCTTCCAGCTAGCGGCTGAGGGCGATGTTAAGGCAGAGGAGGAGGAGGGGGGTTTATCAGAACCCATGCTGGCAATCTTGGGCGGGGGTGGTAGGTAGGCCATCTCTGTTTGCGACCCCGTCCCCGCTTCCACTACATTCACCCAGTGTGCCGTCAGAGATGTATCGTCCCTGGCCGCAAGCGCTTGTCCACGAGTCGGTGGTCAAGTGGACCTTTGCGCTGACTGCGTACCTCAGGGCCCGCCTGATGTTACGCGACACGTGCTGGTGCAGGGCGGGGACGGCACTCCGGGAAAAGTAGTGGCGGCTGGGGACGGAATAGCGAGGTGCGGCAGCCGCCATCAGGTCGCGGAAGGCCTGCGTCTCCACAAGCCTAAACGGCAACATCTCCAGGGCCAGCAGTTTGGAGATGTGGCAGTTTAAGGCTTGGGCTTGGGGGTGACTCGAGGCGTACTTCCGCCTGCGGTCGAACGCCTGCGAGATGGACAGTTGTTGGGACGAGGAGCGTGAAGGTGCAGGCGAAGAGGCGGGGGAAGGGGAGGCTGAAGGAGAAGGCCCCAAAGTGGCAGAGGCAGATGTGGAGGTGTCCTGGCTGGAGGTCTGGACCGCAGTGGCAGCACACAACAAAGGGGAAGAGGCAGTGGCAGCAAGACCGGGCGCAGGTTGTATTGCGTTTGCTCTCTCCCACTCAGCCCAGTGCTTGACTTCCAAGTGACGCCGCATGCCTGAGGTGGTCAGATTGCTCTTCTCAGAGCCCCTACTCAGTTTTGAGTGGCAGAGTGTGCAAACCGCGCTCAGTTTGTCATCCGCACAAACATTAAAAAATCTCCACACCACAGAAGTACGAGGCCTCGATGGGGGAGCTTCGCGCGACTGCCCACTGCCGGGAACAGCTTCGGCCCTGCTGGCTGTGGCCTCACTTCTCTGTCTGGACTGTCCTCTGCCTGTGGACATCCCTCTGCCTGTGGACATCCCTCTGCCTCTTGCTGCCTTTTTCGGTGCTGCGCAGACCACCACCTCTCCACTGCTTTCCCCGCTGGACATCACCCCTGGTCAAGTGGGGTCGGTCATTTCGTCATCCACCACCTCCTCTTCCACTTCCTCACTCTGCTCCTCCTCCTGCCCACTGGACATTCCAACAGCCTCCCTTGATGGCAACTGCGTCTCATCATCATCATCGCTCATAATAACAGATGCTGGTTCAGGGTCCACATCAGCAGGAGATGGCGAATACTCAAGTGGTTGGGCATCACTACAAACAAATTCCTGTGCTAGCTCCTGGGATTCTTCCGGCACATCTGAAAAAGGACCCGAAAAGAGCTCCTGGGAGGGGTCAATGGTGGGATGACTCTGTTGGCCAGGTGTGGAGGAAGGAGGGTCAGAGTGAGACTGTGTGGATGACTGGCTGGTGGACAACTGTGTGGAAGCGCTATCGGCTATCCATTGCACCACCTGTTCAACCTGCTCAGGCCTCAACAGCGGTGTAACCCGCCCCCTGCTTAACTGTCCCATAAAGGCAGGGATTCTGGATGAGTGGGATCCTGGCTGACCCTCACCAGCACGCATTGTATCCCCACTGGCTTCAACAAGGCCACCAACAGCATTTCCGCGCCCCCGTCCTCGTCCGATTCCGCTAGCCCCCCTCCGCATTTTATTTTTTTTGGTTACAATATTTTGCCTTCACAGCCGTGTACTAACAGTTCAGACGGTGTGTATGAACACTACGTATATACAATTATTTTGCAAGAGAACGCAAAGTACAGGTGCCAATGAAAAGGCTTTTTTTTTTTTTATATTTCTAGGTACACAGCCGTGTACTAACAGATCAGACGGTGTGTATGAACACTACGTATATACAATTATTTTGCAAGAGAACGCAAAGTACAGGTGCCAATGAAAAGGCTTTTTTTTTTAAATATTTCTAGGTACACAGCCGTGTACTAACAGATCAGACGGTGTGTATGAACACTACGTATATACAATTATTTTGCAAGAGAACGCAAAGTACAGGTGCCAATGAAAAGGCTTTTTTTTTTAAATATTTCTAGGTACACAGCCGTGTACTAACAGATCAGACGGTGTGTATGAACACTACGTATATACAATTATTTTGCAAGAGAACGCAAAGTACAGGTGCCAATGAAAAGGCTTTTTTTAAAAAATATATTTCTAGGTACACAGCCGTGTACAAACAGATCAGACGGTGTGTATTAACACCACGTATATAAGAGTTTTGCAGGCACGCAGAACGCACAGTACAGGTGCCAAATAAAAGGCCTTTTTTTTTAATATTTCTAGGTACACAGCCGTATACTACCAGGTCAGACGGTGGGTATTTACACCTGGTATACAAAAAGGGTATTGCAGGCACACAGAACCCAGAACACTAGAGCCAAATAAACTATATTTAAAAAAAAAAAAAAAATTCACAGCCGTATACTGCCAGATCAGATGGTGCATATACACACTAGGTATATAACAGGGTTTTGCAGCCAAAAAGAACGCAGAACAGTAGTGCCAAATATAGTTTTGTATGTAGCAGAGCACCTAATACACCACTAATGCCTCTCTCTGTCCCTACTCCAGCAGCTATCCCTGAATACAGCAACCGTTCTCGGCAGAGTGTATATGGTAGTAAAGCTATCACTGTACTGCACTATAGTAGCCCTGATAAGGGCTTTTAATCACGCTCCTGCCTGTCCAACAGCTAAAACCTATCTGTCCCTTCTCCAGCCTCTGTCCCTGACTAAGTTCACGCAGCATATGCGAACGAGCAGGAAGAGCTGAGTTTTTAATATTCGAGGTCACATGGTTTTTCCAGCCAATCCATGTAGACGCTGTTTTCGCGCTGCCAGCGTGCTCCGTGGGCCTGTCATACCCCCCCTGCACGTTAATTGGTGGAAAAAGAGCGCCAGGGAAGGTGGGAGGGGAAACGAATTCTAAGTGCGCCATCGCCGTTATACTCGATTGAAATCGAGTATGCCGAATAGCGTAGTATTCGTTCGAATACCGGCTCGATCGAACACTACTCGCTCATCTCTAATCATTACACTGCACAAAAATGGCCTAACAGGGAAGAGTATCGCAGCTAGAAAGATTGCACCTCAGTCAACAATCTATCGCATCATCAACAACTTCAAGGAGAGAGGTTCCATTGTTGCCAAAAAGGCTCCAGGGCGCCCAAGAAAGACCAGCAAGCGCCAGGACCATCTCTTAAAAGTGTTTCAGCTGCGGGATCGGGCTACCAGCAGTGCAGAGCTTGCTCAGGAATGGCAGCAGGCAGGTGTGAGTGCACCTGCACGCACTGTGAGGCGGAGACTCTTGTAGCAAGGCCTGGTCTCAAGGAGGGCAGCAAAGAAGCCACTTCTCTCCAGAAAAAACATCAGGGACAGACTGATATTCTGCAAAAGGTACAGGGAGTGGACTGCTGAGGACTGGGGTAAAGTCATTTTCTCTGATGAATCCCCTTTTCGATTGTTTGGGACATCTGGAAAACAGCTTATTCGGAGAAGACGAGGTGAGCGCTACCACCAGTCTTGTCTCATGCCAACTGTAAAGCATCCTGAAACCATTCATGTGTGGGGTTGCTTCTCAGCCAAGGGAATCGGCTCTCTCACAGTCTTGCCTAAAAACACAGCCATGAATAAAGAATGGTACCAGAATGTCCTCAGAGAGCAACTTCTCCCAACCGTCCAAGAGCAGTTTGGCGATCAACAATGCCTTTTCCAGCATGAAAGCGAAGCAAAGGTGATAACTAAATGGCTCAGGGAACAAAACATAGAGATTTTGGGTCCATGGCCTGGAAACTCCCCAGATCTTAATCCCATTGAGAACTTGTGGTCAATCATCAAGAGACGGGTGGACAAACAAAAACCTACAAATTCTGACAAAGTGCAAGCATTGATTGTGCAAGAATGGACTGCTATCAGTCAGGATTTGGTCCAGAAGTTGATTGAGAGCATGCCAGGGAGAATTGCAGAGGTCCTGAAGAAGAAGGGTCAACGCTGCAAATATTGACTTGCTGCATTAACTCATTCTAACTGTCAATATAAGCTTTTGTTACTCATAATATGATTGCAATTATATTTCTGTATGTGATAAAAACATCTGACAAACACACATAAAAACCAAAGGGCAGCAGATCATGTGAAAATATAATATTTGTGTCATTCTCAAAACTTTTGGCCATGACTGTAGGCATTTTCAATGGGGCAGTAATGCGGGCCCGCAAATATACGTTCGTGTGAATGGACCCTTATATAGACAGGGCTGTGTCTTTCCAAGTCATGTCTAATCAACTGAATTTACTACAGGTGGACTCCAATCAAGGTGCAGAAACATCTCAGAGATGATCAAAGTGGAGGCCCCTAGAGATAAATTACATGTGTCCTAGCAAAGAGTCTGAATACTTATGTCCATGCAAAATGTTAATGTTTCTTTTTTAATAAATGTGCAAACATTTCTATAATTCTGTTTTCACCTTCTCATTATGGGGTATTAAGGCCAGATTGATGGGGGGAAACTTGATCTCTCTTTATTTAAGCAGTAGGTCACAATTAGGGATTAGTGATTCACATAAAACTGTGTTTTAATACTGTACTGAGAATGTATTGGCTCCGATGAGCCAAAGTTATTACTTTGCGAAGTCTCGCAATACTTTGTGTAATAACTTCGGAAATTAATTTCTACTGTAAAAAAACCTTTGTATCAAACTCGGTTCAGTTCCAAGTGGTACAGACAGACAGACAAGGGAGCAGAATCTCCTCTTCTCTGTGTGAGCTGTGTATGGGAGACATCATAGCAGCTAGTCTCTGTTCACTAGCTCAGGGAAACCAACAATTAGACCTGGAGCCTGCTGAGGGGTAAACTGGTAGAAAATGCAGAATTCTAATCATTAGTGATGAGAGAACTTCAGTTTTTTTAAGTTTGAGTATGTGCTGAATTGCATTATGGATTCCGTTACTATGGATCATAACGCAATTCCATGATGGAATGCATTATGGACTCCTGCATAACAGAAACCAGACGGATCCGGTATGCTGGCCATAGACGTCTATTATGACAGAATGCATAACAGAATGTGTCTAAAGGCATTCCGTCATGGAATTACGTTTTGGTCCGTGGTAACGGAATCCATGACTCAATTCAGCACGTACCCCAACCTGAACTTACAAAACTGAAGTATGCTCAGCACCACTAATCATATAATGGCCAGTAATAGTGTTACTCCTCATGTACACTTATATTACAGCTTGTTCTGAGAAGTCACCTGGAAAGGCAGGTATGCTTTAGGTTCTCATGGCTGCTCAGTTCTGCAATTAAACGTGGATGTGCTGAAGACATACTGTGCCACTCACCATCGTTGTTGATAAGAATATCAAGACGGCTCTCATTCTTCAGAAACTCCTTACAGAAATTGCGGATGCTCTGCAGATTTGCTAAGTTTAGGCTCCAGAAGCGGACGTTCATACTTGCGCTTTCTTTTTTGATGTCTCGAAGAGCTGCGCCCCCTTTCTGGTCATCATGACTTGTGATGTGGACACGTGCACCACGTCTTGCCAAAGCAATGGCTGTCGCTTTCCCAATTCCTGAAGCTCCACCTAATGTTTAAAATGACCATGATGACAACGAGTCCAACAAGAAGTCGGCATGTCAAGCCGTAAAGCAAAGTAAAATGAAAGGCTTGCCAGCACACAGAGTGCCCAGGATTTCTTCTCCGTACATAAAGAACATTTCTACTGGTACACCACTTTCTCTAAAAACACTGATCATTGTGCTCATTATTATGAGCGCTGCACTGGGGTGTTAGTGTAATACTCAATGAAGGAGTTTCAAGGCACATACCTCCTGTTCCATGGCAGCCCTGACAACCTGCTTACTGCATGGGCAGGTAGCACAGCTCAAAACAACGGATGTGTCCATCAATACTTACTGTAGGTAGATGTTCTACTGTGAGCACTAATTTACATGGAATCAATCTACATAACACACATAGTGAATACATGACATCAGTTATGTATAACCCAGAGCTGCATTCACAATTCTGCTAACTTCTGGGCTGAAATCTCCCAGTATTACTCGAGGCTTATTACTTACAATGTTTGCACGCCAGCTTGCTCTGGTGGGATTTTGGGAAGTGTAGCACACCAGGCACTGTACAGTAAAGTGCTCACCCACTGCCATTAGAGGGCATATGTCACAGCCAGCTTCTTGACTGTCTCCAATAATGAGCATCAGAACTCAACATTTTGTAAAGTCATAAAGGCGTAGATATATAAACTGTAAAATGGTGCTGAAAGGTGATCCTACCCTAATAAAGAGAATAAGAGTCTGATCGTTGGGGGTCCAACCGTTGTGACCCACCCCAACTATGGGTGTCCTTTGTCACCCCATATGAATGGAGTGGTGGCCCCTTGTAGCTCTATGGGACTGCCACACATTGCAGAATACTATGATCTGCTTCTCTGGCAGTCCCATACAAATGAATTCAGCATACATGCTCATCTCTCCATTCATATGGCGAGACAATGGACCCACATTCTTGTAAATGGTGGTGGACCAGCAGTCGGACACCCACCAATCAAACTCTTGTCCCTTATCCTGTAAGTAAATGAGAAGATTAAAATTTGGCACAAACCCTTTAAACCATACATACTGGACTTCCCTGAGAGTTATCAAATGCAAGGTTAAAAGGATTCTCTTTGAAAAGCTCCTTTGGACAGTGGACATTGATGGGTATATACAGCTGCTCATTCATTTACATTATCATGACCATGTAAAACATTGCTGGGCTCCACTCCAGCTAAGGCTACTTTCACACTAGCGTTTTATAATTCCGGTATTGAGTTCCGTCATAGGGGCTCAATACCGGAATAAAACGCTTCAGTTTTGTCCCCATTCATTGTCAAGAAGACAACGGAGCGCTCCTAAAAGCATTCCGTTCCGTCTTCAGACCGGAGAGCAAACCATAACATGCTGCGGCTTGCTCTCCGGTCCAGGCATCCGCACCAAGACGGATCCGGAATGACCACCAATGAAAGTCAATGGGGACGGATCCGTTTGGTGTGACCATAATGGTAAACGGATCCGTCCTCCATTGACTTTCAATGGAGTTCATGACGGATCCGTCACCTACACATACACACATAAACACACACAGACATATACACATACATACTTACATGCTCCCGGCAGGTCTCCACAGTGCAGGAGGAGCAGGATGACGCGCACATAGGATGATTCCACCCGGCGCCCAGCAGAGGGCGCTGTGGGGAATCGTCCTATGTGCTCGCCGTCCTTCTCCTCCTGCGCTGTGGAGACCTGCCGGGAGCATGTAAGTATGTATGTGTATATGTCTGTGTGTGTCTGTGTATATGTACTGTGTGACATGTGTGGGGCCGGAGCACAGTTCCGGCCCCACACATGTCCCTGCGGCAGCAGGGATCCGGCGCCAACCTTCACCTGCCGGATCCGTGCTGCCACTAATGTGAAAGAGGCCTAACAGAGAGGGTCTTCAACACAGGACCCACCTCTATGACAACCATATGAAAAGGGCTTTCTAATTGAAACATTTCCATTAAACTGGTTTACCCTTCTTATAAAGGGATGGTATGTCATCAGTTTATGATCTATGATGGTCCAACCTGTAGGAGCCTCACTGATCCTGAGAATGAAGGGGCCACAGCTTTAGTTTGGCACTGCAGGCCCTTCACGATTTTGACGTGGAAGGGGTTGGCAGAAGTTCCTTGCACAGCCGAGTAGCCAGGAGCACAAACATGCAGGGAAAGACTGTGAAGGGGCTGCAGCCATAAATCAGGATCACTGGGGTCTCAGAGGTGTTACTACCAGGGGCGTAGTTGTAGGGGAAGCAGCTGCTATAGGGCCGGAACTCGAAAGGGGCACGCCCGGGAAAAGAACTGGAAGATTTTATTGTCAGGGCACCTTCAACAGTATTATACAATGACATTATATACAGTATATAAGAAACGGACGGAGCAGCTGCCTGGTCTGGGAGAGTGACCATGACTAATCACAGGAGAGAGGGTTGCATGGGAGGAGGGGGTTTCTAGAGGGGTGTTCACTGACCACCAGGGCAATATACCAGGGATCAGCACCTCCGGCACTTCAGCTGTTCAAAGACTACAACTCCCATAATGCTTCATTCACTTCTGTGGGAGTTAGAAGAACAGCTGGTCTTGTCTGCACACTGGGAGTTGTAGTTTCGAAGGTTGCTGATCCTTGCTATATACCATGACTTTACAAGATGGCAACACCCCTTTAAATCTATTTTCTAAGCAAAAAAATAAAAGGAATAAAAAGCATTTACTGCATGGAGCGTCCATCTTTGTGTTCATAGATCACTACATCTGCCGCTCATTTTCTATTGTACATGGACTGGACGGTTTTTATCACCATTTTGTCACTATTAGAAAACCTAGAATATGGACACAAGACGAGCAGAGATCTGTAGTTTTTGCACAAAACAAATATCACATTAAAGGAACACTAAACCCTGAAAAAAAAAACAAGCTGCTTGTTTCCCACAAGGAAACAAATGAGAAATAAATTGAAGGAACATCTTACGATCCCCTATCGTTTTCCTGAATGTAATCGAAGTGGAACATGCCGATAATGAACCGGCAGCAAGCAGAGTATGGCAGCCAGGAGATGTCACTTCCTCTGCGGGGGTGGAGTGGATTGGCACAGTTCTGAAGACACGTCAGGAGTCACACCGAGACCAGGTGGCTTTTGTTTCATATTGAAAACTCGGCTACTTACATCTCTGTCAGTAGTAATTCACTCACAGGCATCTCAATGTTCTGCTGGACAATACTGCCACTTGGAACAAGGCTTGGACATTTGGCATCTATGGGGACTTCAGTGGCCAAAACACAGCATGGCCTTCAGTAAATCCGAATTCTAGGAGCCCCTGCCAGGAGATTCATGGCAGGATACGAGAGGTTTAATAAGAGATGAAAACTTGTCCATATAGAAATGAAGACATGAGGTCATGTGGGTAATTAAGAGCTAATTTCCTGATCTTCTCTGTAAGTGGAGTAAAGGCAAATGAATATGTTGCTAATACTGATGACAATGAGGGTCACAAGTCTTGGCCAAAGCCCCGGCAGGAAGGATTGAGATTGAATGTAACATGAAATCCCACCAACATCTCAAGAGTGAATTACTGAAGACGACCGCTCATACATACCGTACATCATTTTATCCTTAAAAGGGGTTTCCAAGACTTTAAGACTGATGACCTATGGATAGGTCATCAGTATCTGACTGGTGGGGGTCCGACACCTGGGCCAGCTGTTTGAGAAGGCATCAGTGCTCCTGTGAGTGCCGTGGCCTACCCTGAGCTTACCAATCACAGCGCCGTACATTGTATAGTGGTTGTGCTTGGTATCACGCTCAGTCCCATTCACTTCTAAGAGGCTGAGCCGCGCCTAGGCCACATGACCGATGAATGTGTCCTAGGAAACAGCTGATCGGCAGAGTATATATATGTATAGGACCCCACTGATCACATACTGATGACTGATCCTGAGGATATGTCATCAGTATCAAAGTCTCAGAAAACCCCTTTCACATATAGCAATATTATAGACAGATGACCCAGTACTGCAGAAGGCGGAAGCACAGACATGTCGGACCAATAACTGGAATCCTATCAATAGATCTGCTCTTGAATACACTGATAGAGGACTTGTTGAATTGGTGACTCTGCATCCGGATAATAATACGTAGCACTGTGCTAGTTTGGATGTTTGATCTACATCACCATTAGGAATCATGCACATAGTAGTATTATGGCTCCATGCAACCTACACGGGATCCAGCCGTAACCCATGGCAGAAATCACTGCAGTTTCATTTTGAATGGTGCGGGCCCGTCCATGGTTTAGTTCCATTGAATAGATCTAAACTGTGAGCGGGATCCCACTGCGGCTTTCAAAGGTGTCTGAGCGGTAAGTGCGCCAAGAATGAACGTCTACATTCTGGAAAACTGTGTGGGAAAAATCCTCCTCCGCATGAACAAAGGAAGGTGGTTTCAGCAACAAATCTGTGCTGAAAACTGAGCCCCCCCCCCCCATGAGTGTGAACTTACACTAAAAGTGTTGTACAGGACTAAAAAACATGGCTGCCGCCTTCAAAAATAGCGCCAAACCTCCGTACAGGTTTTGTGGGGTACTGCTGCTCAGCCCTATTCTCTTCAATGGAGCTGAAGTGTAATACCTGCCACAACCTACGGCCTGGGATGGCACCATGTTTTTCTTAACCTCTTCATCCCCATCAATGATACTGCAGATTGATAAGAGTAAGATTAATTATCATCATTCAATCTGGGATATACGCAGGTATAAAAGCGAGATGGCTACAGAGGGGACGTCATGTATCTAGACAAAGGGATTCCTTTGCTTGGAGTATATTAAAGGGGTCGCTAGGATATGACCCCATTGTCTGATAGGTGAGGGTCCCACCTATGGGGTCACTGAAAATAGACAATCAGCTCAGCTATTTCCGTCGGCCCCATAGAAATGAATGGGAGCGGTGGCTGCACAAGCGTGGTGCTCTCCCATTCACTTGTATGGGGGGAGTGCTGGTGGTGACCGGATCCACGGAAACCTGAGGTCCTCCTGCCACCGCTCTCAGAGGTGGGACCCACACCTATCAGACAATGCGGCCATATCCTAGCGATGTGATGGGAATAACCCTTTAATTGTGTCTAGACCAGGGGTGCACAACGTTTTCTGGGTGGGGGCCACATTGTCCGAATGAACCAACGTCAAGGGCCGAAAATAAAATTTAAAGGGGTATTACCAACTGAAATACTGTATTTATGGCAGATCGAACACACAGTGTATACCATTAATGTCTAGTTCCAGGAGTCCCATCTAATGGGAGAAATACATGAAAAATGCATGTGAGCAGCCACAAAACATGGACAAACCTGTCTGTTACCAGATGGATGGGGCCACACAGAATGGTATCAAGGGCCGCATGTGGCCACTGGGCCGCAGGTTGTGCACCCCTGGTCTAGACGGTAAGCTGTGAAGACGTACAGATCTGTGTGGCAGAATGCTATGGGCTCATTAATATTCTTAGGCTGTAAGCGTAGGTTTTTGCTAGTAAAAGGATCTTCTGTCATGACTTTTGCCCCTAGACTAAACGGTAAGATTTGGAGCACTGCAGACGACAGGGTTACATCCCTTGTTGAGGGATCATGCAGCTCTGCCGTGTGGTGTGACGTGTTCTTCAGAAGCCGCTGACCTGTTATGAGGACGGTTTTGCCATCCAGTCTTTTTGGATCCAGACACGGCCGTCTGCTCTTGAAGCGCCTCTGAAGCAAGGTGAAGAACAGCGCGGCCAGCACGGTGACAAGCACATACATGGCTGCTCCCTGCAAAATACAAGGAAGAACCTCATGATGGAAGGACGGATATATGCAAGTCCACAAGTTACCAGAAAGATGACCTGTTAACAATGGGTGACAAATGGTGCATTTTGCTGTGAAAGTCCTAATAAAAAATGACATCACAGCTATCAATGGAAGTCCTTCCAGGTCAAGTAACATGTCGGACACAAGGGCACACAAGCCTGACCCTATCCTGTGGAGCGTCGTGTATGGAGAACATACCCTAAGGCCCCTACACACATGAATTTGGCTCTGGCGGTTTTCTTTTTAAGTATTTTTTATGCCACCTGAGGTTTTTTTGTGTGTGTTTTTGCACAGCGTGGTGGATTTATCCAAACAGTATAAAGGAAAACTGGCTTAGGCCTGTTTCACACTTGCATTGTGGTTTTGAAATCCGGCAGAGGATCTCAAAACCGGGCCAATTGTCAATGAGGACAAAACTGATCAGTATGCTTTCTGCTCCGTTTTGCTGTGTTTTTTGACCGGACACAAAACCCCTGCAAGCTGCTATTTTGCATCTAGTCTGCAAAACGGAACAAACCGGCGCAAAAATCAATGTAAGTCAACGGTGCCGGATAGCTAAAAAAACGGATCCGGTGACCATTGACTTACAATGATTTTCATACTGGATCCATTTTTTTTTTTCAGTTTAGATTTAATACAACTGGATCAGGGTGAAACGGATGAACACGGATGTATTAAATGGAACGGATCAGTTTATTTTAAGGTTTTGAGATCTTCTGACAGATCTCAAAACCGGAATAAACAACGCAGGTGTGAAACAGGACTTAGTTGCCCATAGCAACCAATCAGATTCCCCCTCTCATTTCATAGCTCCTTTGCAAAATGAAAGGAGGAATCTGATTGGTTGCTATGGGCAACTAAGCCAGTTCTATTTTACACCAGTTTTGATAAATCTCCCCCAATGTATATGTGAGACTTTGCTGGAACTGTATTATGCTGCAGTTTTTCTGCATGACTATTAATGCAAAAAATGCACTTAATCTGCAGTGTATGCAGGTAGCCTAAGGGCAGTGGCAAATGATGCAGATCACATGCGTTTTTTTTTTTTTGCAGTGTAATACATTACCAGCAAAGTGTAGACTAGAGTAGACTAATCGCATGGACACGTAGCTTTTCCTCTGAGGTGCGGAAATTGACCCGCTGTGCAGATTTTGAAATCTGCAACGTGTCAGTTGTGTTTTTCTTATGTAGATTTCACCTTTTTCAATGGAAGGTTAGATCCATGGAAAATCCGCATTAAAAAAATGCATAAAAATGCTCCAAAGGGTGAAATCTGCACAAAACAATGGCACAAACAACTGACACGCTGCAGATTTCAAAATCCATACAGCAGGTCAGTTTCCCAACCTAAGAAAAAAGTAAAGCGTCCATGGAATGTGTCTAATGCCATACACTATGATGTGTGGGCAAGTAACCTATGGGAGCACTAACGTGCTTATTGCTTAGTCCCCGCCCGTGTTTTAGGACAGCGCCAGGTCTCAGCTGGTGTTTTCCAGCATTTTATGAAAAATGTAGCCCAGGGGTGTCATAAATATGGGGCATGTCCCAGGGTTTTACAGTATATTTGTGCCCTTTTTCCTTGCATATGATAAATTCCAGGTGTAGTAGAGCTGGATTTGTCACTGAACTGCCCCTTTGGTGTCAGATTTAGAAAAAGAGCTGCAGAAAAGCCACATAATGAGCTTCAATGGGAAACCACCGATAGCAAGCAGTAACAAACACAGCTCTTCTGCATGGTTTTAGCAGCTCTATCTAGGCCCAGTTCTATTACAAACGGCGTCTCCTGTGTTGGAAGGGTTTGTTATGTCCCTGACTACACACGTACAATGGACGGGAGCGCTCGGCGACAGCGGTGACCTTACCCACCACCCGGCACCGCTCCACACTAGGGGAGATGCTGCTTCCTAGTGAGGACCGCTCGTGACGTCATGCCCATGTGACTAGACTTTCCTGTGGGCGGAGCAATGCTAGGAAGTTTACCAGACGACGTGTGGTTTTCGAGCAGCTGCTGCGGACGTCCGCCCTGTATACCGGGGGATCATCACTATCGGAGGGGGCAGGAAATATTCTGCAGGACTGTGACTTGTGGGAAACTGAGCTGCAATGCTCTGTGGGTGCCCTGTGATGTAATGCTCTACAGAGACTGTTGGTGCATTTGGATGTAATGCTCTGTTGGGGACTGTGGGTGCACTGGGATGTAATGCTCTGCGGGGACTGTGGGTGCACTTTGATGTAATGCTCTGCAGGGTGTAGGTGCACTGGGATGTAATGCTCTTCAGGGACTGTGGGTGCAAGGGGATGTAATACTCTGCGGTCTGTGGGTGCACTGGGATTTAATGCTGTGCGGGTACTGTGGGTGTACTGGGATGTAATGCTCTGCAGGGACTGTGGGTGTACTGGGATGTAATGCTCTGCAGGGACTTTGGGTGTACTGGGATGTAATGCTCTGCAGGGTCTGTGGGTGCACTGGGATGTAATGCTCTCTTGGGGACTGTGGGTGCCCTGTGATGTAATGCTCTACAGAGACTGTTGGTGCATTTGGATGTAATGCTCTGTTGGGGACTGTGGGTGCACTGGGATGTAATGCTCTTCAGGGACTGTGGGTGCAAGGGGATGTAATACTCTGCGGTCTGTGGGTGCACTGGGATTTAATGCTGTGCGGGTACTGTGGGTGTACTGGGATGTAATGCTCTGCAGGGACTGTGGGTGTACTGGGATGTAATGCTCTGCAGGGACTTTGGGTGTACTGGGATGTAATGCTCTGCAGGGTCTGTGGGTGCACTGGGATGTAATGCTCTCTTGGGGACTGTGGGTGCCCTGTGATGTAATGCTCTACAGAGACTGTTGGTGCATTTGGATGTAATGCTCTGTTGGGGACTGTGGGTGCACTGGGATGTAATGCTCTTCAGGGACTGTGGGTGCAAGGGGATGTAATACTCTGAGGTCTGTGGGTGCAATGGGATTTAATGCTGTGCGGGTACTGTGGGTGTACTGGGATGTAATGCTCTGCAGGGACTGTGGGCGTACTGGGATGTAATGCTCTGCAGGGACTTTGGGTGTACTGGGATGTAATGCTCTGCAGGGACTGTGGGTGCACTGGGATGTAATGCTCTTGGGGACTGGATGCACTGGGATACAATGCTCTGCAGGGACTGTGGGTGCACTGGGATGTAATGCTCTGCGGATACCGTGGGTGCACTGCGATTTAATGCTGTGCAGGTACTGTGGGTGCACTGGGATGTAATGCTCTGCAGGGGCTGTGGGTGCACTGGGATGTAATGCTCTGCGGATACCGTGGGTGCACTGGGATTTAATGCTGTGCGGGTACTGTGGGTGTACTGGGATGTAATGCTCTGCAGGGACTGTGGGTGCACTGGGATGTAATGCTCTGCGGGGAGTGTGGGTGCACTGGGATGTAATGCTCTGTGGGGACTGTGGGTGTACTGGGATGTAATGCTCTGCAGGGACTGTGGGTGCACTGGGATGTAATGATCTTGGGGACTGTGGATGCACTGGGATGTAATGCTCTGCATGGATTGTGGATGTAATGCTCTGCAGGGACTGTGGGTGCACTGGGATGTAATGCTCTGCAGGGATTGTGGGTGCACTGGGATGTAATGCTCTTGGGACTGGGTGCACTAGGATGTAATGCTCTGCAGGGACTGTGGGTGCATTGGGATGTAATGCTCTGCGGAGACTGTGGGTGCACTGGGATGTAATGCTCTGCAGGGACTGTGGGTGCACTGGGATGTAATGCTCTGTGGGGATTGTGGGTGCACTGGGATGTAATGCTCTGTGGGGACTGTGGATGCTCTGGGATGTAATGCTCTGCAGGGACTGTGGGTGCACTGAGATGTAATGCTCTGCAGGGACTGTGGGTGCACTGGGATGTAATGCTCTGCAGGGACTGGGTGCACTGGGATGTAATGCTCTGCAGGGACTGTGGGTGCACTAGGATGTAATGCTCTGCAGGGACTGTGGGTGCACTGGGATGTAATGCTCTGCAGGGATTGTGGGTGCACTGGGATGTAATGCTCTGCAGGGATTGTGGGTGCACTGGGATGTAATGCTCTGCAGGGACTGTGGGTGCACTAGGATGTAATGCTCTGCAGGGACTGTGGGTGCACTGGGATGTAATGCTCTGCAGGGACTGTGGGTGCACTGGGATGTAATGCTCTGCAGGGATTGTGGGTGCACTGGGATGTAATGCTCTGCAGGGATTGTGGGTGCACTAGGATGTAATGCTCTGCAGGGACTGTGGGTGCACTAGGATGTAATGCTCTGCAGGGATTGTGGGTGCACTGGGATGTAATGCTCTGCAGGGATTGTAGGTGCACTGGATGTAATGCTCTGCAGGGACTGTGGGTGCACTGGGATGTAATGCTCTGCAGGGACTGTGGGTGCACTAGGATGTAATGCTCTGCAGGGATTGTGGGTGCACTGGGATGTAATGCTCTGCAGGGATTGTAGGTGCACTGGGATGTAATGCTCTGCAGGGATTGTAGGTGCACTGGGATGTAATGCTCTGCAGGGATTGTAGGTGCACTGGGATGTAATGCTCTGCAGGGATTGTTTTCCAGCATTTTATGAAAAATGTAGCCCAGGGGTGTCATAAATATGGGGCATGTCCCAGGGTTTTACAGTATATTTGTGCCCTTTTTCCTTGCATATGATAAATTCCAGGTGTAGTAGAGCTGGATTTGTCACTGAACTGCCCCTTTGGTGTCAGATTTAGAAAAAGAGCTGCAGAAAAGCCACATAATGAGCTTCAATGGGAAACCACCGATAGCAAGCAGTAACAAACACAGCTCTTCTGCATGGTTTTAGCAGCTCTATCTAGGCCCAGTTCTATTACAAACGGCGTCTCCTGTGTTGGAAGGGTTTGTTATGTCCCTGACTACACACGTACAATGGACGGGAGCGCTCGGCGACAGCGGTGACCTTACCCACCACCCGGCACCGCTCCACACTAGGGGAGATGCTGCTTCCTAGTGAGGACCGCTCGTGACGTCATGCCCATGTGACTAGACTTTCCTGTGGGCGGAGCAATGCTAGGAAGTTTACCAGACGACGTGTGGTTTTCGAGCAGCTGCTGCGGACGTCCGCCCTGTATACCGGGGGATCATCACTATCGGAGGGGGGCAGGAAATATTCTGCAGGACTGTGACTTGTGGGAAACTGAGCTGCAATGCTCTGTGGGTGCCCTGTGATGTAATGCTCTACAGAGACTGTTGGTGCATTTGGATGTAATGCTCTGTTGGGGACTGTGGGTGTACTGGGATGTAATGCTCTGCGGGGACTGTGGGTGCACTTTGATGTAATGCTCTGCAGGGTGTAGGTGCACTGGGATGTAATGCTCTTCAGGGACTGTGGGTGCAAGGGGATGTAATACTCTGCGGTCTGTGGGTGCACTGGGATTTAATGCTGTGCGGGTACTGTGGGTGTACTGGGATGTAATGCTCTGCAGGGACTGTGGGTGTACTGGGATGTAATGCTCTGCAGGGACTTTGGGTGTACTGGGATGTAATGCTCTGCAGGGTCTGTGGGTGCACTGGGATGTAATGCTCTCTTGGGGACTGTGGGTGCCCTGTGATGTAATGCTCTACAGAGACTGTTGGTGCATTTGGATGTAATGCTCTGTTGGGGACTGTGGGTGCACTGGGATGTAATGCTCTTCAGGGACTGTGAGTGCAAGGGGATGTAATACTCTGAGGTCTGTGGGTGCAATGGGATTTAATGCTGTGCGGGTACTGTGGGTGTACTGGGATGTAATGCTCTGCAGGGACTGTGGGCGTACTGGGATGTAATGCTCTGCAGGGACTTTGGGTGTACTGGGATGTAATGCTCTGCAGGGACTGTGGGTGCACTGGGATGTAATGCTCTTGGGGACTGGATGCACTGGGATACAATGCTCTGCAGGGACTGTGGGTGCACTGGGATGTAATGCTCTGCGGATACCGTGGGTGCACTGCGATTTAATGCTGTGCAGGTACTGTGGGTGCACTGGGATGTAATGCTCTGCAGGGGCTGTGGGTGCACTGGGATGTAATGCTCTGCGGATACCGTGGGTGCACTGGGATTTAATGCTGTGCGGGTACTGTGGGTGTACTGGGATGTAATGCTCTGCAGGGACTGTGGGTGCACTGGGATGTAATGCTCTGCGGGGAGTGTGGGTGCACTGGGATGTAATGCTCTGTGGGGACTGTGGGTGTACTGGGATGTAATGCTCTGCAGGGACTGTGGGTGCACTGGGATGTAATGATCTTGGGGACTGTGGATGCACTGGGATGTAATGCTCTGCATGGATTGTGGATGTAATGCTCTGCAGGGACTGTGGGTGCACTGGGATGTAATGCTCTGCAGGGATTGTGGGTGCACTGGGATGTAATGCTCTTGGGGACTGGGTGCACTAGGATGTAATGCTCTGCAGGGACTGTGGGTGCATTGGGATGTAATGCTCTGCGGAGACTGTGGGTGCACTGGGATGTAATGCTCTGCAGGGACTGTGGGTGCACTGGGATGTAATGCTCTGTGGGGATTGTGGGTGCACTGGGATGTAATGCTCTGTGGGGACTGTGGATGCTCTGGGATGTAATGCTCTGCAGGGACTGTGGGTGCACTGAGATGTAATGCTCTGCAGGGACTGTGGGTGCACTGGGATGTAATGCTCTGCAGGGACTGTGGGTGCACTAGGATGTAATGCTCTGCAGGGACTGTGGGTGCACTGGGATGTAATGCTCTGCAGGGACTGTGGGTGCACTGGGATGTAATGCTCTGCAGGGATTGTGGGTGCACTGGGATGTAATGCTCTGCAGGGATTGTGGGTGCACTAGGATGTAATGCTCTGCAGGGACTGTGGGTGCACTAGGATGTAATGCTCTGCAGGGACTGTGGGTGCACTAGGATGTAATGCTCTGCAGGGACTGTGTGTGCACTGGGATGTAATGCTCTGTGGGGACTGTGGGTGCACTAGGATGTAATGCTCTGTGGGGACTGTGGGTGCACTGGGATGTAATGCTCTGTGGGGACTGTGGGTGCACTGGGATGTAATGCTCTGTGGGGATTGTGGGTGCACTGGGATGTAATGCTCTGCAGGGACTGTGGGTGCACTAGGATGTAATGCTCTGTGGGGACTGTGGGTGCACTAGGATGTAATGCTCTGCAGGGATTGTGGGTGCACTGGGATGTAATGCTCTGTGGGGATTGTGGGTGCACTGGGATGTAATGCTCTGCAGGGATTGTGGGTGCACTAGGATGTAATGCTCTGCAGGGATTGTGGGTGCACTGGGATGTAATGCTCTGCAGGGACTGTGGGTGCACTAGGATGTAATGCTCTGCAGGGATTGTGGGTGCACTAGGATGTAATGCTCTGCAGGGACTGTGAGTGCACTGGGATGTAATGCTCTGCAGGGATTGTGGGTGCACTGGGATGTAATGCTCTGCAGGGATTGTGGGTGCACTGGGATGTAATGCTCTGCGGGGATTGTGGGTGCACTAGGATGTAATGCTCTGTGGGGACTGTGGGTGCACTAGGATGTAATGCTCTGCAGGGATTGTGGGTGCACTAGGATGTAATGCTCTGCAGGGACTGTGGGTGCACTAGGATGTAATGCTCTGCAGGGATTGTGGGTGCACTGGGATGTAATGCTCTGCAGAGACTGTGGGTGCACTGGGATGTAATGCTCTGCAGGGACTGTGGGTGCACTGGGATGTAATGCTCTGCAGGGATTGTGGGTGCACTGGGATGTAATGCTCTGCAGGGACTGTGGGTGCACTGGGATGTAATGCTCTGCAGGGACTGTGGGTGCACTGGGATGTAATGCTCTGCAGGGATTGTGGGTGCACTGGGATGTAATGCTCTGCAGGGACTGGGTGCACTGGGATGTAATGCTCTGCAGGGACTGTGGGTGCACTGGGATGTAATGCTCTGCAGGGACTGTGGGTGCACTAGGATGTAATGCTCTGCAGGGACTGTGGGTGCACTGGGATGTAATGCTCTGCAGGGATTGTGGGTGCACTGGGATGTAATGCTCTGCAGGGATTGTGGGTGCACTGGGATGTAATGCTCTGCAGAGACTGTGGGTGCACTAGGATGTAATGCTCTGCAGGGACTGTGGGTGCACTGGGATGTAATGCTCTGCAGGGACTGTGGGTGCACTGGGATGTAATGCTCTGCAGGGATTGTGGGTGCACTGGGATGTAATGCTCTGCAGGGATTGTGGGTGCACTAGGATGTAATGCTCTGCAGGGACTGTGGGTGCACTAGGATGTAATGCTCTGCAGGGATTGTAGGTGCACTGGGATGTAATGCTCTGCAGGGACTGTGGGTGCACTGGGATGTAATGCTCTGCAGGGACTGTGGGTGCACTAGGATGTAATGCTCTGCAGGGATTGTGGGTGCACTGGGATGTAATGCTCTGCAGGGATTGTAGGTGCACTGGGATGTAATGCTCTGCAGGGATTGTAGGTGCACTGGGATGTAATGCTCTGCAGGGATTGTAGGTGCACTGGGATGTAATGCTCTGCAGGGATTGTGGGTGCACTGGGATGTAATGCTCTGCAGGGATTGTGGGTGCACTGGGATGTAATGCTCTGCAGGGATTTAGGTGCACTGGGATGTAATGCTCTGCAGGGACTGTGGGTGCACTGGGATGTAATGCTCTGCAGGGACTGTGGGTGCACTGGGATGTAATGCTCTGCAGGGATTGTAGGTGCACTGGGATGTAATGCTCTGCAGGGATTGTAGGTGCACTGGGATGTAATGCTCTGCAGGGATTGTGGGTGCACTGGGATGTAATGCTCTGCAGGGACTGTGGGTGCACTAGGATGTAATGCTCTGCAGGGATTGTAGGTGCACTGGGATGTAATGCTCTGCAGGGATTGTAGGTGCACTGGGATGTAATGCTCTGCAGGGATTGTGGGTGCACTGGGATGTAATGCTCTGCAGGGATTGTGGGTGCACTGGGATGTAATGCTCTGCAGGGACTGTGGGTGCACTAGGATGTAATGCTCTGTGGGGACAGGGTACATTAGGATGCAGTACTGTGTGATGAGTGGGATGCTCTGCAGGAATTGGGGATTCATTTAGGTGCCTAACTACATTTATGTTTTATATCATTCACTGTAGTGATCATTTTATTGTACAGGCCTCACGGACAAAGCAATCTCAATTATGTCGCTTTTTTATTTTTTCCTATAGGTAAAGTCAGTAAGTCGTAGTTTTTTTTTTTCTTTTCAGAGACACTTTTTTGTGTTTTATACATTTGAACCTGCAATTCTCTGACCATCCGTATAATAAACAGCGTACTGGCCAAAGGTCAGCCCTAATTGACATCTATGCCTGGAAGCCATTTTATAGGCCCCATGATACTGGTTATCGCTTATCCTGGCCTGATGCAAGTGTGCACTCTGCTGGTCACAATGTGAGTTTACTATAGAGGGTTTTTGGGATTCTCGTATTGATGATCTATGTGTAGGAAAGGCGACATCAGTGACTGACTCTGCACCACTATCTGTGCCTGAAATACACCTAATTTAGGTGTCTTTCAGCTTAGTAAATGGCCCCCCATGTCCTTAAACGAGTATTCCTATCTTGGACATTGGGGAAATATCACTAGGTATGCTCCTATCCCAGAGGTGAGACCCGCTGTGCATGCGTGGTGCGCCCTCCTGCACTTTGCGGGCTCTGTTCTAAGGATAGGTGATGGCCCCAGAGAACCCACACCTATCAGACATTGGTGGCATATGCATAACACCTTTAAAGGGTTATTCTCATTTTAGACAATGGGGGCATATCGCTAGGATATGCCCCCATTGTCTTATAGGTGCGGGTACCACCGCTGGGACCCGCACCTATTTCCAGAACGGAGCCCCCGAAGTGAATGAGGGTGCACTGCGCATGCGCAGCCGCCCTCCATTCATTTCTATGGGGCCGCCGAAAATAGCCGAGCGCTGGCTCGGCTACTTCCGTCGGCTCCATAGAAATGAATGGGAGCGCACCGCACATGCACGGCCCGGCTCCCATTCATTTCTATGAGCGGCGCGGGGAGCTGCGCCTGGTGGTGGCCGGACCCCCGGAAACCTGGGGTCCTCCAGGCGCAGCGCACCCCGCTCCGTTCTGGATATAGGTGCGGGTCCCAGCGGTGGGACCCGCACCTATAAGACAATGGGGGCATATCCTAGTGATATGCCCCCATTGTCTAAGATGAGAATACCCCTTTAAGGGTTGAACCTGCAGCAAAGTGAAATGATGCTTTTGTCCAATTTTCTGTCAAGAAATTACATAATTGGAATAATTTATGGCAAATTTGTATTTTCCTTTAATCCCTAGATGTCAGCATTATGTTCATTGTGAAAACTCATGGCCTAGCTCATCCTAAGGCCTCATGCACACGACCGTATGTATTTTGCGGTCCGCAAAAACAGATCCACAAAAAATACGGATGATGTCCGTGTGCATTCCGTATTTTGCGGAACGGAACATCTGGCCCCTAATAGAACAATACTATCCTTGTCCGTAATGCGGACAATAATAGGACATGTTCTACTTTTTTGCAGAACGGAAATACGGACCTACGGAAACGGAATGCACACGGAGTAACTTCCGTTTTTTTGCGGACCCATTGAAGTGAATGGTTCCGCAAAAAAAACGAAACGGATGCGGAAAGAAAATACGTTCGTGTGCATGAGCCCTAATGCTATGGACCGTTTTAATAAGCCTTTGACGGTCCCATGTTACAGCTGAAATCTATGATTTCATGACTTGCCTAAATTCAGTGGGGTACATTTATTAAACCCCTACTCCTTTTTTCTGTCGTCTGAAAGTTACAGTTCTTGGTGCAAGTCCCACTTGCTTAAAAAATTGACTTTGTTACTTTTTGAAAGGCTTTATGCTGCACTTTCCACTCTTTAAAAAGTTGGTGGAGTGTGGCCTAGGTGGCCCACCACATTTGTTATAATGTAATCTGGTAAAATAAAAACCCTATAGCATTGGACCACAGATTGTGTGTAAAATGGTGATCTTAAAGGGGTTTTCTGGGTCTGCACCTAAAACGAGTTCTTCAGCTAACCTGTGGAGAGAATACACCTCAAAGGGGTTCAGGTTCCAGCCTCAGAGCCATCAGCCCTGGCCCACTGGATTTCCAGATGGGCTTTGAGGTGAGTAAGGGAGCCCCTTCCCTCTCGATAACCATTTACACCATGGCGTCTAAGTGGATGAATAACTGGAAATAGTTATCGCTTATCCTGGCCTTTAAAGCCGGATGCAAGTGATCACTCTGCTGTGACATACTATTACAGAGCAGAACGAGGACAGGTTTCCCAGGTGGTACCCATTTCCAATGTGTTATTGTTAATTATTTCTGGTCCTATGGGTGCACTCTTCTCCTAGGGGTGCAGTGTTGTAGAAGGAGGTGTGGGTGCGTGTAAAATGGTAATCTTAAAGGGGTTTTCTGGGTCTGCACCTAAAACAAGTAACTAACACTGCTCGCGTGTCCCAGGTCCTGCTACTGGTTGCTTGCATCCCTTGGAACCAAGAAGTGGCTGAGTCATGTGATTGTTGTGGCCAATTACAGGACTGGGTTTCCACAGAGGTTCGAACGGTACATCGCTGCAATTCAAACCTCTGTAGACGCTGATGCCTGTGATTGGCTGCAATGGTCACATGACTCAGACGCTTCCTGGTCCCATACAGACTGGGAGTGGTGGGACCCACGAGTGGCATTTGTTATTTTCAAGGGAGGACAACTCCTTTAAACAGTGCATACCGTTCTGCTCCTCTGACTCTACAATCGTGGCTGGGGTTATATGATAGTACGGAGGAAGAACAGTGTTGGAGCATGTATTCCTATGCCTAGCCCAGGGCTGGCCAACCTGCGGCTCTCCAGCTGTTGCAAAACTACAACTCCCAGCATGCTCAGTCTGCCTACAGCTATCATCCTACAGCAGGGCATGGTGGGAGTTGTAGTTTTACAACAGCTGGAGAGCCTCAGGTTGGCCAGCCCTGGCCTAGCCTATCTATCTGGCACAGCTGTATTATAGTTTTTATCTCTGAATTTGTCTATAAGTTGGGTATTTCTTTATAGGTATGTGCAGCTTAAGGCCTCATGCACACGAACGTGTGCCGGCCGTGCCCGTGCTGCGGGCTGCAAACTGCGGTCCGCAATGCACGGGCACTGACCGTGAGGCCACCGCATGCGGATTGTGGACCCATTCACTTGAATGGGGTCCGCGATCCGCATCCGAGGGTCTGCACCGCAAAAAAGTAGTGCTTGCGCTACTTTTTTGCGGTGCGGAGGCACTGCCAGAAACACCACGGAAGCACACCGTAGTGCTTCCGTGTTGTTCCGATCCGTGCCTCCGCTCCGCATCTCCCGGATCGCGGACCCATTGAAGTGAATGCGGCCCGCAGCACAGGCATGGCCAGCACACGTTCTTGTGCATGAGGCCTAATGTTCAGGCATCTGAATCTTACAGAAGTGCCATACTTCAACAGACCATGATATTGTGATACACAGCAAGAAGAAAACTTCTTTTTGGTGGAGACTCGTTCATCCTTTGCTGCTGTGTCTGTGCATGAATAATGAAGTGATGTATCTGAGGCAGTTAATCCAGTGTAAGAACATCAAGATAGCCCACCAAGCCAGCTACTGAGGGATGCTGTCATGGCATAGATTGATGATGTTACATCTAACCATGTGATGTCATAGATTGTATTTTACACATGTATGACAACATAATCCAAGTCATAGTAACGCACTCATAGACTGATGCTGTATGCAAATCTCAGATTTCAGCCATTGGACGTCTACCAAGCAGCTTGTAAATGATATCTCTCAGCACCAAGCTGCTTTGGCATTCCATATTTTCCCTTGGGAAGTGATTTATTCTGGATTTTGCATTCATTTTTCACAAAAAACAGCTTCTGTTTTCGCTCTCAGGTATCATGTTATCAGGGACTCAGCACTCTGCTGCCTGATCGCTCAGCAAGTCCGCAAAATGTTTTGTATTGGGAAACTGGAAGAAAATTCTAAATGAGGAGGAATTGAAAAAAAAGCAGCTCTGCCCTGGTTTTATGGGTTTGGTTTTTACGGCGTTCCTTATGTGGTAAACATGACCTGTTAAGGCTACCTTCAGACCAGCGTTTTTGCTGGATCTGGCATGGTTCTGCAAAAATGCTTCCATTACTGATAATACAGCGTTCTGCATCCGTTATGAACGGATCCGGTTGTATTATCTTTAACATAGCCAAGACGGATCAGTCATGAACGCCATTGAAAGTCAATGGGGGACGGATCCGTTTTCTATTATGTCTGAGAAAACGGATCCGTCCCCATTGACTTGCATTGTGAGTCGTGACAGATCAGTTTGGATCAGCTTCGTCATGCGGACACCAAAATGCAGCAAGCAGCGTTTTACTGTCCACCTTCAAAGCGGAATGCTGACGGAACTGAAGCAAACTGATGCATTCTGAACGGATCCTTTTCCATTCAGAATGCATTAGGACAAAACTGATCAGTCTTGGAAGTGTTTTTCAGATCCATGACGGATCCTGCAAAAATGCGGATCCCTATTTTTGCGGATTAAATGCTGTCCCATTCACTTCTATGGAGCCCCTTTCTTCCATTGCACGGCTCAGCAAAAAAAAAATGGAACATGTCCTATACTTGTCAGTGAAAATCAGGACATGACCCTATTGAAGTCTATGGGTCAGCAAAACCGTCCGCAAAAAAACGGATCCGCATTTTTGCAGACAGCATATGGCCGTCTTGAAAGAGCCCTAAAGCTGAGCTCACACTTCAGTTATTTGGTCAGTAATTTCCTCCTCAGAGATAAGGTATAATGATTTACACCTGATCTCTGAGTAGTCTTCACTACTGGCCAAATAACTGAAGTGTGAACTCAGACTTCCTTCCTTCTGTGGGTCAGTACGATTACAGCAATACTACATTTTTTATAGTTTTCTTGTGTGTTAACCCTTAAAAAATTTAGTGCTCTCCTTAAGAGAAACAAAATAACAACAAAAATAGAAGTAATGAGGTTACATAGCGAGCTTTCAAGACATCAGTCCCTTCATCAGGCGTACTATAAGAACGTATGAAGAAACAGCAATATCAACAGAAAGCTTGCTACGTAACATCATTACATTTTTGTTAGCCATTAAAAGGCATTGGACCTGCAACTCTTTTTTTTTTTCTCTTAGGGTGCATTCACACGACCGTAGTTTTGGGTCCGCATCCGTTCCGCAATTTTGCGGAACGGGTGCGGACCCATTCATTTCAATGGAGCCGCAAAAGATGTGGACGGCACACAATGTGCTGTCCGCATCCGTAGGTCCGATCCGTGGCCCCGCAAAAAAGATAGAGCATGTCCTATTCTTGTCCGCAATCGCGGACAAGAATAGGCAGTTCTATCATAGGGCCGGCTACATTCACACAGCCGGTATCCGTGTTTTGTGGATCCGCAATTTGCGGACCGCAAAACACATACGGTCGTGTGAATGTAGCCTTAATGAGAGCACTAAGCTAGTTTTCTTTTGACTAACATGGTACCAGAGCTTTTCCTTGTAATCCTTAAATAAAAACTTTGAAATAAATTTTTTTTTGCATTGCCTTATTCTATACCCCATAATTTTTTTTTAGATTTACATCTAAAGATCTGTGTGGCGGGAAGGTTCATTTTTTGCAGGGCAATCTGTATTTTTCATTGATACTTTGTTGAGGTGTGTGACTTTTTGACATTGGTTGGAAGAGCATGACCAAGACATCCAATCTTAAGCCTCATTCACACGTCAGTGTTTTACGGACGTGTGCTGTACCTGTTCTCCCCCATTCATTTTAATGTGTGTACTCACACATCAGTGTTTTTAGCATGGATGCATGCTCTATTTTGTCTATGTTCACGGATCCATCCCGCCCATTATAGTCTATGGGTCCGTGAAAACCATGGATGCAACATGGATGCTATCCGTGTTGCATCCGTGTTTCATGGATAATTAGGAAGAGATACTTTGAAAATTATTTTTCAATTGTGCAGTGTAACATGGATGGTACACGGACAGTAAGAAATGGACACATGGATCCTTCACAGACATCTTCACTGAGGCATCACTGACCACCTTCTCGGATTTGAGCAGGGACATCGACGTGTGAATGAGGCTTTACCCTGGCCCCCTAATTCCCCAGACTTGGACCACCTCATCATCATGTTCGCCCTATCAGTCTTCCTCCACGCACCCTCCAGCAGATGTAGGATGCACTGTAGTCAGCATGGCTCCAGATATCTGCCAGGACTTTACTGAGACACTCCCAGCCCATATAGCTGCTGTCCATGCTGCACATGGTGGTTACTCTGCATATTAGCTGTTGGTCATAATAATTTGTGTACATGGAGACACTTCTTAAAGGAAACCTGTCATCAACTTTATGCTGACCTCACTGATGCCAACATACATTAGTGACAGGCTGATCTCAGTAGTGTGTCGCTCGTGAGCTAAAAGTAAGTGGTTGCTGAGAACCAGCATCATAATCATTGCAGCACAGGCCTTGAAAAGAGTCAAATCTACCTGAGAAGAGTCATGGTTATTCCTAATCTCCTGCTCTCCCCTCCCATCTGCTGATGATTGGCAGTTCTCTCCTAGAGAGAAAGGGAGAAAACTGGGTAGAAGACTGTCAGTCATCAGCAGGTGGGCAGGGAGAGCAGGAATTCATGAGTAACCATGACTCTTCTCGGGTGACCATGACTCTTGTCCAAGCCCAGTCTGGAATGATTGTGATGTTGGTTCTTGGCAACCACTTACTTTTAGCTCGTGAGTGACACACTGCTGAAATCAACTTACCCGTCTCTAGTTTATAATGCTGTTAGTATGGACAGCATAAAGTTGATGACAGGTTCCTTTAACCCCTTCCCGCCCAGCGCCGTACATGTACGGCGCAACGGGACGTGACTTACCGCCCAGCGCCGTACATGTACGGCGCGCTGATCGGGCGGGTGCAGGAGCTGCGCCCGCCCGATCAGCGGCGGGGGTCCGGCAGTGCCCAGGTGCCGGACCCCTGGGGAATGCACCAGCATCGGTGAAAACACCGATGCCGGCGCATTAATCCTTCATGTGCCGCGGTCAGCGCTGACCGCGGCACATGAGGTGTGCCGCATGTTCAGGATGCCGAGCGGGGGGGCCATCGGGTCCCCGCGCTGCTGTGACGGGGACCCGATGGCTTGGATGGCAGCCCGATGCCTTCCTTAGGCATCGTGGCTGCCATCCCTGCGAGCCTGTGCGATCCAGCCCCCTGGATCGCACAGGAAGCAGGCTGTAAGTGTATTACTGTGAGTAATACACTTACAGCCAATGCATTACAATACAAAGTATTGTAATGCATTGTGAAGGGGATCAGAACCCCCAAAAGTTAAAAAAAGAAGTGTAAAAAGTTGAAAAAAATGTTAAAAAATAAAGTTAAAAAAATAATAATAAAAGTTTCAAGTAAAAAAAAAGAAAAACGCCATTTTCCCCCCAATAAAGTAAAAAAAATTGTTAAAAAAAGAAAAAAAAAGAAAAAGTAGACATATTAGGTATTGCCGCGTCCGTATCGACCGGCTCTATAAAAATATCACATAATCCATCCCGCCAGGTGAACACAGTAAAAAATAAAGACAGTGCCAAAACAGCCATTTTTTGGTCACATTCCCCCATAAAAAGTGTAATACTACGCGATCAAAAAGGCGTATTTACCCCAAAATGGTACCAATCAAACCGTCATCTTGTCCCGCAAAAATGATACCCTACCTGAGACAATCGCCCGAAAAATAAAAAAAATATGGCTCTCTGAAAATGGCAACACAAAAAAAGATTTTATTCTGTTCAAAAGTAAATCTAATGTGTAAAACTATCCAAAAATAAAAAAGTTAGACATATTTGGTATCCCCACGTCCGTAACAACCTGCTCTATAAAAATATTACATGAGATGGCCCCCCAGGTGAATGCTGCAAAAAAAAAAAAAAAAAAACCTATGCCAAAACAACCATTTTTTTCCCTCTTGCCTCACAAAAAGTGTAATAGCAGGCGATCAAAAAGGCGTATTTACCCCAAAATGGTACCAATCAAACCGTCATCTTGTCCCGCAAAAACGATACCCTACCTGAGACAATCGCCCGAAAACTGAAAAAAATATGGCTCTTTGAAAATGGCAACACAAAATAATGATTTTATTCTGTTCAAAAAATAAATCCAATGTGTAAAACTATCCAAAAATAAAAAAGTTAGACATATTTGGTATCCCCACGTCCGTAACAACCTGCTCTAATAAAAATATTACATGAGATGGCCCCCCAGGTGAATGCTGCAAAAAAAAAAAAAAAAAAACCTATGCCAAAACAACCATTTTTTTCCCTCTTGCCTCACAAAAAGTGTAATAGCAGGCGATCAAAAAGGCGTATTTACCCCAAAATGGTACCAATCAAACCGTCATCTTGTCCCGCAAAAACGATACCCTACCTGAGACAATCGCCCGAAAACTGAAAAAAATATGGCTCTCTGAAAATGGCAACGCAAAAAAAAGATTTTATTCTGTACAAAAGTAAATCTAATGTGTAAAACTATCCAAAAATAAAAATGTTAGACATATTGGGTATCTCCGCGTCCGTAACAACCTGCTGTATAAAAATATCACATGATTTGCCCCCCTTGGTGAATGCAGTAAAAAAAAATTTTAAAAACCATGCCAAAACAGCTATTTTTTTTCACCTTGACTCACAAAAAGTGTAATACCAAGTGATCAAAAAGTGTTATGTACCCCAAAATGGTACCAATGAAAACATCAGCTCATCCCGCAAAAAATGAGCCCCCACATAAGACAATAACTCTAAATAAAAAAAAAACGTGGCTCCCGCAAACCATTCCAACAAAATCTGTGTTGTAAAATTCATATGGCGCTCCTTCTGTTTTGAGTCCTGCCATGTGCCCCCACAGCAGTTTACCACCACATATGGGGTGTTTCCACATTCAGGAGAAAATGGGTAACAAATTATGGGGTGCTTTTCTCCTTTTACCCCTTATGAAAATACAAAAAATTTGTGGCTAAAGCAACATTTTATTGGAAGAAATAAAATTTTTCATTTTCACAGCCAAGTGTTTCCAAATTCCGTAAAACACTTAGGGGGTCAAAGTGGCCAGTACCCCCTTAATATATTCGTTGAAGGGTGTAGTTTCCAAAATGGGGTCACTTTTTGAGGGTTTCCACTGTAGGGGTACGTCAGGGTCTCTCAATTACAAAATGGTGCCTAAAAACTATTCTAGCAAAATCTGCCTCCAAAATCCGTATGGCGCTCCTTTCCTTTTGACCACTGCCACAAACCCATAGAGACGTTTACCACCACATATGGGGTATTTCTGTAAACTGCAGGATCAGAGCAATGTATATTGAGGTTTAGTTTGCTGTTAACCCTTACTGTGTTGCAAGAAAAAAATTATTAACATGAATAATCTACCAAAAAAGTGAAATTTTGAAAATTCACCTCCATTTTCCACTAATTCTTGTGGAACACCTCAAGGGTTAACAAAGTTTGTAACAGCAGTTTTTTATAATTGGAGGGGTGTAGTTTCTAAAATGGGGTCATTTATGGGGGGTTTCATTATGTAAGCCCCTCAAAATCACTTTATATCTGAATTGGTGCTTAAAAAAATGGTTTTGGAAAATGTGGTGAAAATTTGAAAAATGGCTTCTAAACTTCAAAGCCCTCTAACGTCCTGAAAAAGTAAAATGACATTTATAAAATGATGCCAACATAAAGTAGACATATGGGGAATGTAAAATAATGACTATTTTTGGAGGTATTACGGTGTATTTTGAAAGTAGAGAAATTGAAATTTGGAAATTTGGAAATTTTTCCAAATTTTTGGTAAATTTGGTATTTTTTTATAAATAAAAATGAAATATTTTGCCAAAAATTTACTACTGTCGTGAAGCACAATATGTGACGAGAAAACAATCTCAGAATGGCCTTGATAAGTAAAAGCGTTCCAAAGTTATTACCACATAAAGTGACACATGTCAGATTTGCAAAAAATGGCCTGGGCAGGAAGGTGAAAACAGGCCCGGGGCTGAAGGGGTTAAGAAAAATGAATTATTTACATAAAGTAGAACCCTGACTATATCAACTGGTCTGTTACAGTTTCTGGTGCAGGTATCTTTTCAGCGTCCATAGTGTTCTTCTACTGTTCCTGGCTGCCATTTCCATGCTTTATGTATTTATATTGTACAGTGATATATACGTTTTTCTGGAACACTTAAAAATGTGAAAAGAAATTTATGAACAAATACTGTTTTCTCAGAAGAAAAAGAACTAAAAAAAAAACACAAAAACAAAATGATCTAAGTCTATGCAGTTTAGACTCTGTTCCTACTACTGTCACAAGCTCCATTCAGGTAGACTCAATGGGGGAGCTCTGTGGTAAGTCAAAGCTGGTATAAGTAGTGCGAAGGAGCTGGCTTTCACCATTGTTTCCATTACAAAGGAGAAACAAGAAGCAGTGTGAACAAAGCCTAATTCACTCCTGCTGGGGGCAACCAATTACCTTTAGAGCTCCCTGAGAGATTTGTCTTTGAATGGCAAATCTGCAGCAGTGTAATTACTGCATATAAAACTTGATTTTGAAAACTGGGTGAGCACACCATAGGAGTCATAATAACAGCCATATTGGTCATTTTATCATCTTTCCAAAATATAGATTTAATAATTGCCAGATGTCAGTCTTGGGTCAGTCACATCACATTTGGCAAAGAATACCTATCATGGAAAAAAAAGGTATGCTAAAAATGTGTCTAAAAACATTTGCAATGCAAAAAAATACAAATATAAATACAAATATGGGAGCAAATATATTAGCATATGTTTGGAATTAATCGTAAAGACATACTTACATTTTTTGCCGTGATTGTGGAAGCCAGTGTGAATAGAGCCATAAAATCAAATTATTTATACAATGCATTCAGAAAGTCTTCAGACTCTTTTTTTCACATTTTGTTATGTTGCGGTCTTGTGCTAAAATAAAAAAAAAGTTCAAATTTTTCCCCATAGTTCTGCACTCAGTACTTCATGATGAAAAAGTAAAAACAGATTGTTAGAAATTTTTGCTAATTTATTGAAAAGGAAAAACTAAAATATTACATTGACAGCAATTACAGCTTCCAGTCTTCATTAGGTATGCCACAAGGTTTGCAAACCTGGATTTGGGGGATTTTCTGCCTTTCTCATTTGCAGAGCTTCTCAAACTCTGTCAGGTTAAATGGGAATGTCACTGAACAGCCATTTTCAGGTCTCTCCAGACATGTTCGTTGGCTTCAAGTCAGGGCTCTGGCTGGGCCACTTAAGGACATTCACAGAGTTGTCCCTAAGCCACTTATGTGTTGTCTTTGATGTGTGCTTAGGGTTATTTTGTTGTAAGGTGAATGTTCAGCTCAATCTGAAGCCCAGAGCACTCTGGATAAGGTTTTTTTAAGAATATCTATGGATTTTGCACAATTCAACTTTTCCCCAACCTTGACCAGTCTTCTCCACAGCTGCTGAAAAACACCCCCACAGCATGATGCTGCCACCACCATGGGATGGTATTGGGCAGGTAATGAGTAGTACCTGATTTCCTTTAGGTATGACACTTAGAATGGAGGCCAAAAATGTTTAATCTTGGGGGTGTGGTCTGCTGACCGGACAGGATGGACGCATGTTAGCAGAGCTCCGGCAACCTAGCAACGTTTGACTTAGCTTTCACCCACTACAATCATCTTTCATCACACTGAGAGGCTTCCCATAGCCTCCTTTGCCTTCCTGATGATGACTAGAGGGAAGAGATCCATGAAAAAACAAGGAAAATTAGACTTTCTTTAGCCATGAAGAGGATAAAGATGGCGCTGAGTCTCCTCCCGCGCATAGCTCACTCGCGTCCAGCGCAGCAACACACTCTCCCAGTTCATCACCAAGAGCGGAGACGGAGAGAAATAGATCTTCCCCGAGGTCGACTCATTCTTCCCCACCCAATGGGACTAATCCACCAAGCAGCGCCGCAGAGAACAAGATAGGCGAACAACCATCCTCTTACCTATCGGCCCCGGGCCAGCGATGCTCTGCCCCATCTTCACCAAACTCCAGCCCGGCCAAGCAGCGGCCTAGGTGTGAGGCTGAAGACAATCTCCATTTGCTGAGCGAAGACACGCTGGTGGGTCTCCCAAACTTAGCGACTACTACCTTACACTCGTTCCCCACATCAGAAGCCCCAGCTTCTAGCAATCTCCTCAAGGACATGTTTTTGGCCTTCAGTTCTTCACTATCAGGGGACATAGCCTCCCTAATAAAGCCATTACAATCATCCATTTCACACCTAGGGGGGCATGTATCCCATGCAGAAGACAAAATGGGAGAGTTTGCTAACTCCTTCAATCAACTTGTTGACTCACACAATGCTATGTCAGATGAGATTGACCTCTTAAAAGCAAAAGTCATAGACCTTGAAGACAGGTCAAGAAGGAATAATGTAAAATTTTGCGGCATTAGCGAGGATATACAACCCCAAGACCTGTGTTCCTTTGCCCAAGACCTAATGAAACAGTTACTGCCAAATCTATCTAAGGAAGATATGGTTATTGATAGAATCCACAGAGTAGCCAGACCTCGCCACCTCCCGGATACGACACCCAGGGACGTTCTGGCACGAATCCATTTTTTCCATGCCAAAGAGGCCTTAATGGTGGCTGCTAGGAAACAAGGCGACCTTCCCTCACCATTTACTGGGGTAAAGTTATTTGCTGATCTTTCCGCAGCGACCCTCCAGCAAAGAAGGCTTCTACACCCCATCACAGCAGCTTTTCGTGACCACAAGATCCCCTACAGATGGGGATTCCCCACCAAGATCCTCATTCAGAAACATGGCTCCATCCATCCCATCCTCTCCGTGGAAGAAGGAACCAAACTACTGGCTACCTGGAACATCTCACCCTGTTCTCCTGAGGACATCCAAAGGCCCCCGGGTAATGTGATCCCTGAATGGCATGTGGTGTCTTCCAAGAAAAGGAACAAGAGGTGAATTGTTTAACACTCCGACTTCGCTAGGACTGTCAACTTGCTCTGCTTGAAATGTCCAAAGCCCGGTTTTAACCATGAGTGACTGACCCTCTATCCGAAATCAGCTTACATGCTGACACTTTGGTTTTCCATGTTCTGTTGTCGCTTAACTTTTTCTTTTATATGTTATTTTGATGGGTTCTGTATTAATACAGCTCTGTCAGCCTATAATATGTTTCGGTCCACTATTACGTGGCGTTATATTGATTCCTGTACATAATCAAGATAAAAATATAAAATTAAAAATTAATATAATACAATATAACACACAAAACAATTTAAAATATGGGTAAAAGGTTTGTATACTTCATCCAGCAGCTGGGTTTGGAGATAATAGTTCACACACCTCTAGAACCAATAGGTGCACGCTATAGTTCATATATCTCCAAATTGTATACTTATGTACATATATTGTGATAAAAATCTTCTATACCACGGAGAATGTTGTTTTCTGTAACATAAGTCTCATTCCAAATATAGGATGTTATTTATAGATATAGGTAAATAGTAGTAGTTAGTGGTGTTAGTCTTCCTTATAATAATAGGTAAGTCATACCGGACAGTATACTCACAGTGTTCACTTCATCAGTGGCGTCCCACCTGATGAATGAGGACAGGTACACACTTACCCCTACCAGCGTTAGCGGGGATTTTCAATGTAGTCTTTATGTGTGTGCCCCCTCTACCTCCGATATTGTATGCAGTCCGGAGTAACTGTATAAGTTCCGGGATCCCTCTAGGAGCGTACGCAGTCTGGAGTCTCTCTGCGTCCGTGCTGGGCGTCCCACGTGGATGAGATATCACCGCTCAGACTAACGTGTCACGTGACTCCCCCGAAGCCGGCTTCTATTACTGGATATGGTTTTCCTTTCAATTCATCCAGTAAGGTAAAGATTATGTTTCATCCACAAAACTGCTAGTGGGTTATTTCTAGATGATCAAAGTTCCAAACGCGTTTCGAAGATTAGACTTCTTCATCAGTGGCCAACGCGTTTCGAAACGCGTTTGGCACTTTGATCATCTAGAAATAACCCACTAGCAGTTTTGTGGATGGAACATAATCTTTACCTTACTGGATGAATTGAAAGGAAAACCATATCCAGTAATAGAAGCCGGCTTCGGGGGAGTCACGTGACACGTTAGTCTGAGCGGTGATATCCCATCCAAGTGGGACGCCCAGCAAGGACGCAGAGAGACTCCAGACTGCGTATGCTCCTAGAGGGATACCGGAACTTATACAGTTACTCCGGACTGCATGCAATATCGGAGGTAGAGGGGGCACACACATAAAGACTACATTGAAAATCCCCGCTAACGCTGGTAGGGGTAAGTGTGTACCTGTCCTCATTCATCAGGTGGGACGCTGTGAGTATACTGTCCGGTATGACTGACTTACCTATTATTATAAGGAAGACTAACACCACTAACTACTACTATTTACCACTATCTATAAATAACATCCTATATTTGGAATGAGACTTATGTTACAGAAAACAACATTCTCCGTGGTATAGAAGATTTTTATCACAATATATGTACATAAGTATACAATTTGGAGATATATGAACTATAGTGTGCACCTATTGGTTCTAGAGGTGTATGAACTATTATCTCCAAACCCAGCTGCTGGATGAAGTATACAAACCTTTTACCCATATTTTAAATTGTTTTTTATGTTATATTGTATTATATTAATTTTTAATTTTATATTTTTATCTTGATCATGTTATGTACAGTAAATAATTAAATGCATGCATATATAACTCCAGTCAAGAGTGCCTGTCTAATATATATATAATTTTCCCCTTGGTTGATGACGTGGTGAATCATCTTAGACAGAGCACCTGTAATATCCAACCACAAAGGGGTGAGCCGCCTGTTTGAACAGTTTTGTTATATTGGTTCCGCTTGATTACATCTAAACCCTTTGCACTTTACAGACAACATTATGCTTACTGTATGTATTTTGATTTCCACGACTGCAACCCATGCTTACTGCAGTTATGGCTCTTAAAATTACCTCTGTTAATGTTAAAGGTCTCAATAGCCCTTTCAAACGTTCTCTTCTGTGGAGAGAGGCTAAAAAACTGAACTGTGAAATTCTCCTAGCCCAAGAAACCCACCTTACTAAAGCAGATGCACATAGGATTAAACACCCTAACTTCTCTTATATACTCCAGTCTCACCACAACAAGAAAAAGAGAGGGATACTTTTAGCTGTTAAAAATAATATTGCCTTCATCCCTATAGCTTTCACCTCAGATCCCAAAGGTCGCTTTATCATACAGGTAGGATACTTTAACAATGTTATCTACACTTTGGTGGTGGTCTATGCCCCAAATGGTTGCCCCCCATCCTTCATTAGCTCACTCAGTAAAAAAGTTGAAGCAATTAAACAGGGGGCGGTCATCTGGGGTGGTGATCTCAATGCTGCCCCAAACCCAGACTTAGATTCAACCACCAAGTCTAGACCTAGAGCTATCGCACTAGAAACACTGCTTTCTCAAGAAGGCCTCTACGACCTATGGCGATTACATCATGATACTGAAAGAGATTTTACCTTCTTTTCCCCGGTTCACAACTCGTACTGAAGAATTGACCTATTTCTGTTAGATAAAGCCACGCTAGACTTAGCTAGGTCTTCTACTATAGGAGACATAACCTGGTCTGATCATGCGGCTATTTCTATCACTGTTGCAGATACTTGTAGTAGTCACCGGGACTTTCTATGGCGCAATAATACTTACCTGATGTCTAATCCAAAATTCAATTCTGAGCTACAGACAGCCTTACAGGAATACTTCCATACCAATGTTGGCTCAGTTGACAATCCTTTCACCATATGGAAAGCCCATAAGGCATTCATTAGAGGTATTTTCATAAAACTGGGACATAGGGCTAAAATAGATAGAGAATGAACCTTTACTGAAGTTTTGGAAAAAATTAGAAATTTAGAATCCCTAAACAAAGCGTCTCAATCTTAATCCCACGTTGATGATCTCCGCAACCTTAGACTCCAACTGAAAAACTGTCTTCTATACAAATATGAAAACAACCTTAAGAGGACCAAGTCCCTTTATTACTCACAAGATAATAAGGCAAGTAAACTGTTGGCTCAGAGGGTTAAGTCCAGAACAGCAAACGCGAGAATTCTATTTTTATCTGAACCAGTCTGATGGCTCAAAAATAATGTTCCCCAGAGAAATAGCCCAAGAATTCAACCGCTTTTATGCTTCCCTATATAATCTGGCCCAAGATGACAATATTAACAAACCCACTGATTCCTCTATTAACTCTTTCCTTACATCCCTGACGCTACCCAAATTGTCCACAGTTCAGCTAAACAGCCTCAATAGTCCCTTTACTCAAGAGGAACTAGGCAAAATCATCAAATCCCTCCCTCTCCATAAATCCCCTGGCCCGGACGGCCTTTCCAATATGTACTTTAAATTGTTTGCAGACACTCTTTTGCCTCATTTAACCCCTGTGTTTATTTTAGCTGCTACTACAGGTACCTTCCCCAAGGAAATGTTAGAAGCAACTATTGTCACTATCCCCAAACCGGGAAAGCCCACAGATAAACCCCAAAACTTTCGTCCCATTTCCCTTCTCAATACAGATGTTAAGATTTATGCCAAATCCCTGGCAAACAGACATCAGCAGATCAGACTGGTTTTGTCAAAGGAAGACAACTACATGATAACACTAAAAGAGCTATCTATATCCTTGATTATGTTGTAAAGAAAAAACTTCAAGCTTTGTTTGTCACACTAGATGCTGAAAAAGCATTTCACTGTTTGAACTGGTCTTTTGTGTTCGCTGTTCTGAACAAGATGGGTTTTGCAGATAATATTCCATCTTCTATTAAATCCCTATACTCCAGCCCCTCAGCTAGATTTCGTTAATGGTACCCTGTCCAGCTCCTTTCCTGTCACCAATGGGACGCGGCAGGGATGCCCCCTATCCCCGCTCATTTTTATTTTAGCTATTGAACCATTAGCACAATCTCTACGTTCTAACCCAGATATACAAGGCATACGCATTGGGTCTCATACACATTGCATCTCACTCTATGCCGACGATGTTATACTCACCCTTAGCAAACCTGACTCATCTCTTCCAGCATTATTGAGAACAATACATGATTTTGGTAACCTCTCATACTACAAACTAAACGAAGCCAAATCACAGGCCCTGCCCTTCAACCATGGAACTACCTCCAGCAACATTTACACCTGGACTGGTAGCCGTCACTTATAGCCTATTTAGGCATATCCCTTACAAACACAATTACCTCTCTCTATGAGAAAAACTACCTCTCATTTTTAAACAAAATCGCATAGGATCTTCAGGCACTGGCGAAATTTGAGATCTCATGGATCGGGCGTATTGCCACCTTCCAAATGTTCTCTCTCCCCAAATTCCTGTTCCTATTCCGTACCTTCCCTATCAAACTCCCCCGTACCTTCTTCACAAAAGCTACCAAATTGATTAACTCATTCACATGGGCGAATAAACGCCACTGTATGTCTGCCAAATTGCTCACAAAACGGAGGCCTTGTGGCCGACTGAGCCTTCCACATATAGCTGACTATTATACAGCTACTTTAGTATCTCAACTGAAAGAACGGTGGATACCCTCATCATACAACCCCTGTAGACAAATAGAAACCACACTTACCCCATCTAACTGCCTTAAGGCATTGATCATAGCTTCGCTATACCCCTCCTTTGTCCCCTTCCCCACCTCCCACAATCAGCTTTGGATAGCTGGAAAACCTTCCACTCCTCCAGCCGCCAGAAAACTGTCCCGTTACTAGAAGAGTCTCCGATCGAAATTATGGAACTGCTTATCCAAGATTTAGATCTCTCCTCCTGGAGACATTGTTCACTTACCAACTTATCCCAACTTTACACCAATGACTCACTTTGCCTTTTCCAGGAACTCCACCAAGAGTTTGGTATCCCCAACGCAGATTTTTATAAATATTTGCAAATCAGACACCATATCAACTCACATCCAGCTCATAATGTCACAGCCAATCCGGTTATTTTTCAACTTTGGTCTAAGCCCACTATGTCACCTCCGCCTCTTCACCTTATATATTCACAAATGGGTGAGAAAGACATGTTTACTAAATCCGCCCCTTTTCTTTCATGGGAAAAAGAACTAAGCTCTACATTTTCAAATTTGGAATGGTCTATAGCTCTTAACTTCATTTTATCTAACCTTAAATGTACCTTACACTTTGAATCCTTTGTCAAAACCATACTAAGATGGTATTATACGGCTGATAGACTATGTCATATGTTCCCAGGAGTCTCCCACCTTTGTTGGCGCAACTGCGGATGTAGAGGCACTCTCCTTCATATTTTATGGAGCTGCCCCAAGATCATAGCTGTATGGCAACAAATTTTCACTATCCTCTCAGAACTCTCCAACATGTCAATCCCCCCAATCCCAGAGCTGGCTCTACTACTAATTAGAATTGACACTATTCCACCTGGCAGTAGACTAGTGGCAACTCATCTATTCATTGCCACCAAACTTGCTATAACAAGCAATTGGAAAAGTGCCCAAATCCCCTCCATGGGCGAAATTCTTCAGAAAATAAACACAACATATATATATGAACGTACTTTCGCTCACTCATTCTCTGCAGTCTCCAAATTTAAAAAGGTGTGGACATCCTCCAAATATGCAATAACTGTTTGAGATTTCCTCTTTTGCAGTTGTATGGTATACTCTTGATTACTCCCGTGTCTGTCATTTAATTCACCTATTTTGTAACCTGGCTTATATGTTACTTGTATATTTCTGATTTTGTTAATTACTATATTTTACTTTGGATTTATATGTTAAATTTGAAAACGAATAATAACCTATTGATTCAAAAAAATGTTTAATCTTGGTTTCATCGGAGTCCTATAGGTGCTTTTTTGCAAACTCCAGGCAGGCTTTCATTGGTCTTTTACTGAGGTGAGGCTTCTTTCTAGCAACTCTGCCGTAAAGCCCAGATTGTTGCAGTGCTGCAATGATGGTCGACCTTGCAGAAGTTTCTCCCATCTGCAAACAGAATTTTTGAAACTTAGCTAGAGTGACTATTGGGTTCTTGGTCATCTGTCTTACCAAGAACCTTCTCTTTGATTAGTTAGTTTTGTGGGGTGACCAGCTCTAGGAAGAGTTCTGGTTGTTCCAAACTTCTTCCATTTAAGTTATGGCGGCCACTGTGCTATTGGGAAAAAATTGCATACCCTTTTCCAGGTCTGTGCCTTCATAAAATCCTGTCTCTGATCGTTACATGCAGTTCTTTCCTCCTCATGGCTTGTTTTTTTTGCTTTGATATGCATTGTCAGCTGTGAGATCTTAGATAGGGCTGTGTATTTTGTTTCAAACTGCCAAGCAAAGATGATCAAGAAAAATCAGATGTTCCTAGAGCTAAATTTCAAGTGTCATAGCAAAGGGTCCGAATACTTATAACCATGTGAAGTTTTAGTTTTTTGAGGGTGGTTGGAGTTACAGTACATCCTATGGAAGCCAGTGTACTTTTTCAAAAGCGTTGCATGACTAAATTGATTACATGTGCCATGCAGGAAGCATGTGTTATTTTTTCCAAATGCACTTGATGCACTTTAGTAAGTGACCGGCTATGTGGCTACTCTCGCGCAGGTTGGTCAGCTCTAACACAGTATGGCAATACTTCACTTTAAACATATGATAGGAGGGAGGAGCAGTGGGAGTGATGCTCTGCTTTTGTTGGGGAAGGAATGATGTCCATGGAGGAGGTGAATAAGCGTCTGGTGTGGGAGGTGTCAATAGGACCTGGTCTTGTGGCTGTGGGGCTGCCTTACTGTGAAAAACATTGACCCAGTGGGCCGTGAAAGACATGTACTGTCTCTGTCCATAACAGCTGCTCAAGGTGGATGATGATGACAAAGACACTGTATTGCTTGAGGATGCAGCCTGGAAGAAGACCAGGAGAAGGTGGACAGACTTGTTCAAATTCGGAATGCTGGCTAGTTCTATTTTCCCACAGGATCCTATGATGCCGCCTCATGTGCTGGAATAGAGTCATGGTTCCTATGTTTGGGTTTGAATGCCCACAGCTTATTTTAATCCTGCAGATCTTACATATGGCTTTGGTTTTGTGTGCTAGCCTTGTGGAGAAAAAACACCATACCAGAGTTGCTTGCACAGAGCTAGAAGCAGCCAAGTTTGGCAAAGGTCTGGCACATTTTGAGCCTGCGCCCACAATATCAGCAGCATCACCAGTTTCTGAGCTAAACACAATATAAGCAGATCTGGCCCTGCTAGTTTTTTGAGACGTTTAGGTCGTGTATTGCCTCTGCTCTTTATTGCCAATGTGGCCACCACCACCTCTGATGTTAATCCTCTTCCTCAGCACCCTGGTCTGGCTCCCAGGTCCTGTCCAACACATAACCAAAATCCCTGCCACTTTTACCAGACTGTGATATGTCAGTGTTGGCTCTTTGGCCCTCCTCTTGATTCCCTGCTTTGTATTTGCCCAAGTGCCTATGTTGCTACCATTGCTCCTACCACAACCATGGCTGCAAGTGCCCCTACTACTAGAGATGGGCGAAGTTCTAAAAAATTCAATTCAGCTGCTTTAGCTAATATTACATAAAAATTTGCCAAGTGACGAATCACTTTGTCACAAAGCACATTTCTTTGTAAGTAGGGGCACAATGACAGGGAACAGCGATTGCACCGCCCCCTCATCACTGATCACGGCATCTGAGATGAATATTAAGGCCTTTTAGGGGTTGATCAGTTAAAAAAGATTAAATTGTACTTACCTTATCCATTTGAATGCGAAGAGGCCATCGCAGCCATCTTGCTTGAGGATTCAGCGCAAAGTCTCGCATGGGTGTTTGATGACGTCATCACGCTGTGTGTTGTGATGTCATACAACACCACGCACTAGATTTTGAGTTGGATCTTCAAACAAGATGGCCACAACAGCCTCTACGCGCTCAGATGGATGAGATGAATATAATTTTTTTTATTTTTACCATCATTTCAAGAGAATTGAATCATGAGAACGTTCGGCTTCACTGCAAATTGAATTTTCCCTGAAATTCGGATCGAAGTCCACTTTGGATACTTCGAATGGCTCAACACTAACTACTACTACTGGCCTGATGACTGATGCTGCTTCTGCTGCTACTACCTACGGTCTGACTCTCAGATGATGAGGCCTCGGTCTTTTATTAGGCCTATAAATGAAAAGTCACGGTTTGGTACACAGATTAAACTGTATTTGCAAAATGCTAAAATGTCTATGAAAAACAGTCTGATCTCTGATGCATCTACTAATATGGAGAGGACAATGCTGTGTTTGCAGGCATTCAATTACATGGGTATAAAAATAACATTATTGCTGTAAAATGCTTTTGATATAATCTAACACTTGTAGATAGGGACAGTGAGCCCTAACCTAGAACCCATTCCGCTTTTCCTACCTACTTCCAGTATAAACCCTACAGTCATGGCCAAAAGTTTTGAGAATGACACAAATATTATATTTTCACATGATCTGCTGCCCTCTGGTTTTTATGTGTGTTTGTCAGTTGTTTTTATCACATACAGAAATATAATTGCAATCATATTATGAGTAACAAAAGCTTATATTGACAGTTAGAATGAGTTAATGCAGCAAGTCAATATTTGTAGTGTTGACCCTTCTTCTTCAGGACCTCTGCAATTCTCCCTGGCATGCTCTCAATCAACTTCTGGACCAAATCCTGACTGATAGCAGTCCATTCTTGCACAATCAATGCTTGCATTTTGTCAGAATTTGTAGGTTTTTGTTTGTCCACCCGTCTCTTGATGATTGACCACAAGTTCTCAATGTTGCTAGCATTTTGCTGCAACCGCTGAACAACTGCACATGTTTTTTTAGTGCATTATATCAGTTTTATTAAACACGTTGCATTATATGTAATAAACCTACCTGTCCGGTCAGTGTACCGTCAGTGCCCATGCTGTGGACTGCAATTTGTGGTCCACAATGCATGGGCACTGACCGTGGGGCCGCCGCATTCGTATCGCGGACCCATTCACTTGAATAGGGTCCGCGATCTGCATCCCACGGTCCGCACCGCAAAAAAAAAGTAGTGCATGCAACGGCCATGTGCATGAGCCCTAATGGAAAGATCTGCCACTCTTCTGTGTTTTTGACCCGCACTCGGTTTTGAATCACAATAACTGATGGAAATAACTGACCAAATAACTGAAGTGTGAACTAGGCCTGCACAACGAAAAGGGAGACAGCCACACCTCCAAATGCATAGTGCAAAAATATAAGACAAAGACAGTATATCCTGTGAAATGAAGTGAATGCACTGGTATGCGTCACCATGGCTAAAAATACAAAATCAAACACAATGCAACAGCACTCTGCAAACATAGAATATGTAAATTAATGCTATATCTCTTAATATTATAAAAATTAGTTTCTGTCTGTCTGTCAGTCTGTCTGTCTGTCTGTTCTCTATGCGCGACCAAACTACTGGACCGATTTTCACCAAATTCGGCACACAGGTACATCAGGTGCCCGGGAAGGTTTTAGACCAGGTCTCATCTCTCTAGGACATAACGTTCCCGAGATATTCCCAAAATATGACCTGCATTAGCCAATATTAGCCTGACAGCATTGGTTTTAAACCCCAACTGCCATTCTCTGCACAGACACACACAGGGAGGGCAGGTTTCCATAACAACACAGCCAGGTAATTAGCAGCCAGCTGAGGATCTCAGGTAACAATCCAGTCATTTCTATTCAATGCTTTAAAGGGGCAGAGCGCTGTGGATGATACTGTTAAAGGGGTATTCCGGTTACCATAAATATAACTTATGTTTTAGACTAATTTTAGACTATGACCATTCAGTAGTAAATCTTCCACTGCTACCCATTGCGTGTCCTCATAAATTACCATGGCACCGACCTGTGATTCACACCACTCTCAAAAGAAGGACTTACAACACCTGCTCCAGGTTTCACTAAGCCACACCCCAACTCTGTCAGGCCATGCCCCCCCCCCCACAACCAATTGGGATTGAAAAAATGAAGGTAAAAATAAACTGCAGGGGTGGGAGGGTGAGTTTCTCTCTGCAACAACACACAGAAACATTAGATGAATTAGACTAATATTAGACTACTACCGTTCAGTGGTAATAAAAGATGTTTTCTTCCACTAAAAGGACTTAAAAGCACCCCCCCAGGGTCCCGCTAAACCACGCCCCCGGTCAGGCCATGCCCTCTCCCACTCCGCAGCCAATGGGGATTGAAAAAATGAAGGTAAAAATCAACTTCTGTCAGCTGCATTGACTTTCTCTCTGCAACGACACACAGAAACATTAAATGAAATAGATGAAATATACCCAGGCGAAGCCGGGTCTTTCTGCTAGTTCACTATATAAAATGAATATGAAGGAGGTCATTTATCAAAGTAGAACTGGCTTAGTTGCCCATAGCAACCAATCAGATTCCTCCTTTCATTTTCCAAAGGAGCTGTCCAAAATAGAAGGTGGAATCTGATTGGTTGCTATGGACAACTAAGCCAGTTCTACTTTACACTAATTTGATAAATGATCCCTGAAGTACTTAGCAAATATATTTTGATCAAAATCATTTGTGCCCATGTATTTTTTTTATTTCTTGGTGGGATGTATTGTTTTCCATTTGTGATATATTTAGGTGTTTACTTTTTGTTGATGACTGTTCCTAATGTAAATGTAGCTGACTCATCAGTTACATATGTGCATGCATATTTACAAAATATTTTTACTTTCTTCAACCACCTTACATAACTAACAGACAGATGTAGCACAAGATGAGTAATAATAACAAGCATATAGTTTGCCAAAATAGTTTGACATGATTTGTAGAATTGTGCTAGAATAGATATTACACCACCCACCCAGAAGCTCTGTCCCCTAGGCCAGCCCTATTAATTACACTGCTGCATGACTAGCACTTCTGCCACTGAGTTCAGATTAGTACCGTATTTTCCTCTTTTTTAAGAGTCACTTTTTTCCCCCAAAATTGGAGAAAATGGCCATGTGTCTTAAAATTGAATACTAGTGAGCGCTTCCGTTATGGATTATTTACTACCAAGCATAAATATCTGGCGAGATATATGAGATTTTAAAGGGAGTCTGTCACCACTATATGACCATATACAGCTTACATGGCTCTGTTGCATACCTACACATGAATGTAATGGTACCTTTATTATATTCTTTAGACTTGCAGATGCAGGAAAAACGCTGTTTAATTAATACGCAAATGAGCACCCACAAGTGCCCAGGGACGGTATTCAGTGTGTAGGAGCCCAGGCTGCTCTGCTGCCTTTCATGGTTACTCCTCCCCAGCCTCTGCATTTGCCCGCCCTCCTATTCCCTTGTGTCATACAAGGAGGGCAAAGTTTCTATTTCTGCATAAATTTGACCTACAACTACATCAGATTTTAACCCAAGTCCTAAAGGTAGATAATGATAACAAAATCAAACAAATGAGTCAAAAATATTAGACTTGGTCATTTATTTATTGAGATAAATGATCTAATACCACACATCTGTGAGTGACATACTGTAAGTATATGAACTTTGCTTTCAGTTTCTGGTGACCCCTTGTGCAGCCATAACGGCAACTAAATGTTTCCGGTAATTGTTGTTTAGTTCTGCACATTGGCCTGGAGGAATTTTAGCCTATTTCTCTGTGCAAAACACTTCAACTCTGTTATGTTGGTGGTTTCCTCCCACAAACTGCTCGCTTTAGGTCCTTCCACAACATTTAAAAAAGCAAAAAGATATTAGACATTAACTATTCTGAGTCACGCTAGTTAAAAAAATTGTAATCTAAGGGCGTGATCCCTAAAAACAACCTTTTTTAATAATCACACACATATATATATATATATATATATATATATATATATATATATAGTATACAATACCAGAAGAAAGCACCAATAGTCAAACAAATGTCATAAATGGTATAAGATATAATAAGTGGTCAAAGGTACTCGATCTGCATTGATATAGGACCATGTTAATCCCCTGGCCACCAATGTACCCCACTACCAATTGAGTATTATCTCTGGTTTACACATGGGTGGACTTGTTTGAATCATTGTATCAGGGGCAAGTACATAGCCTTCTGACTATGCTCCATTTATTTGTTTATTGAATCCCTACATTTATATCTTCATTGAATTTTCTTTTCCCTCTATGACCCTTTGATGAACCCAGCACTTTGGGGGAAATGTGTTGGGATGTGGGAATTATTATGCATTATATCATTATCATTATTGACATCGTGTACAGTGTTTACAGGGTGGTCTCAGGATAGGTACAAGGACAGGGAACCCCTACCATCTGTGGGTGTCTCTGGGCTTAGGGCTATGTAGGGCAAACCAGGGACACTCTATCCCATTAGCTGGAGTGGTATGTCCCCTTTCCCCTATACCTAGTACCTTTGACCACTTATTATATCTTATACCATTTAGGACATTTGTTTGACTATTGGTGCTTTCTTCTGGTGCTTTATACTATATATATATATATTAATAAAGGTTGTTTTTAGGGATCACAACCTTAGATTAGAACCTTCCACAACATTTCTATTGGATTAAGGTCAAGACTGACCTGGCCATTCTAAAACTTTAACTCTATCCTTCTTTCACTATTCTTTGGTAGAATGAGTTGTGTTATTGGGTCATTGTCTTGCTGTATGACCCACATTCTCTTGAGATTCAGCTCACAGACAGATGTGCTGACATTTTCCTTTAGGATATGCTGGTTGTTATGACCAGTGGGTGGGACCTGCTGGTCAAACCAGAGATAATGTGGATTCTCTGTGTCAACCAAGGGATGGCAGCCACTAACCCCTAGGGTGTTATTCAGCACTCTCACAGGAGACAGGACAGAACACAGCAATAGAGAAACTGAACCACTACCTACAAGATTAGCTAATATGGTTGACAGCTGACTCACAGCTGAGTCAGACAACAGGTAATGCTCCAATAGCTCAAGTTAGAACCGCAGTTAGTGTGAACTGAGTCCAATAGCAGACACGGTGGTGAGAAGTGGTTTTGCAGAGAAGACTGGAGTAAAGGCAGCAGATGATGATGATTGTCAGAGGCAGAAGCTGAAGCGTGGTCAGAGACGAGCTAGGGGTCAGAATCTGGTATCAGACAGTAGCGTGGTACAGAGGAACAGACAGGCTCAGGATCAGAAAGGTCCAGTAGTCAATGCAGGCGGCAGGAGAACAGAATGGTCAAACAGGCTTGGTCAAACACAAGAGATCAGAACCGAACACCTTTGCAATTACTGTTAGTAACTCAACGCTAGGGCAACTTCCTCGAGGAGGAAGCTGCTATTATAACTTGTAACCCCACCCAGAGGCCATGCTGGAAGGTAGCAAGCACATGTCCCTGGAAGCATAAATGACAGTCAGGCAGGAGATGCTGGGGATATGACAGGCGAGACAGCAGGAGACCCAATCCTAAACCTGGTATAATTCAGAATTCATTGTTAGATCAATGACTGCATCTTGGCCCAGATGTAATAATATAGGACCAAACCATGATGCTACACCACCATCATGTTTCACAGAGGGCTAGAGGTTTTTATATTGCAATGAAGTGTTTTACTTTCTCTAAACATAACACTTTTAAACCAAAAAGTTCTATACTGGTCTCATCTGTCCCCAAAACATTGTTGGAATAGCTTTCCGGCTTGTCCAGGTGTTCTTTAGCAAACTGCAGATGGGCAGCAATCTTTTTGGAGAGCAGCGGCTTTCTTCTTGTAATCCTGCCATGCACACCTTTGTTGTTCAGTGTCCTGATGGTGAACTCTCTTAGCTAATGTGAGAAAAGCCTTTAGTTGCTTAGAGGTTACCTTGGGTTCCTTTGTGACCTTGCAGACTATTACACACCTTCCTCTTGGCATGATCTTTGTTGGTCAACCACTCTTGGGAAGGGTAATAATAGTCTTGAATTTCCTCCACTTGTACACAGTCTGTTTGATTGTGGATTGGTAAAGTCTAAACTCTTTAGAGATAGTTTTGTAACCTTTTTCAGCCTAATGAGCACAAATAACTCATCTTTTGAAGTCTTCAGAAATCTCCTATCTCTGGAAATCTCCAAAGTTAATACAAGACACTTAGTAATGTATTGTGATAGTCCATATTGCCTCCTTTGCTGGCTTGATTAATTTTTCCATCATATTATACCCTGTGTGTTTGTTTCCATGGTTACGACCACCCTGCAATCCATCAGCGGTGGTCATGCTTGCACACTATAGGAAAAAGCTCCAGCCTATTTGATGGCCGGGGCCATGGGAGCACACATAGGCTCATGCTTTTACCTATAATGTGCAAGCACGGGCACCACTGATGGATTACAGGGTGGTCTGTAACCATGGAAACGAGCAGTGTATAATGGAATATTGGTGATGGAAAAATGAATCCAGCGAGCAAAGGAGACAATATGGACAGTCACAATACATTAGTAGGTGGCTTGAATTATCTTCCTCTACATAATAAATACCACTTGCTGAAGTGAGACAACCCCTTTAACTACTCCCTTCACCTACAATGAAGATAGTCACACTCATGGCCATCTCATCAACGGCTTTCTGGAGTGACATGCAGGAGTCAGGAGACCCCCATTCTTCCAATATATAGGGGTCTCAGAAATGGCCACACAGTGCACTATTAGTACTTACCTGTTCATAGTCCCGTGCTATGTGCAAGACAAGCATGCCCGTGACCAAAAGGCATTTCAGGTTGGGCATCCCTATTCTGAATGGAGTATTACTTCAGAAACTATGTTATGAGAATGTACAGTAGTTACGGTGTTCGTCATTTGAGCCCTGCATTTCTGCATTAGCTGCTACAAAGGAACTACTGCACCATGAGCAGAAACTGCATGGCTATAATGTAGCTATAGGGTGTGCTATATATATGTTTCAACTACACAGACAACGGATGAGTGAAGGTATATTATTTAGAATAATGAAGACATCAATCACACCGCCTTGCCATTGGCTGTCTGTAAAATCGGGGACATAAATATTGCTAATGAAACATAACGCCATTTTGCAGGAGCACAAATATTATTTCTAATTAGCATTTAACTCATTCAAGCCTAGGCATTGAATTGACAGGGGTAGATCAACCCCTGTCATGAAGATAAATTGCTGAGTGATAATGAATGTGTTAAGAATGGGGAGCGCTGCTCAGATCTTACCATTTTTGTCATCTATGCACAGAAGGAGTTTGTTAAAGGCTGTCAAGAAAGCCATTGAGCTATAGGTCAGCTTTAAAATATAACGTCAGCATGCAGGCTGATTACATGCCATAAAAGAAAAATAAGGTGGAGATGAGGGAAAAGAAGAGCGGTTAGCCTTAATCACTTCTTCCACAAGGCACGGGGACTGGGTGCTATTTGTAGATAACTTACACGTTGAAAGCATCATCAACAATAGCACTGGCTGATGATCCGGGGATTTGCATATGATTGGAAGGCACTAACATAGCCTGCCATCCAACCATCAATCTTCCAGCAGATGTCCACCTAATGATATGTCTTCTCCTTATGATGCTACTTACTGCCGTACAATTTGTTGTAATCTAATTATTCTGTGAAACATAGCTCTGGGGGTGGTAGTGGGAGTATAGGCTCATTATGATTTTCTTTCCATTCAGTTTCCTGTGCTACCAGAATCTATGCTTTCAGACAATTTCAGCCTTTTTTTCCCACCCTTGATGTACAATGGGCTTGTGCTCATTATTATGACATGAGGTTAATAAATCAGATTATGGAAACTGTAATGATTTTCTTCCTAACTGCAAGATGTTTAATAAAGTAAAAAAATTATACCCCTTTAAAGGGAATCTGTCAAAGGCAAAGTGGAGCGATGGCTTTGGTAGTGAGCAATGATTCTCGGTATTACATTTTATATGGTGTGACGCCGGTTAGCTTCCTTAAAAAAAAAAAAAAAAAATGCATTTCATGTGAGCTCTATTGCTCTCTGTCCAAGCAAGATCAATTCTATTTTATATAGGCCAGTCATGGTGAGAGATTTGCTATTCTAAAGGGGGTTGTCCTGCGTAATATATTTTTTTGTAAATGGGGGAAAATGGGTTAAAAAAATCACTCACCTTTCTGACTCCCCCTTCTGTCATTCATGCTGATCTTCACCCATTGGTCTCCACTTCCTGGTTTTAGCGTATAGTGGTTGTATCAAGACACATATTCTACATTTTTCAAACCAGCACCTGGTTCTAAATACTTTTGTAATTGCATGTAATTAAAAATTTTGTATAGCTGCTGGGTTATTCAACAAAATGTATTTGTATAGCGCCACCTGCTGTTTGTTATTTTCCTTATATTTTGTCCGTCTCCCTGAGCTGGTTGAACGTGCTCAGTGCTTCAACTGCCATCAGTTATATGAAGACAATCTAGCAGAGCAATTGGAGCAGTGAATGTGGAGATCTCTGGACCCCTGTGCAGTACAGGGCTGGTTCTAGCTTTGTTAGAAAGCTATCAGCATGTACTATAAGATGTCTGATTTTCATTTTTTACATCAATCATGGCGTAACCCCTTTAGTATGCAGGAACGCTTAGAGATGTCTGCTTAGCCAATTACTAGCTGAGGGGAATCATCTCCTGCTCTTTCCTGTGTGTCAAGCGAGGACCCAGGAAGTATCAGCAGTGATGGGATTATCGGTGAGGTGAGCAATGCTTCTTTTTTTTCTAACTCTTTTTATCTAATCCCTTGCCCATGATAACTAGTATTTTGATGCCTTTTTATTTTTCCTGTAATATTTGTAGAAAACATGTAGCCATGTTCCAGGCTCCTGTCACATCTAAGTTATGGTTTAATTTTAGAAAGGAAACCACAACGCCATGCTGCATTTGTCATATGATACATACTACTGGAACCTGACAGACCCCATTGACTGATAATGGAGACTGTGGAGTTCAGTTCATTTGATGAAAGATTGGCGCAGCATGCATTGCTATTCTTCCCATGAAATCTGATGAAATGTACAGAACAGGCTACAAATGAAACCTTCCATGCAGTGTGGACGTTATCCAGTTCCTTTATGATTAACTTTACTAATAGAAAACATTACATTAAAGAGGGTTCCCACAAAAGCCATTTATGGAATTTCCACAAAAGATACCATAAATGACTGGTAGGGTCCAGATTATTGGAAGAGTGGATACTAAGCTTTTTTGTTCTTTGCAGTGTCAATAAGTCACTTTTGCTAAGTGTTGTCTCCTGTTTCCTGTTATTATTTCCTTAATCCCTTTATTATTTCTTCTTGGAATTAATTATTTTCTGCCATTTATGATGCCACAAAAACTAATTGCCTTGTGGCTATATGAGTAGACCTAGAGACAGTTCATGGGCAGAAAATATTAACTGAGTTATGGAAATTCAGAATATGAATAATTCTACCAGTTTTTTTTTCTCTCTGCAAGAAACAAGCTGAACAAGTTATATAGGAACACAACACAAAAAGTTGAACATCCTTGTTTTTATGCTTGTTTTTTTACATAAAGGGACACATCCATCAGCAGCACGAGAACAGTTCACAAACTGGGCAGTTTCAGAAATACTCCCCCCCATCCCCCCGTTGGTCCAAAGCCAATAATCATCCCTTATGCAACTTTTATAAATTGCCCCTTTTACCCATGACAGCAAGGAGGGATATGTGTGCAGACAGCCTATCCCACACCTTATATACCCACCTAGCCAGCTCATGACACGTGACTTCCTTCATGAACAATGCGCTATCGACATTGGAAGTAGGAAGTGGTCATCTGAATAAATGGAAAATGGGGGTTGGAAATGCCATCCTGTATGTGGCATGTTGCTAAAGGGAAGGGGGCAAATCTGTGAGGGATGGTTTCCAAACATGGTGGCCATTTTGCAAGCTGCCAACTTGGTACTAAGTCTGGAAAGGGGTTCATGTGACATATGTATCTAATAGAGAATCCAATGAGGAATCCAAAATGTAACATACAGTATCTTTATTCCTGCCAAAGCTATTAACATTATTTCAGGGTCCTGTACAACACATAGCATACCAGAAAAGTAAAATACGGAGCTGTCTTTACCTAAAGGATCAGCTCATCCTGGTACAGACACAGGGTAGTACAGAACATGTACTACTGCACAAAACAGCCGATACAGGTGTTTGACTAGAGAAATAGCTATTTTGATTGGTTGCATATGATTATATATATATATATATATATATATATACATGGGGAATTTTAATATAGGCTCATTCAAGCTGTTTATTGCACTCTGGAGATGGTGAGGGACGGGCCTTTGGACTGTCAGTGATGTGATTCAGCAGCCTAAAACACAGTGAGACTAACAAGATTCATGTATGGGTGTATCAACAGGCCAGAGGAGGTATATTGAGCGGGACTACTGTAGACTGAACAGTGTGGCAAGTGGGACAAGTCCTCTAACACATCCTACCAGAGGCGAGCAGGCTGGGTTTACTTAGAACCATCCCCACCCTCCAGAAAACTAAAGAAAACAGGAAGTACTAGATGTAAACAGTCCTGCTTAAGTGCTCTAATGCTCAGACATTTAGAATGTCATTATCATGATCTCTTATTCTATGCCTAAATTCCCTCTTTGTCTTTCCCACATAATCTAGGGGGCAACTGCATTTTGCAAGATAAGTGACACCTTTTGTTTGACAAAATCTTTTATTTCATAGCCATTATTAGTGAATGACCTCACAAAATCTTTTGGTCAGATGCAACACAGTTTCCACACCAAAATTTTCTGTTGGGTGTTTGTGGCAACCATGTGCTTTGTGGCTTTTTACTACTCTATCCTTGAGATTGCGTTCTTTTCAGTTGTGTTGCAGACTCGGACCTTTCAGAACAGGTGTATTTATACTTGTAGCATGTGACACTTTGACAATGGGGTGGCCTTATTCAAATATAACAAAGGGGTAAATACATGTGCCCTCGCAATATACATTTAGTTTTTATTTATGCATTTATTTTTGTTTTAAAAATTACAGAATCCATCATGCAATACTATCACGGAGGCGTCTGATTGACTCCAAATTTATTTTGCAAAAGGACAATGAACCCAAACATACAGCCATTCATTAAGAGCTATTATCACCATACAGAAGAACAAGGAGTCCTTGAATGTCCTTATGATATGGCTCTCCCCCGGAGATCTGATCTCTATATTATCAAGTCTGTCTGGGAATATGTGAAAAGACAGAAGGATATGAGTAAGTCTACATCCACAGAAAATATGTGGTCAGTTTTCCAAGATGTTTGCCGAGTGACTTCAAAAACTATGTGCAAGTGTACCTAGAAGAAATTATGCTACTTTGAAGTCAAAGGATGGTCACACCAAATATTTATTAGATTTGCATCTTACTTTACAATGTAACTGATAAAATAAACTATTAAAGGGAGTCTGTCACTTCATTTTCACCTATATAACTAACAGCAGTGCCCCACAGAAGATTGCAGACACATCCCAGACATACCTGTGTGCACTGTGTGTCTGTATTCCATGTTCAGAAGCAGCACTTTTATTCTGCAGGAAAACAGCTCCCAAGTGCCCAGCTGAAAGTGAAACTAAACCAGCTTTCTCTCCCAATTCTAACAGCTATATATTCGGATATACTGGATACAATGCTTTTGGTATCATTTGAAAGCTTGGAATGCCAGCTTTCAAAGAAGGTCAGAACCATTTTTCTATCTGCTACCAGTCCTAAGATATAAGCAGCTAAAGCAGCCCTCCCCTCTGGTTTGCTTTGAGCACTTGCAGCAGCAGAGCTGGGCACTCAGGAGTTGTTTTCCTGCAGAATAAAAGTGCTTTTCCTGGACATGTAATACAGACACTCAGTGCACACAGGTATGTATGGGATGTGTATGCAATCTTCTGTGGGGCAGTGCTCTTAGTTATATTGGTTATTATATTAGTTATATTATTCTTACTTTGCAGCATTTTTTCGATACCTGCCTAAAACCATGGCGCCATACTACAGATATATATATACTAGCAGAAGGACCTGGCTTCGCACGGGTATATTTAATCTATTTCATTTAATGTTTGTATGTGTCGTTAAAAGATATTGACAGAATCCTCCATAACAGTGACGTCTACAGCACCCGCCCCCTTAACAGTGAACTCCACAGCCCCCCACCCCTTAACACTGACCCCCCCACAGTGCCCTGCTTCCTTAAAATGGGACCTCCATAGCAGCCCATCCCCTTAACTTTCACCTTCACAGCAGCCCTTCCCTTTAACAGTGAGTTTCACAGCACCCCATTCCCTTGACAGTGACCTCCTCAGGGGCCAGCCTCCTTAACAGTGACCTCTACAGCACCCCGACCCTTAGCATTGACCTCCATAGGGGACCATCCCCTTATCTGTGACCTCCACTGTTCCTTGCCCCCTTAACTGAGACCTCCACAGCAGCCGTCCCTTTAACAGTGACTGCCACAGTACCCGTTCCCTTAACAGTGACCTCACAGTACCCTGCTGCCTTAACAGTGACCTCCACAGCAGCTGCCCCTTTAATAGTGGCCCCTGCCATGTTAACAAAACCTCCATAGTGCCCGCCCCTTTAACAGTGACCTCAACAGCGGTCTGCCCCCTTAACAGTAGCATCCACAGTGAACACCCCTTTAATAGTCGCGCCTGCCCCTTAACAGTAACCTCCATAGCGCCCTGCCCCTTTAAGGCTGGGTCTACATGATGACATTTTGTCGCATCAATGTTGCCCAACAATTTTTATAATGATAGGCTATAGTGTCACACTGCGACATGCGACATGACAGTCGCAAAAAATCCATCCAAGATGGATTTTTCTGAAACTGTCACAGTCGCAGCATGTCGCATGCCGTAGTGCAACACCATAGACTATCATTACAAAAATTGTTGTGTGACATTGGTGCAACATCAACGTCTCGCGACAAATGTAGCAGTGTAGTTGTGCCATATGTATCGTGCGACTTATTGTCACATAACACATGTCATCGTGTAGCCCTAGCCTAAAGCTGACCTACAGCAGTGAAGAAAAATGGCTGGGTTGTTATGGAAACCTGGAGTAAAACTATGTGTACATGTATGTGACCGTGTTTAAGAAGCAGGCTGTGCCAAGGCTTGTGGGAGGTAAGCACTGAATTGTGTTTTGGGGAGCTATTTACCTGAGCTCCTCAGCTGGCTGCTAATTACCTCTCACCCAGCTTCCTCTGTCCTGCCCCTGCCTGGATTGTTATGGAAACCTGCAGTAAACAGACCAAGGACCTGCAAGCTTCTATTGGCTTATTAGGGACATGTGACCGTGTGTATGGCAGTTGGAATTTGAAGAGAAAGACTTCAGGTCATTTTTTGGGAATATCTCAGGAACGGTCTAAAATCTTCCCGTACCTGTGTGCCAAATTTGGTGCAGATCGGTCAAGTCGTTTGGTCACGCATAAAGAACAGACAGACAGAAACTCCTTTTTATATATATAAGAGACTAGCAGAAGGACCCGGCTTCGCACGGGTATATTTTATCTATTTCATTTAATATTTCTGTGTGTTGTTGCAGAGAGAAAGTCACGCTCTCTCCCACCCCTGCAGCTGACAGAAGTGATTGAATTACAGGTCGATGCCATGGTAATTTATGAGGACACGCAATGGGTAGCAGTGGAAGAAAACATAATTTATTACTACTGAACGGTCTTAGTCTAAAATTAGTCTAAAACATAAGTTATATTTATGGTAATCGGAATACCCCTTTAACAGTGTCATTCACAGCGCTCTGCCCCTTTAAAGCAGTGAAGAGAAATGGCTGGGTTGCTATGGAAACCTGTGTGTCTGTGGAGAGTATGGCAGTTGGGATTTGAAGAGAAAGGCTCCCAGGCTAATATTGGCTAATGCAGGTCAGGAGAGCTGAGACCCGGTCTAAAACCTTCTCGGACACCTGATGTACCTGTGTGCCGAATTTGGTGAAAATCGGTCCAGTAGTTTGGTTGCACATAAAGAACAGACAGACAGACAGAAACTCATTTTTATAATATAAGTAGACTAGCAGAAGGACCCGTGTCGTTGCAGAGAGAAAGTCGCCCTCCCTCCCCTGCAGCTGACAGAAGTTGATTTATATATTTTTTTTGATTATTTATTTTTTATTCATTTTACAAATAACACAATAAAAAGAACAGCAGTAAGTACAAAACAAACATGACAACTAATAGCATATGGAAAAAATATACCTTACACTGAGGGACAACCCTCCAATAATCCGCCATTAGTAGATATATTTACTACTGACCTAAACCCCCCATAATCTACCCAGCTCCCCCCACCCTCACACCTATCCTATATGAGGGGCAGTTCGGAGAAAAAAAATAAATAAAATAAATAAATAAATTAAAAATAAATAGATAAATCATATCAACTGTACTATATTCACCTTGGATTTCGGCCTTCTTTCTTATACATTGAACCAGTCTCTAAACCAAGACCACGTTATATTTAGATCTTATGTAATTTTCCCATGCTTTCCATAAGAATTGATGTTTATACATTTCATTTTGCCTATTATACCCCATCTTCTCCATAGATCTATTCATATAAATATATATAAATGTATATAAATATCCAGTTTTGAATTGTTGGTACATCAGAACGCATCCATTTCCTGGCAATCAGTAAACGCGCATAAAAAAAAACAGTTATAAATCATTTGGGCTTTATATACTTCAATCTTCTGCGGTATATCTCCCAATATACATAACCGAATACATTTTTCTAACTTACAGTCATGTATTTCCCCTATGATCTCAATCAGGTCATCCCAGAACGGTGAAATCTTAGAACAATTCCACCACATATGTTTAATATCAGCTTCCAAAATACCACATCTAGGACGGGTTATGGGTGTATTAGTATTCAGTTTATGAAGCCATCTCGGAGTAACATATAATCGATGAAGGATCATAAACTGAGTTATTACAGAATCTGTACCAGTCGTCTATAGTCAACTCACCTATATCCCTTACCCATTTATCCTTACTATCACAGAAGTTGATTTTTACCTTCATTTTTTCAATCCCCATTGGCTGCGGAGTTGGAATGGGCGTGACTAGACTAGGGGGCGTGGTTTAGCGGGACCTTGGGGGGGTGCTTTTCAGTCCTTTTTTTGAGGGTGGCCTGAATTACAGGTCAATGGCATAGTAATTTATGAGGAAACCCAGTGGGTAGCAGTGGAAGAATACATTGCTTCGCACGGGTATATTTAATCTATTTAATGTTTGTGTGTGTCGTTGCAGAGAGAAAGTCATCTTCCCACCCATCCCTGCAGCTGACAGAAGTTGATTTTTACCTTCATTTTTTCAATCCCCATTGGCTGCGGAGTGGTAGGGGGTGTGGCCTGACCAAGTCGGGGCGTGGCTTAGCATCTTTTATTACAACTTTTTTTAATTACTACTGAACGGAGTTAGTCTAAAATTAGTCTAAAACATAAGTTACATTTATGGTAACCAGAATATCCCTTTAACAGTGTCATCCACAACGCTCTGCCCCATTAAAGCAATGAACAGAAATGGCTGGGTTGTTATTTACCTGAGCTCCTCAGCTGGCTGCTAATTACCTGGCTGGGTTGTTATGGAAACCGGTGTGTATGTGGAAAAAAAATGGCAGTTGGGATTTGAAGAGAAAGGTTCCCAGGCTAATATCGGCTAATGCAGGTCATATTTTGGGAATATCTCATGAACAGTACGTCCTAGAGAGCTGAGAACCGGGCTAAAACCTTCCCGGACACCTGATGTACCTGTGTGCCGAATTTGGTGAAAATCGGTCCAGTAGTTTGGTCAAGCATAAAGAACAGACAGACAGACAGAAACTCATTTTTATAATATAAGGAGATAACACTGGGCACAGCTGCCAGATTTTGTCCCCTTATTCAGTGCAGATACCAGAAGGTGCCCTCATATACAGTTTAGTATGGAGGACTGAACAACCAATATATTCGATGATGGGAGTGTAAGGCCTCTTTCACACTAGCGGCAGTCCGGATCCGGCAGGTGAAGGGTGCCGTCGGATCCGGACTGCCGCAGAGACTTGCGTTCCGGCCCCACACATGTCACACAGTACCATATACAGACATACACACACATACACATACACACAAACACATACATACTTACATACTCCAGGCAGGCAGGCCACACGTCTTCACGCCCAGGAGGCGCGCAGCTATGACGATTCCCCACAGCGCCCTCTGCTGGGCGCTGTAGGGAATCGTCATAGCGGCGCGCCTCCTGGGCATGAAGACGTGCGGCCTGCCTGGAGTATGTAAGTATGTATGTGTATGTGTGTGTATGTATGTATGTTTGTCTGTCTGTCTGTATGTATGTGGTTACGGATCCGTCCTGAACTCCATTGAAAGTCAATGGAGGGCGGATCCGTTTACCATGTTGGTCACACCAAGTGGATCCGTCCCCATTGACGTTCATTGGGGGTCATTCCGGATCCATCTTGGTGCGGATGCCTGGACCGGAGAGAAAACCGCAGCATACTGCGGTTTGTTCTCCGGTCTGAAGACGGAACGGAATGCTTTCAGGAGCATTCCGTTGTCTTCAGTTCAGTTTTGTCCCCATTGACAATGAATGGGGACAAAACTGAAGCGTTTTTTTCTGGTATTGAGCCCCTATGACGGAACTCAATACCGGAATTTAAAAACGCTAGTGTGAAAGTAGCCTTAGCTAAGCTCATGTGTTAGTTTCCTGTGACCCTGCTGATAATTCATACATGAATTCTGGATTTTTTAGCGTAGAATATCTCTTTTAAATAGCATTGTAACAAATAAGGTACAAACAAAAGCTGGCGTGCACTGTGAGATAGGCCTGCAATGGCACTGGTGATTATGTGAACTAATCTTTCTCAGCTTCATGCTCCAGCAAGTTGATGTGCTTTAACTTTTTTTTTTCCTGAAGTATTCTGGAACTAGAAATGGAACGGTAATAATGTTTTACTGCAGTAGTAATGATAATGTAGTCAAACATGTGCTTGGTTTCCCAGACAGCACCAAGATAATTTCTCTACAATAATGTAATACGTTTAATATGTTAGCTATTGTAATAGCATTGTAGATTGGATCTGCATGCATTCTTTCTGATGGCAATTTTGTTCTATATGACTCATGATGTATTACCATTTGGCGTACAACATACTGAAAAAGAACTTTATTAGGTGCAGCTTCCGTATATAACACTGCAGAGGTTATCCATTGCAGATACAGTATTTGCTAAGGCTCATGCACTTGGCATTTGCCCACCAGTTTCAGTGCAGACACCAGAGATTTTCTAGAAGGGCTTACATAGGGGTGCATAAGCCTTTTCTGTTACCTCCATTTGACTCTGATTTAATACAGGGGTATACAAAGATTTCTATATGGATCTAACAGAAAAAAAGTGCTCCATCAAACACTCTATCATGCTCCATCAGGCACTGTACATACAGTAGGTATTCTCACTTCTAAGGGTGAATACATCCAAATATACACAGTCTAGTGGGCCTATACAGCAGTGCACAGTGGATGAAAGAAATAATAATAATCTTTATTTATGTAGAGCCAACATATTCCGCAGTGCTTTACAGTTCAGGGGTTCATGTACAAACAGTCATAAATAACATAGCAACAGACAAGTCAATAATTACAACAAGAGGAATGAGGGCCCTGCTCGCAAGACCTTACAATCTATGAGAAGATAGGGGTGACACAAAAGATAAAAATGCTTGTTTTTTATGATGGTCCAGCCATCTTGGGAAAATAGGGGAGCTGCATGAGCCAGTCACCAGCCGATATCTGTAGAGCTTCTTGGTGCAGAGTTTGGTTGAGGATCAGGTTCAGGAACTGATGATAAATGGGTTAGACCGGGGTTAGATCGGGATTGTGATAGGCCAACCTAAAAAGATGTGTTTTTAGTAAGGCATTCCAGAGAACTGGTGCAGCTCGGGAGAAATCTTGGAGCCGGGAGTGAGAGGTTCGGATTATGGTGGAAGTCAGTCGTAAGTCATTGGCTGAAAGGAGAGCACAGGTAGGGTGCTAGACAAATATGAGGGAGGAGATGTAGGGGGGTGCAGCACTGAGGAGAGTTTTGTGGGTGAGAATGAGCATGTTAAACTGAATCCTGTACTGTATGGGCAACCAGTGCAATGACTGGCACAGAGTGGAGGCTTAGGAGTAGCAGTTAGACAGATAGGTGAGAATAGATTGGAGCGGAGAAAGTGTTGTGAGGGGGAGACCAATTGATAGTGACGGGAATGAATCAGGGCGACAATGAGAGTTTTTGTTGTTTCCATAATGAGAAAGGGGTGGATTCTACAGATACTTTTGAGCTGCAGGTGACATAAGCGGGCAAGAAATTGAATATAGGGAGTGAAGGAAAGATCAGTGTCAAAAATAACACGGAGACAGTGGGCGTGCTGGTAGGCATTATGGTAGTGCCACACTCTGAGAGGGAGTTATCAGGTTTATGTAGATTAGTAGATTAAGAGAACAAAAGTTCAGTTTTTGAAAGATTCAGTTTCAGATAGAGAGAGGACATGTTGTTAGAGACAGGCAGTCACTGGTGTTCTGTAATAGAGCAGGAGTGATGTTGGGGGATGAAGTTTATAGTTGTGTTTTATCAGCATAGGGATGGTACTGGAAACCAAATCTGCAGATAGTCTGTCCAAATGCAGCTGTATAGAGAGAGAAGAGGAGAGTGCCTAGGACTGAACCCTGAGGAACCCCAACAGCAAGAGAGAGAGGAGAAGAAGTAGAGCCAGTGAATGATACACTGAAAGAGCGGCCAGAGAGATGTTAAGAAAGCCAGGAGAGGGCAGTGTCCTTTAGTCTGGAGAGCATGCTGAGTAGATGATGGGGGTCTACAGTGTCAACAGCTGCAGAGGGTTCAAGGAGAATGAGCAGAGAGTAGTCACCGTTGCATTTTGCTGTCAGGAGGTCATTTGTCACTTTGGTGAGGAAACATCAACTGTATACATTATACAGAACTGCTCCAGCATTTTTTTTGGACATATAATGCTAACTATATAATAAGAAATATTCTAGCAGTGTTATGTATTTCATTCAAGCTCAGTTGCACTCATACATAGTAACATAGTTTATAAGGCCGAAAAAAGACATCTGTCCATCCAGTTCGGCCTGTTTTCCTGCAGGTTTATCCAGAGGAAGGCAAAAAACCCCTGTGAGGTAGAAGCCAATTTTCCCCACTTTAGGGGAAAAAATTCCTTCCCAACTCCAATCAGGCAATAACTGAGTGAATAACTGAATAACTCCCTGGATCAACGACCCCTCTCTAGTAACTATAACCTGTAATATTAATCCTTCAGAAATACATCCAGGCCCCTCTTGAACTCTTTTAGTGAACTTACCATCACCACCTCCTCAGGCAGAGAGTTCCATGGTCTTACTGCTCTTACCGTAAAGGCGCAGAGGATGTCTCCTCGTCACAGTAACGGTCCTGGGGATAAATAGATCATGGGAGAAATCTCTGTACTGACCCCTGATATATTTATACATAGTTATTAGATCTCCCCTCAGTCATCTTTTTTCTAAAGTGAATAACCCTAATTTTGATAATCTTTCTGGGTACTGTAGTCCACCCATTCCAGTTATTACTTTAGTTGCCCTCCTCTGAACCCTCTCCAGCTCTGCTATGTCTGCCTTGTTCACAGGAGCCCAGAACTGTACACAGTACTCCATGTGTGGTCTGACTAGTGATTTGTAAAGTGGCAGGACTATGTTCTCATCACGGGCATCTATGCCCCTTTTGATGCAACCTTATCTTATTGGCCTTGGCAGCAGCTGTCTGACACTGGTTTCTACAGCTTAGTTTGCTGTTCACTAAAATTCCTAGGTCCTTTTCCATGTCAGAGTTACCCAATGTTTTACCATTCAGTATGTACTGGTGACTTGCATTATTCCTTCGCATATGCATAACCTTACATTTGTCAGTGTTAAACCTCATCTGCCACTTCTCTGCCCAAGCCTCCAGTCTATCCAGATCCATCTGTAGCAGTGTACTGTCCTCTTCTGTGTTAGTTACATTACACAGTTTAGTGTCATCTGCAAAAATTGATATTTTACTGTGCAAGCCTTCTACAAGATCATTAATAAATATATTGAAGAGAATAGGGCCCAATACTGAACCCTGTGGTACCCCACTAGTGACAGTGACCCAATCTGAGTATGTACCATTAATAACCACCCTCTGTTTTCTATCACTGAGCCAGTTACTTACCCGCATACAGACATTTTCTCCCAGGCCAAGCATTCTCATTTTATATACTAGCCTTTTATGTGGTACCATGTCAAATGCTTTGGAGAAGTCCAGATATACAACATCCATTGATTCGCCGCGTTCCAGTCTAGAACTTACCTCCTCATAGAAACTGATTAAATTGGTTTGACATGACCGATCCCTCATGAAGCCATGCTGATATGGCGTTATTTGCTTATTTTCATTGAGGTACTCCAAGAAAGCATCTCTTAGAAAACCCTCAAACATTTTACCCACGACAGATGTTAAACTTACCGGCCTATAGTTCCCGGGCTCTGTTTTTGGACCCTTTTTGAATATTGGCACCACATTTGCTAAGTGCCAATCCTTAAATATCAGAAATAAGGGTCTGGCGATGACATTACTTAATTCTCTTAGGATACGGGGGTGTATGCCATCCGGTCCTGGCGATTTGTCTATTTTAATCTTTTTAAGACGTCGCTGTACTTCTTCCTGGGTCAGACAGGCCACTTTTAAAGGGGAATTTACTTTTATATTCTGCATTTCATCTGACAGTTTATTTTCCTCAGTGAATACAGTGGAGAAAAAGATATTTAGTAGCTTTGCTTTCTACTCATTGCTCTCTGCAACTCCCCCCTCATTACTCTGTAAGGGGCCGACACCTTCAGGTTTATACTTTTTACCATTTATATAATTAAAGAACATTTTAGGATTAGTTTTACTCTCTTTGGCGATTAATCTCTCGGTCTCTAGTTTGGCTGTTTTTATTTGTCTTTTACATATTTTATTTTTCTCTATTTTGTTTTTCAATGCTTCCTCGCGACTCTCCTGTTTTAGTGATTTAAATGCTTTCTTTTTGTCATTTATTGCTTTCTTTACAGTTCTATTTATCCATATTGTTTTTTTCTTGTTCCTTAACCTTTTATTCCCATAAGGTATGTACCTCTCACAATTAGATATTAGGATGCTTTTAAAAAATCTCCCATTTTGTGGCTGTATTTTTATTTTTGAGGACTTTGTCCCAGTTAGTTAGGCTTATGGCCTCTCTTAGTTGGCTAAATTTTGCTTTTTTGAAGTTTGGTATTTTTGTTCCTCCCTGAAGAAATGCTATTTTTAATGACAATTGGAAGGTTATTATTTTATGGTCACTATTTCCCAGGTGTCCCCCAACCTGCACATCTGTTGTTCTGTCAGGTCTATTGGTTAATACTAAGTCTAGTATGGCCGTCCCTCTAGTCGGGCCCTGAACCAGTTGGGAAAGGTTATTGTCTTTGGTTATTGGCAAGAACCTGTTTCCTTTATGAGATATACAGGTTTCAGTTTCCCAGTCTATATATGGGTAGTTGAAGTCCCCCATAATAACGACCTCATTATGATTTGCCGCCTCGTCTATTTAGTTTAGAAGTAGATTTTCTGTGGACTCTGGTATATTGGGTGGTTTATACCTTATGAAAACTTTCTTAATAGCTGTGTCATCTGACCCCTGTCTGACCACCAGACCAGATCTTGCTGTCCTGTGTAGACAGGAGATCAGTCTATCCTGTGTGGCTGACTTACTGTAAACTACAGGATTGCAGCAACATTTACCATATCCCTTCTGGCAGCTCTCAGACACCTCTGACTGTCACCAAGCTCCATCCAAAAAGTTCATAAAGTGGTTAGCTGCAGAGTTCTAAAATGCCCCTGACAGAGTCGTGTAACAACATCATAGTGCCTCCTGGGACCCACCACAGGAGGCCACGATAATATCATCTCGACTGCCTATGCTGGGAAGCAGGCAACCAGGCTGGCTGGAAGAAAGCAGGCTGGAAGAAAATTACAGTGCCTTGCGAAAGTATTCGGCCCCCTGGAACTTTTCAACTTTTTGCCATATTTCAGGCTTCAAACAAAAAGATATAACATTTTACATTTTTGGTGAAGAATCAACAACAAGTGGGTCACAATTGTGAAGTGGAACGAAATTTATTGGATCATTTAAACTTTTTTTGTAATAATAAAACTGAAAAGTTGGGCGTGCAAAATTATTCGGCCCATTTACTTTCAGTTCAGAAAACTCACTCCAGAAGTTCATTGAGGATCTCTGAATGATCCAATGTTGTCCTAAATGACGAAGATAAATAGAATCCACCTGTGTGTAATCAAGTCTCCATATAAATGCACCTGCTCTGTGATCGTCTCAGGGTTCTGTTTAAAGCACAGAGAGCATCATGAAGACCAAGGAACACACCAGGCAGGTCCATGATACTGTTGTGGAGAAGTTTAAAGTCGGATTTGGATACCAAAAGATTTCCCAAGCTTTAAAGATCCCAAGGAGCACTGTGGAAGCAATCATATTGAAATGGAAGGAGTATCCCAAGGAGCACTGTGCAAGCAATCATATTGAAATGGAAGGAGTATCCCAAGGAGCACTGTGCAAGCAATCATATTGAAATGGAAGGAGTATCAGACTACTGCAAATCTACCAAGACCCGGCCGTCCCTCTAAACTTTCATCTCAAACAAGGAGAAGACTGATCAGAGATGCAGCCAAGAGGCCCATGATCACTCTGGATGAACTGCAGAGATCTACAGCTGAGGTGGGAGAGTCTGTCCATAGGACAACAATCAGTCGAACACTTCACAAATCTGGCCTTTATGGAAGACTGGCAAGAAGAATTATCAAAGATATCCATAAAAAGTCTTGTTTACAGTTTGCCACAAGCCACCTGGGAGACACGCCAAACATGTGGAAGAAGGTACTCTGGTCAGATGAAACCAAAATCGAACTTTTTGGAAACAATGCAAAACGATATGTTTGGCATAAAAGCAACACAGCTCATCACCCTGAACACACCATCCCCACTGTCAAACATGGTGGTGGCAGCATCATGGTTTGGGCCTGCTTTTCATCAGCAGGGACAGGGAAGATGGTTAAAATTGATGGGAAGATGGATGGAGCCAAATACAGGACCATTCTGGATGAAAACCTGTTGGAGTCTGCAAAAGACCTGAGACTAGGACGGAGATTTATCTTCCAACAAGACAATGATCCCAAACATAAAGCAAAATCTACAATGGAATGGTTCAAAATAAATGTATCCAGGTCTTGGAATGGCCAAGTCAAAGTCCAGACCTGAATCCAATTGAGAATATGTGGAAAGAGCTGAAAATTGCTGTTCACAAACGCTCTCCATCCAACCTCAAAGAGCTCAAGCTGTTTTGCAAGGAAGAATGGGCAAGAATTTCAGTCTCTAGATGTGCAAAACTGATAGAGACATACCGCAAGCGACTTGCAGCTGTAATCGCAGCAAAAGGTGGCGCAACAAAGTATTAATGCAAGGGGGCCGAATAATTTTGCACACCCCACTTTTCAGTTTTATTATTACAAAAAAAGTTTAAATGATCCAATAAATTTAATTCCACTTCACAGTTGTGATCCACTTGTTGTTGATTCTTCACCAAAAATTTAAAATGTGATATCTTTTTGTTTGAAGCCTGAAATGTGGCAAAAGGTTGAAAACTTCCAGGGGGCCGAATACTTTTGCAAGGCACTGTATTATTTTTTTTTTTGTAATCACTACTGGGGTCACTATGGGGGTGCATTATGTATACAGAGGGCAGTACTGGGGGACATTATATGTAAAGAGGGAACTACTGGAGAGCATTATATGCACAGAAGGCACTACAGGGGGGCATTATTTGTAAAGAGGGCACTAATGGGGGCATTATATATGAAGAGGCACTACTAGGGGATATTATATGTACAGAAGCCACTATTGGGGGCATTATATGTAATGAGGACACTAGTGGAGGGCATTATATGTAAATAGGACACTCCTGGGGGCATTATATGTGAAGATAGCACTACTGGGGGCATTATATGTGAAGATGCCACTGCTGAAAGAATTATATGTCAAGAGGCTACTACTAGGGGGCATTATGTGTATAGATGGCACTATAAGGGCATTATATGTACAGAGGGTACTACTGATGGAATTATATATACAGAGGGTACTACTGGGGGGTATTATTTGTATAGATGGTACTACTGGGGGGCATTATATGTACAGAGGATACTACTGGTGAAATTATATATACAGAGGGTACTACTGGGGGCATTATATGTACAGAGGATACTACTGGTGAAATTATATATACAGAGGGTACTACTGGGGGCATTATATGTATAGAGGGCACCACTGGGGCATTATACATACAGCAGACACTACCGGGGGCATTCTATGTACAGAGGACACCACAGGAAGGCATTATATCTACTGGGAACACTGTACGGGGCTTTATAACTGTTGGGCCACAACTGGGGGCATTATAACTTCTGGGTGCACTAGAGGGAGGCATTAAAACTACTGGGTCATTATAACTACTGAGGGGCAAGTATCTGCCAAAAGAGACATGTCTCATAAAGACAACCCCTGTCCATAAGATCTATTAGGGCTTGTGAATGACATGAAGAGTGAACCTCCTCTTGGGACCCCCCTGAGTCAGAACAGAGAGACACTCCGTAAGAGCGGCTCCCATTCTGGTTATCTCGACTTTATTATGCAGTATTGTTCCACTTGTTCCACTTGTTTCATATGTTCATTTCCTTGTTATGAACATATGATGTTCATATGTGTAATGTTTGGCATATCTGCAAGTTTAATTATGGGGAATATACGAGTACTAGAAAAAGCAAAAGCTTAATATGACTCCCAATATTTAAAACAAATAGCAATCCCATGATATTAATATGCCTTAGTAATATACAGAAAATTAGCAATAATACTTTATCATATTCACAAGCAGCAATGCTTTGCAATAGGCTTTTAAATAGTAATATAGCAGTAATGTGCAAAATACCTCTGGTAATAGGCTATTAATATGACCACTACCTTAATTGCCTGTAATGTGGTTTTAATATGCTCACAGATATCCCCATTTTTCCTCACTGGCATGTGCCCTTTTATCGTTATGCACACTCAGTTGGCGTATGCTTTAGGCATTGGCATTAGTTGAGAGGTAGCTCTTTTCCAGCACTGCAATGCGTGTATTGCTATATAGTTTTCATTGGCAAAGAAAGGTTAACAAAAAAAGAGATTACAAAGGGAAGACGCTACTATTTGTGAGAGATGGTCAGGAATTAAGGGTCATTGGGTCTGAAATATTGGTTTTGCAAGGTAATTGAAGCGGCAATTGCTAAATCTTCATGCAACTTATGGCATGGACAACAACATCCCATGAAACATTTTCTTCATTTTTCAAAGCAACACTTGGATCGGAATTTTTTTCAATTGCATGTAATTAAGAAGTTAGTATAGCCATGGAGTTATTCAATAAAATTTGCATACTGCCACCAGCTGTTTGGTCCTTTTTAGAGATGAGCGAACCTGCTCGTAACGAACGGTTCAATGCTCGGATCCCCTGCACTCCCCTATGCTCGGATCCCCAGGGGATGCTCGGATCCCCTGGTATGTGACTAGTGTGTGACACCAAACGGATCCGTCCCCATTGACTTACAGTCGGGTGAGGACAGATCCGGATGGCTGCAGACAGGGGAGCGCAGGGGATCCGAGCATTGAACCGCTCATTACTAGCAGGTTCGCTCATCTCTAGCTCCTTTTCATTATTTCTGTGTCCACCTTGCTGAAGTGGACGTATATGCTCAGTGTAATCCTTCAAGTTCCATCTTATTAGATGCTGTCACAGTTACGGGGGGAGGGGGGGGGGAGGCGGTTGCAGAAAGGACAACCCCCCAGAGATGTTATAGTAAGAGAACTGCAACATCAAGGACACAACACCTCAGAAAGGATACACCTCTGAGGTGTGACAAGTAGAGAGCTGAGCTGCCAGCCTGTAATAAATCTAGCAGAACAATTGGAGCAATGACTGTAGAGATATCTACAACCATGTGAGGTACAGGTCTGCCTCCAGCTTTGTTATATGATTATCTAATTTTCAATTTTAACACTAATCATGGATTAACCTTTTAAGAATCCATGAATCCACACCTTTTTTTTTAAACTTATGTGCCTTGAATACTCATGTATTCTAGGGAGCCTATGTCACACATAATGCATTTGGAAAGTCTTAAGACCGTTTCACTTTTTTCACATTTTGTTATGTTGCAGTCTTGTGCTAAAATTAACCCCTTCAGCCACCATGACATACTTGTATGTCATACTGACTGAGGGAATGTATGGAGCGGGCTGCTGCACTAAGCCCAGTCTATACATAGCAGAGGCGGGCTGTATGATACAGCAGGTAGCTGTCCACAATGACCGGGATGTCTACAATGCACTGAACCTGGTCATTTAACCCCACAGAAGCTGCATTCAATAACGATGGTGGCATTTGTGGAGTTAGGCAGAGGAAGGTGGTGCTCTCTGTCTTCCAAATACTGGTTACCATGACAGCCTGGGCCTGCTAAAGGTTCCCAGGCCTGTCATGGTAATCTTCCTGCAAAGCTGTGCACAAGGCTAGCCAAGTTAGCCAAGAAATTCAATTAGTCACAATTTCGTTTCTAAACTTTGGACCAAATTCCTCTTCAAATCCTTCACTTCGCTAAACACTATTGAGCATCTTTCCAGACCTATAGCTCCTTTGGGAGAGAATATGGAAGATTAATTGGGGCCTTTGAAAACAGGGTCTGTACACATGGCTTTGCTGTGTGCATGAGCCGTGGTACTGGATTTTTTTTAACTTTTAGTATTATCTCCAAAATGGAAACAGTTATAAAAAAAATCACAATAACTAATGGTTGGGCTCACACTGTTGAAATGGAAATCAAGGGTACTACATCCACTGGATCACCCAAAATCCAGAAAAGAGAATAAAAGTACAGAAACACACAGTTGGGTGTGCACATCTTACTGGAATAAAGAGGTATGAATGTATAAAAAGTTTTAATAATAAAATTAGTACCTATAACAAAAATAACAATACAAATATTATATATCAATCACAGTAGTAATAAATAGAACTGATATTAAGGGTATATTCTTCCTCATAGGATCTTTGTACCATAATATGTCCACGTAGAAAATATTAAATAGCACGTATCAAACGCATATGGGATGCATATATACCGTCATGCAGCAGTTGGCATCATAAGTGTTCGTTCACATGTGCGGTAGTATAAGTAGTGCGCTCCTCACAAGATGTACTTGATTACATGTGCGGCAGTACAACGGGTGCACTCCTCATAAGATATATTTTGTATCCTGTTCCCAACGGGGATATTCAGACAGGGGTACTCAGAGATGTTTCAGTCTCTTACCCCACCATTACGGTTCATAGCGATGCTGCTCCGATTGATCTCCCGAGTCCGCGGCTGTGGTTTGCAGTGCACGCGTCTCCAGGGAGTCACGTGGTCTACAGATATTCGCGGGTATCGCGTGATTTCGATCGGAGCAGTCAACTCCGTCAGCTCCGAATACTAATACGATGAATCGCTCGGAACAGCTGTTCTGTAAGAGTAAGACAGCTTGGGATAAATACCTTCAATGGATTTCCAAGTGCCGACCTTGCCGTTATGTACGATATTGGTATCAAAAGTCCACAAACCAAGGCCAACATAAAAGGGTCCGGACCCCAAATATTATATAAGTATAATATGGCCTTTGTACGTCATACGCGTTTCGGAGCTCCTGCTCCTTCTTCAGTGACTATTTGAAAATGATTCCATATCCCACCTTTATATAGGATGCAAAGGTCTTCAGTAAAGCATGGAGTGGATTATCCACCAAAGATAATGTTTAAAGGATCATCCATAATGGCTGTCTGTATATAGCATCCCTCTATGCGTTTTTATTGCGTTTTCTATGCGTTTCTTGTATATTCCTATGCATTTTCATCATGATAATATATCTAAAAATACATATATATTCACATGTGTAGATTATAAGGAGTTTAACATAAATAAAAAATGCAATATAACATAGAATGGAGTAACATAACATAAAATAACATGAAAGAACACAAAAGAACATAAAAGAGACAGGCAAAGCATGGAGGACATAGGAGAGAACCCATGGTCAAGGGGAGATCGAGGTGCTGGAAATAAATACAGCCCGACCTTGATCTCCCCTTGACCGTGGGTTCTCTCCTATGTCCTCCAAGCTTTGCCTGTCTCTTTTATGTTCTTTTATGTTATGTTACTCCATTCTATGTTATATTGCATTTTTTATTTATGTTATACTCCTTATAATCTACACATGTGAATATATATGTATTTTTTAGATATATTATCATGATGAAAATGCATAGGAATATACAAGAAACGCATAGAAAACGCAATAAAAACGCATAGAGGGATGCTATATACAGACAGCCATTATGGATGATCCTTTAAACATTATCTTTGGTGGATAATCCACTCCATGCTTTACTGAAGATCTTTGCATCCTATATAAAGGTGGGATATGGAATCATTTTCAAATAGTCACTGAAGAAGGAGCAGGAGCTCCGAAACGCGTATGACGTACAAAGGCCATATTATACTTATATAATATTTGGGGTCCGGACCCTTTTATGTTGGCCTTGGTTTGTGGACTTTTGATACCAATATCGTACATAACGGCAAGGTCGGCACTTGGAAATCCATTGAAGGTATTTATCCCAAGCTGTCTTACCCTTACAGAACAGCTGTTCTGAGCGATTCATCGTATTAGTATTCGGAGCTGACGGAGTTGACTGCTCCGATCGAAATCACGCGATACCCGCGAATATCTGTAGACCACGTGACTCCCTGGAGACGCGTGCACTGCAAACCACAGCCGCGGACTCGGGAGATCAATCGGAGCAGCATCGCTATGAACCGTAATGGTGGGGTAAGAGACTGAAACATCTCTGAGTACCCCTGTCTGAATATCCCCGTTGGGAACAGGATACAAAATATATCTTATGAGGAGTGCACCCGTTGTACTGCCGCACATGTAATCAAGTACATCTTGTGAGGAGCGCACTACTTATACTACCGCACATGTGAACGAACACTTATGATGCCAACTGCTGCATGACGGTATATATGCATCCCATATGCGTTTGATACATGCTATTTAATATTTTCTACGTGGACATATTATGGTGCAAAGATCCTATGAGGAAGAATATACCCTTAATATCAGTTCTATTTATTACTACTGTGATTGATATATAATATTTGTATTGTTATTTTTGTTATAGGTACTAATTTTATTATTAAAACTTTTTATACATTCATACCTCTTTATTCCAGTAAGGTGTGCACACCCAACTGTGTGTTTCTGTACAGTTATAAAAAAATATATAAAAAATGCACTGAAGCAGAGGAGAATCCTCTAGTCTAATATTACCCTGCAGTGTGAATAAATGATTAATTATGACTGCATTCTCTTTAAGATGTATATTTCTCTAGAGTTCTGATTTCACTGCTTCATCTTGCTCTTTAGTTAATGAAGTAAGAACACAGATAAATCAGTTCCTATGTAAATTTTCACAACATTACACCCAGTTCTGATGCACTGACCCAGAAAGCCATGTTTTTCATAGCAAGTGGCAATTCCTATCAAGATCTTTTCCCTTATAACGGAAGCAAATTGGTCACTTTGATTTAGCTCGCCATATTGCTGCTTAAGTTTAGAATTAAAATCCTCAATAATAAGCTCTGCAAATATTATTTCCAGCCACTTCCCCTCTATGGATTTGGAGATCAGAATAAGGAAGAAGGAAAAAAAAAATAGTACTGACTAAGCAAGACTGGATCTTTAATAAAATATGTTCTTCTAGCTCACAGCCTACAGCCACTCGGAAAAAAATATATAGTTGTACAGTTTAAATTTGCCATAATTCAAGTTTATTTATAGCCTACGCATAAGTATAGACAGCATCATGATTTTCGTGTAAGCAGTAAGATTGGTTTGCAAAAATAAGATTAGCCTGCTAGACGTCTGTAGAATAATTCCTGCATGTAAATATTTGAGCTGAATTCGAGTAAGAACATATCCCTAGAGCTGCGGTTCGTATCCAATCTTGTGTGCAACACTGCAGTATTTAGACAATAAATCATTACTTTGCCCTCAGGTTAGCCACAAATAATGGCTGTTTCTTAGTAACACAAAGTCATCTGTGCCATAATGGCGAGCGCGCGAGAAACTGCATCGCATCCTTATCCAATTAGATCACAAGAGTACTCCAACACAAAATTACACATTTATTGTCTGCATTCTACTCCAGGAAAAAAAAGATATTGCAGCCAATGTCGAAAATTAGCATTTCAATATATCTCCTTCTCCCAGACACAATTTGTTGCATCAACATTGTAAAGTTTCCTCTGCAGATTATCTAGTGCCTGGAGGGGACATATCTCAGATATGATTTAAAAGAAGCACAGTGAGGTCTGTGAATAGAAGGCTGTGCCTAATTTATTTTAGCGGCCTGCAAGCCAGATGGGTATTGGTTTGAACTGCGGCTTGGGTCATATTTCAGCTGGATCTGGAGTCTTTCCTCCGTGAATAGAATGAGGTTGCAGCTACCGCTGATTAATTGCATTGTTGCAATAGTAAACAACCAACAGCTGAGCATAAAACTAACTCAAAAGATTAATCATTGCATGGGGCCGTCATAATGAGAATGCTATCCAGGAGAAGGTAAAAGCAAAACTAAGCAGCTCTGAACATGTAGTGAACAAGTCATGTGTAGGCAACCTTGAATCATATTAAAAATTTGTTAATATTGTACATGTACAGAGGGCCATGCCTTCACATTGTCCGCAAAGGCCATGGTGCCGTTAGGCTCTATTCACATAAGCATTTTGGTGCCATTCCTTCAGGTATAACTCCCAACTTTCAATGCAAAAAGGAAATTGCGTCCTCCCTTGCATAACACACAGTAATGGTGCTCCTAAATGCCCCCATACAAAGAAATATTGCCTCACACAGTGATTATGCCTCCTTAGGTGCCCCCACAGTGTACAGGTGACAATAGTGATGTCTTCTTAGTGCTTTACACACAATAAGGATGCCCTCTTAGTCCTCATTTCCCATAAAAGATACCACTTAGTGCCCCCACACACAGAAATAATGCACCACATACCTTCATAGTGTTTTGTGTGGTACATGGTAATAATCTCCACACACAGTGATGATACCTCCTTAGTTGCCCCCACAGAGTACTGGTGACAGTAGTGATGTCCTCTTAGTGCTTTACACACAGTAATTTCCCAGATTTCCCAGAAAAGATTCCACTTAGTGCTCCCCCCACAGAAATAGTGCCCCACAAATAGCGCTCTATTTGTGTGGCACATGGTAATAGTCACCCCACAGTGATACCACAGTGATGATGCCTTCTTTGTGGCCCCTACACGGTAAGGATGGCCCCCTTACAGTAGTGATGCCTCTTCAGTACCTTCCACACAGTAAGGATGCTCTCTTAGTCCTCCTCACACAGAAAGGATACCCCCTTAGTGCCCCACATACAGAGCACAGTGATGCCCCCTAGTGTCTCCTGACACATTAAGGATGTCCTCTTAGTATCCTCCATTTTGCCAGGTTGCAAGGAGTTAACACACTGTTTATATTATCACACTTATTGGAACACCATTTGACCTATATCTTGGGGATAGGGAGCCTGAACCCTTGAGACTGCTCATTTGTCATTATCATCCTGAAGAAACACGTAATCCTGAGATACAGTTTTTAGATTTCTCCTTTCCTTATCCCCAGACATTTCTGTTTTCTACATCTAGGCACCATACTGATCTATTGTGAGTGCACGCCTGGCACAATTTTTTGTCCTCGCAGGCACATATTATCAGGTCACAGAATGGAGGATCCAGGAGTTGAGAGTTCACTGGTCCGTCATTGTATTCAACAGTTTCTATGCCCAGATGACTCAGATGCAGTTAAAGTCAAGATATTGGTCAGGCTTTCCAAGACAGCACCCAGAATTGGGAACTATCCCACTGGATCCATGAGAATTGGGGGGAATGCTTTAAGTATGTGATACCCCTGATGAGCAGAAAGCAATAGCCTACTGCATTATTCTACTGTGAACATAAGCTGTGTAATAGGTATGCTCTCTAAACCAAGCAGGCATGCTCTATATGCATGTATCTGGGGCTAGTCAAGGTGATTCTAGAAATGAATCACCTTGAAAGAAGTGGCTTAGTGGTCACAGAGACCTCCAAAGTCACCAGGGCGTATACAAGACGCTGGTGCGAACTACACCCTTGTACGGCATGTTGTGGTTGGGGATAGCTTCCTTTAGACCCATCAAAGCATATTGTTCTCTGTTCAACAGTGTGCCAAAAGAGAACTTGTTAGCTCTCCTGACATCTATTTTAGTAAGTACTTCTGTTGTTCATGAAATACAAGAAAGTTATGCTCATGAATACACCAGGCTCATAATTTTAAGTCTGCTATATTATTTCTTATCTATCTATATCACTATTTTTTTGTCATTTGTATAATTGCTAGTTGGACTTGTCATAATAATAAGCTCCCCTTAGGACAGCCTCTTCTGATGACAGATCCACTTTAGTTGTTTTAGTTAAAAGTGCAGAAAAATTCTTGAAAATAGCTAATCAGTACATAGCCCTTGTAAGAGGTCTTACGTGCAGCATATTCCTCATAGCTCGGAGTAGACATGTGTAACTAGTATTGAAGTTTTGCTGATTTTTTAGTAAATTTGCGATTCGATGCTCCTATGTATTCAGTGGGAGAATTGAATTTCCAGTTTCAAGATTTGCTTTTGGTGAATCGTAGGAGAAAAATGTGAATATCTTCAGTCTTTGTATTTAAGAACTTGTGAATCTAGTGTAGTAATTCACTCATCTCTGATCATGAGACATGTTGTGTATACGACACATACCACAAAGTTACAAAAACTTACGGCATTTTTCTTTACATATTCAGATTTGTCATTGAAATGACACATGTAATATGTGATAGCTATTGTAGCTTTTTACATAAGTGAAGACACGGACACATGAAAACTCATGTAAGATGTATGGTATCTTCTGTAATATGAATAAGGTGAAACATTAGTGGTTTCTAACATTTTCCCTCATGCATTCACGCCGTTACATAGCTGTCATTATTAGACAGCAATGGTGAGATTCATTTCACATCAAAAAGTAATTTACATTTTAATTCAGGGACAACTCAGCAGAAAACTAGTAGTGAGTGACACTTTAATGTTAACAGAGCAGATAAGAGTTTTATACAAAACATTTCTACTGTATGTAGACAATGCAAGTGCTATTATTAAGAATAATGTTTTGCGGAAAAAATACCTCTGACCAAATGGAGAAAAACCCTCTGCATATGTTCTAGAACAATTGTCTTCAAAGTAAAAATATTTGATTTCATCATAGGTATAATTATAATGATCTTCAAATTTTTAAGATCTCAAATTTATTTTAATGAATGGAAACCTTGTTTACATCCAGAGTTTGCTACAATGTTTTTTTTTTCTTTACTTATATTGACAGACAGCGATGAGGAGAAAGCAAATCTATTAAATAGAGTAAGTGTAAACATAAACTCCCCATTAAAAGTGGCCTATCTGACCCAAGAAGAAGTGCAACAGTCTCTTAAAAAAAGATTAAAATAGACAAATCACCAGGTCCAGATGGCATACACCCCAAAATTCTAAGAGAATTAAGTAATGTCATAGACGGACTTTTATTTCTGACATTTAATGACAGGAAGTGTTCCACAGGATTGGCACTTAGCAAATGTGGTGCCAATATTCAAAAAGGGGTCAAAAACAGAGCCTGGAAACTAAAGGCCGGTAAGTTTAACATGTGTCGTGGGTAAACTGTTTGAATGTTTTCTAAGAGATGCTATCTTTGACTACCTCCATGAAACTAAGAAAATAGCGCCATATCAGCATGGCTGCATGAGGGATCGGTCATGTCAAACTAATTTAATCAGTTTCTATGAGGAGGTAAGTTGTAGACTTGACTGCGGCGAATCAATGGATGTCATATATCTGGACTTCTCCAAAGCATTTGACACTGAACCACATAAAAGGTTAGTATATAAAATGAGAATGCTTGGACTGGGAGAAAATGTCTGTATGTGGGTAAATAACTGGCTCAGTGATAGAAAACAGAGGATAGTTGTTAAAGGCACATACTCAGATTGGGTCACTGTCACTAGTGGGGTACCACAGGGGTCAGTACTGGGCCCTATTCTCAATATATTTATTAATGATCTGGTAAAAGGCTTGCACAGTAAAATATCAATTTTTGCAGATGACACTAAACTGTGTAAAGTAATTAACATGGAAGAAGACATTATACTGCTACAGATGAATCTAGATAGATTGGAGGCTTGGGCAGAGAAGTGGCAGATGAGGTTTAACACATGAGGTTCTGCACATAGGAAGGAATAATGCAAGTCATCAGTACATACTAAATGGTAAAACACTGGGTAACACTGACATGGAAAAGGACCTAGGAATTTTAGTGGATAAAGCTGTAATAACACCTAAAGCTGTCAGTCACTGCTGGGCCCCTGCATTGATCGGATGTGAACAGCTCCGATGCCAGCCCAATCATCATGACATACTGCTACATCAATTTGCAGTTAGTCACTTCCCGCTGTGACGTAGTAGTACATCAAATGTCGGGAGGGGGTTAGTGATCATCTGTCAGTATGATCAACCCTAATAAACCAGGCATAATGATCCTGCTGAGTAAAACGATACGTCATTTATGTTCCTCTGTTGCACTGTTCCTGAGATAAATAACTTTTTAATAATATGTTAATTAGGGTTGGGCCTGAGCCCCTTGAAGCACCAGAGCTCCTCTGCTCTGCACTTAGACCACCACCCTTATCCCCCTGATTGACAGCAATGTGCTGATAACGTAGACTATAACTCAGGTGTGAGATTACAGGACCAGGCGTCTTCCCTTGAGAGACACATAGCATAAACTCTCTGGATTTTCTGCAGTGATGTGTCTGTCCATGTCTCTTTTACTTCCATTGTCGTGGGCTGTACCTTCAGTATCTGCTTGGATTACCACAAAGTGGTAAGGTACTCTGAGGTGATAAAAGCCCACGTGTGCACCCTGGGGCAAACAATGCACTTACCCCGTCTTAGGTTTTCCATTCACGTCAATAAAAGGTAAAGCTTGTGTGAAACAGGCTATAAAATGTTGTGCATAAAATATTTGGAGAGTTTAGTATAGCATAGTTTTACTAATGCAAATATCTGCAAGAAATTTGGAACAAATAAATATGAATCCACTTTTTAACACAACTCCAGGGAATTATTACATTCCGAGGTAAATCAGACGTAGAAGGAAACATGCCTCAAGCAGCATAGAGCTGTATTATCCACACCGCCTGGATCTGAAAATTACCGGCAACTGCAAACTGCTCTATTTTCTACCCTAAAATATACAGGGAACTAAAAATGATCGCTGTCTTCTATTTGTAAATGGTGATATGTATCTTCGACCCTTTCTTTCTGCATTGTACATTAGTCACTAGAAATAAGCCATGTTTTATATACTGGACAATGGTGCAGGAGTGTGCTTAATAATACAACCAAAACAGTGATCTTGTCCTCAACTATCTTGGTAATCTGTGTGTATAAAACGCTATAATGCGTGCAATTTTATCAATCTTAACTTTAGAGAATTTTAAAGCTGGGCATACACATTCAAAAGCTGTTGCTGAATGTGTATGTGTATTCAATGGGGAGAGAGGAGAAAGCCGCTACCAGACACCTCTGGGGGCAGCTTATCTTAAGGCAGAACAAAAGGATTGGGTGAAAATATTAATTTCATCTATTCCTCCTCTTCTCTGACTTCATTCGTTCTCGGCGGATATTCGCTCGAGCATGGCTATGCTCGGCACATTGCGATGTTCGGCCGAACACCGCGTGTTCTCAAGCGCCATGCTCGAGACCCCTCCCCGCACGTTTCTTGGCTGCTATGCAGCCAATCAGCGTGCGGGGAGGTACTGGCATTCACTGCAGTGCCGTAGCCATGTTGGCTACTGGCATTACAGTGGCTGGCTGGGAACGCATTATCGGGTGCTATATAGCACCCGGTGACATGTGACCCGGCTCAGTCTTAGTCAGGGAGAGCTGCTGCAAAGAGGGACAGATAGTGTAGGAATAGAAATTTGTTAGGCAGGGTTAGTTTTTCTGTTCGAAAGACTCAAAAGTCCTTTTAAGGACTATTGTTTCATCTGGCTGCAATATATATTTTTTGGGGGCAAAAATTGCGCAAAAATTGCCTGACCTTAACACCACCTGCGCAGTGTCTGCTGTATAACTTTTGTGTATCCTAAATACCTGACATCCAGTGTATTTTTTTCTGCCGCTAATCCAAGCGACATTACCTGCGCAGCATCTGCTGTATAACATTTGTGATCCTAAATACCTGACATTCGGTGTAATTTTTTCTGCCGCTAATCAAGGCGACATTACCTGCGCTGCGTGTGCTGTATAACGTTTGAACATCCTAAATACCTGGCACATTCAGTGCAATTTCCTAACAATTTTTCCTCTAAAATCGATTTTATCTTCGGTTTTGGGTGTATTATTGTCATTCTGTAAAAGTGACGTAATACTCGGAGTCCAAGATGCATGATAGGATGTAGCAGGGGCGTCGCTAGGGCTTTTTATCCGGGGCTAGGGTCCCGAATCAATCTACCACTGCCCCGAACCTCGGGACTGGTGGAGACAGCTGCAGTGCAACCCGATCCTCTAAGGGGGCCCCTGCTTCAGTCGGGACTCCAGGGTGGGGAATTTCCCAGGTTAGGAGTCCCTGCTTTGACTCCATATATGGCTATGTCCATATATGGAGTTAGTGTTATGAACGTGAAAGGGGTATTCCTACTATGCTTGGGAACACCCTGTATATTTATAAGTCTAGTTTAGACTCTAATTTTAAAATACTCATGTGGGGATTTGAACTCACAACCTTCTACATTACAGGCAAGTACCTTAACCACTGGGCTATGGAGCTCAATGTTAAGCACATGATGAAAAACCTCATAGAAGTTCTCTTGTATAATGCAAGAGAACCTCTTAGGAGGTTTTTCAATTAGAGAGAAACCTCTATGAGGTTTTTCACCATTGACTTAACACTGAGCTCAATAGCCCAGTGGTTAAGGTACTTGCCTGTGATGTAGTAGGTTGTGAGTTCAAATCCCCACAGGAAATTTTGAAAATAAAGGCTAAATAAAGCTTAAGTACACAGCTTGTCATTTTGGGGTGTGTTTATTACTTTTTATTCAATTTTCTTGGGAGATAAAGTGTTCTGTTACACCATATAGGCGAACTTTTTTTCAATATTTTAAAAGTATGGGTGTTTTTGCATGCCTATAATGCCATTTTGTTCTTTTTTTGTGTGGAGAATGGGGTGATTTTACGTTTTTTTTTAAATATTTTCAAAACTTTTTTTTATTTTTTTACTTTTTAAGTCCCCTAAGTGGACCACAACTTACAATCATCAGATGTAAATTGCTCCATTAGTCTGTATTGAAATCATTATATCACAGTTCACTGCTGCCACCTAGTGGCCTGAACTGGGATATACTAACAATGAACCTGGAAGCCTGGTACAGGCTGAGGCTTATTTACAGAACAGGGTGTTTTCACCAATCTTCGCTGGTGGAAAGCGCGCCTGAAGAGAAATCCCGCGTCAGGACGTAGTATGCGCACGATGACCTGACGCTGCATATGGGGGTTGAGTGGGCTCATATGGGGGCTGATGGGGGCTGAGTGGGCTGATTTGAGGTCTGATGGGGGCTGAGTGGGCTGATTTAAGGTCTGATGGGGGCTGAGTTGGCTGATCTGAGGTCTGATGGGGGCTGAGTGGGCTGATCTGAGGTCTGATGGGGGCTGATTTAAGGTCTGATGGGGGCTGAGTGGGCTGATTTAAGGTCTGATGGGGGCTGAGTGGGCTGATCTGAGGTCTGATGGGGGCTGAGTGGGCTGATCTGAGGTCTGATGGGGGCTGAGTGGGCTGATTTAAGGTCTGATGGGGGCTTAGTGGGCTGATTTAAGGTCTGATGGGGGCTGAGTGGGCTGATCTGAGGTCTGATGGGGGCTGAGTGGGCTGATTTAAGGTCTGATGGGGGCTGAGTGGGCTGATCTGAGGTCTGATGGGGTCGGAAAAGGTGATCTGAGGTCTGATGAAAAATATTTTTTTCTTATTTTGCTACTCTAAAATCTGTGGTGCGTCTTATAAAGCGAAAAATACAGTAACTGTGTTGTTAGCGCATTATTACAAAATTTTTGGCCCCACTTTTGATTTTGCCCAGAGCCACATTTTGTCTAAAACCGGCCCCGGCTGGGGGGGTGACTGTGGGGGTTTTTATGCCGGGGGGTGTGACTGAGGGCCATATTCATTGGGGCTTGGGCCCCGGATCTTTTGAGACCCTAGCAACGCCTCTGGGATGTAGTGCATACTACTTTTCTAGGTCCTGCGGAGGAGCTTAAAGGGTCTATGAGGGAGGGAGACAAAATAGACTAGATATCAAATGACATGTAGAATATGAAGACAAAAAAGTCACATTTGCCTTTTGGAAAATCTGAATCCATGCTAATTTGCTAGAGACATAAGTCCAAATCACAGTTTAACCCTTTTGGAGCTAAACCGTGTAAGGTTTGAATCTAGATGGATTCTCATCTTCGTTTCAGTAGGAGGATATGGTTGCCTCCTCTTCTAGGTCTGGAGACTTTTTTGCAATAGTGTGGTGGGCCGCCATAAAATTCTCAGGCACAGATTGTTGCATCAGATGGTGGACTTGTGTTTAAATATCCAGTCACAAATAGGCTGTGTGGTTTCACCTATGTAAATTAGAACACATGGGAATACCAATATACAACAAAGATAGAGTCACAGATGAAAAATCCTTTGATATGAAAAACCTCAATAATGTTGGAGCAGCAGCTACAGTACAATGTAGGCAAAGTAGTGTGCATTTGGAGTGAAGGAGTATCTGTTCTGTTGTTCTGATCAGGCTGCCGGTGTCAGCCCGATTGAGACTATGCTTCAGGTTAGGTGGATGTTTAAGGTACCTTAAGAGTGTGGTTCTTGAAAGGTTAAGATATTAGTGGGATAAAACTCCTGGAGGACTGACCAGACTTGTTGAATTCTGGGGACCGAAGGATGATAGGTATGTACGAATGGGACCCGGTTACAGGAATCTCCACATGGTGACCAGTCTGAAGAATGAGGGTTAAAGTTTAGTTGGTTAAAGGGTTATTCCCATCTCAGACAATGGGGGCATATCGCTAGAATATGCCCCCATTGTCTGATAGGTGCGGGTCCCAGAGGTGGATATATTGAGAATGGAGTGGGGAAATGAATGGAGGGCGCACTGCGCATGCGCAGCCATCTTCCATTCATTTCTATGGGGCTGCTGAAAATAGCCGAGCACTGGCTCGGCTATTTCCATCGGCTACATAGAAATGAATAGGAGCGGTGGCCACGCATGCACGGTGCACTCCCATTCATTTCTATAATAGCAGTGGGGAGCCGCGCCTGGTGGTGGCCGGACCCCAGGAAACCTGGGGTCCTCCAGGCACAGCGCTCCCCGCTCTGTTCTCCATATAGGTGCGGGACCTGCACCTATCAGACAATGGGGTCATATCCTAGCGATATGCCCCATTGTCTATGATGGCAATACCCCTTTAAGTACTGGAGTAAGACAGACTCTTTTCTTGAACTTTACAGTGTTAGCGGTGAGTTGTGTTTGACGAAAAGTGAGACAAGATATGATCCTCCATACATGGTGGAATTAGGAAGGTGACAATGAGTTCTTTGTTGCCCACAGATGACAGCTCGAGTAGAGGTGAAAGCCATTATAGTAAGTGGGTTTTGTGAACAGGTCTTCTTTTGAGGCGTATATCTGGCACACCATGTTGCAGCAGAATATGCGACTTCTTCCCAACTCACGCCAGGTCTAAAAAAGGAGGCATAGTGTGGGTGTGGATGGGTTTAGCCGTAGAAAATGGTCTAAATGTAAGACAGCAAGGAAGCTGTCCTACATTTAAAATTGGAGGTGGATATTCCAAAGTTATATAGAGGCGGAGGCACCAATCCACCGCCAGCTATACGGCTTATTAAGACCGGTGTCTAAAATGCCAATCTTAATAAATGTGCCCCCATTTGCACACTAGACACATACAGAAATACATCTCACTACACACATACATAGCTACATAATATATATGCTGCACACACATACATAAAGACACCATATATATGGTGCACACATACATAAGTACACCATATATACTGTATGGAACACATGTAAGATACACACATATATACATATACTGTATAAATGGTACACACAAACTGTACACATATACACCATACATATGCTACATACACAAATACACCATATACACGTATATGATACATACATGCACTCCTCAACATTTAAATTGCACCAAGAAGGAATTATAGAAATCAAAGGATTGATATGCAAATGAGAAAAAATGGAAATAAAGTATTTAAAATATCTTGATTTATTCAGGATCAAGTATGAGAGCTATACGCAGAAATACACACACTTATCTGGCATACTATCAATGAGGTTAGTTAATGGTTGTCTGAGGAATGTTCTGCCATGTTTAATGCACTTGGGCATGCAAATCATTTAGATCTGCCACTTGCAGTTCCCTTTGCAATTGGTGACCAATAACGTCATAGATGTGCTCGATGGGAGACAAGGCAGGCCATGTTAGAATGTTTAGACCATGCAGGCTGCTCATGATAGCACGAGCAACATGCGGCCTGACATTGTCCTGTTGAAAAACTGGGACACTTTGGAGAAATGGTAATGCCACTGGTTCCCCAACCAAATCAATGTAAGCTGCTATTGTACCTGAAATGAAGACTAATGGGGTCCAGCTGCTGTACATTGTGCCACCTCAGACCATAATCCCGGGAGTTCTCCCAACCACCAGGACACGCAACGTTGAACAGTGCTGACATCTCACTAGCGACCTGCCAGAGTAGCAAAACAAAGTCTCTCAATTTAAGAATTAAGGGGGGAATTTATCATTAGGAGAATATCTGAAGTCAGTTTTGCTTGCATCTATGTTGGAGTACTTTGTGCCACATTTATCAAACGTCACAGGTTGTTTGATAAATGTGGCTTGTCCTTAAACCTAACACTTCTGTTTAGAGAAGCTACTCCACTTTTCCTACTCCACCCTCCTCCTGGAGTGAGATTGCGACTATTTTGCGACTTTTTTAAAAAAGTCGCAATGATAAATCTGGAGTGAAACTCATTAACATAACTAACCACACCCACTTTTCCACCCATATTACAAACTGGAGTGAGTGGTGTACACATACAAAAAGTCGCAAAAAAATGCGCAAAAAAGTCGCAAAAGCCCTATCGTGCGACTTTTTGAAGACAGAATTCTGGAGTGAAGGTGTGATAAATCAGGGCCCATGTCCCTTTCATTTTGCGATAAGTGTCAATAACTGCCAAAATGACCAACAGGAGGCATCACACAATCATCCCACATGACTTAAACCAATTGTTGAGGTTTCATGTGATTAAAATGTGACTAAAAAACTTAGCTTTTCATCCAGATTTCATGGCCCTCTCATATGCTACAGATTTAAGCTAGATGCTTGACAGTTTTATCATCTGCAGATATTAGTGACACCTGGTAATTCCTTGATTTGCATAACCTTATGGTTTGTCATTCTTGGTGTTGCAGTTTCAATGTTAAGAAGTGTATAAATACACATACACTGCACACATCATTTACGAACAACCCATATACTGTACTATACATACACAATACAGTTTACAGTGTATACATTAGACACAGTCTACACCTATTACACCTATATCTATTACACATAGTCTACACCTATACAACTACAATATATATATTATCTAAAAATGTTGTACCTTGTATGGGGATATTGTGCTCCACAGGAACGATGGTGATGGTAAACAGGAAGAGGGGCAGAAGAGAAGAGCCTTGTGCATTAGAGGTCAGCAGCTGATTGGGTCAATAACCAGCTGGCATCTAATGTACAAGCCTAACTGTTGCGAGTCAATCAGGCAGGGGAGCTGCCAAATTCTTGATCCAACTGACCCCATCCCAAAACTCTTGCATTAAAGTCATATTTGGATGGACTTTACATTCAGTACTACCAAACATACAAGAATATACAGCACCACATGCCTATTACATCCAATGATGTTTCTTCTGATTATAAACATTCTCTTTCCTCACCTTCTCCATTTAGACCAGGCCTCCATGACGACTTCTTTCAGCCATGACTCATCTCTACAGAGTTTGCCATGCAGACATTTTAGGTTTTTCACTTTCCCAACATCCTCCGCCTCCTGGTGCCCCTATCCTACTGCTACCCTTAATATTCTACGGTTGTAATGTGATCCATTGTAATTTTAGCAATTGAATTTGCAGAAGTCACTGAATCCCACCCCTGAGAACTATGTTAAGACATATCAAACAGCTCAAAACATTACCCACTTTTTATCTACCAGGAGCGTCCTAGTGGGACACTAAATGAGTTTTGCGCTAAAAGCAGAATTGTAGAAAGTTTTTGTGTGAGCCAAATGTTCTGCCCTATATCTAAATACTCTGGCAGAGTGGCTTGTAAGTCCCCCCTAGTCACCCAGCATCCAAGCCATAAGCCTTGCTGGTTTCCTCAGCTACAACCCTCGCTAGAAGTATTAACCAAAAGGATTTGAAAAATACTATACCCTATTGTGAACCTGGATTGACAATGTGAAAAAGGACATTGTAACATTTTATAAAAACTGGAATGAATTGGAGTTCATAGATAGTATGTGCCAGCTGGTATAGAGTATTAGTATATGACGGAGGGCTAGTGAGGAACGTAGATTACTGATTGCAGATGCATGGTATGTTTATAATGAAATATTGTGCACATATCTATAAGCTGTTATATTCAGCATTATGTACAGTGATTTACATAAGAGATACTCTCTTATTTCACTTTGATGAGAGTAAAGTAGCAATAAATTGGTTCATTAATGAGCTGCTTCTAGTTAAAATACATATGCATGACAAATTTATATTGCTACTAAAATTAAGATTAAGAGAGATGACAGGTTTCCAAAAAACAATCTAAATAGCATACCCTATGAGTCCTGGATTGAATGTCTATGTGTATATTTTCTATGTACTTTCCTATTGTAGCGTGCCAAGCGAGCTGTCAAATGTTTTGGTGTGCTGACTTTATTTTGAATTTCTTTGTCACTAAATGTTGGCAAGTATGATAATGTAATCAATTATGAAAAGCTATCAAAGCATAGTTGACTCCTGTTGAATTTTTAGAGCCTTGAGTAACAAGACCCATTATGCATGATTGTTTGCTTAATGAGGCATTCAATTAAATAGCAAAACGGTACACTTGAAAGTGACTAATAGATTTTAACATGTATAAAGAAATTCTTCTCCTTATACTTAATGCAACTAAGCATGGCAGTTATACAACTTTACTTTTCGTCTAACTTTTTTTTTCTATATGATATAGATGGTCAGAATTACACACACACACACACACACAGTGCCGTAAAAAAGTTTCATACCCTTCATGTTACACCCACAAACTTAAATGTATTTTATTGGGATTTTATGTGATAGACCAACACAAAGTAGTAAGTATGTGTGAAGTGAAAAGAAACTGACACATGGTTTTCACATTTTTAATAAATAAGTGTCAGGACTCGGGGGTACAGACAAAACAAGACAGTGGGCCCTGAGGCTGAACCCACCCACTGTCCCTACCTACTTGCCTCAGACGGCCCTAGGCGGCCGTGGACAACCATGATGGCGTTCCCTATACTGAATAAGAGGAACACCAAACAGGACAGACAAAACAACCAAAAACGGACAAGGAGCAAACAAGGACAGAACCACACAGCAATGCAGTAATAATCGGCAATACAGACCAAAGTCAAAGGTCAGGCGGAGGGTGGATAAGTACGCAATCAGAGAGACTAGGAAGGGAACAAACAGGAGAAGACCCAGGGGAGCTGGGATCCAGGTATGAACCGAAATAGCCAGCAAGCAAGTGAGCAGCTAGCTGACATTTATCCAGGATCAGAGGCTAGGTCCAGAAGCTGATTGGACCAGCCGTGATCTCAGTAACAAGTTCAGCTGAAGCACAAATCCTAAAGAACACAGTAACTCCTGCATTGCTGGACAAAAGCAATCGGGTGTGTCACAACAACCCAGGCACAGTTCACACTAGGTATTGCACACCCTGACAATAAGTTAATAAAAATCTGAAAAGTGTGGCATGCATTAGTATTCAGCCCCCTGTACTCTGATACCTCTAAATAAAATCCAGTGTGACCAACTGCCTTCAGATGTCACCTAATTAGTAAATAGAGTCCACCTGTGTGCAATGTATTCTCAGTATAACTACAGCTGTTCTGTGAAGGCCTCAGAGGTGTGTTAGACGACATTAGTGATCAAGCAGTATCATGAAAACCGAGGAACACACAAGACAGGTCAGGGATAAAGTTGTGGAGAAGTGTAAAGCAGAATTAGGATATAAAAAAATATCCCAAGCTCTAAACATCAATCAATTCATCATTTGAAAATCGAAGGAGTAAAGCACAACTGCAAACCTACCATGACATAGCCATCCACCGAAACTGACAACCCAGGCAAAGAAAGCCCTAATTAGATAAGCAGCTAAGAGGCCCATGGTCACTTGGGAAAATCTGCAGAGATCCACAGCTCTGGTGGGAGAATCTATCCATAGAACAACTACTAGTGGTATACTCCACAAATCCTGCTTTTATGAAAGAGTGACAAAAAGAAAGCCATTTTTAAAAGCCATAAGAGGTCAGATATTCTTCTAGATCTCTTTATGACATCTTTGTGTGTTGTTTACAGTTATTTGTCTTTTTTCTTTTACTTCACTCCCTTTTTAAAACTTAAATGCCGTTTTCAATGCCTTAATGAAGTCAACAAATTGTTGGTTTTACGGTGCTGCCTCTCTTAGTGGCTTATGTAAATATAGAACAAGAGCAAGCTGTGCAATTTCTCTAAACATCATCACAGCTCAAGTCACTAAGATACAGTACAAGTGAAGGTCTCTGCAGGTGAAAGACATTAACTGAACTATAAATGACTGACATAATGATGTTAATTCAAAGAGCTACACTAGACATGTTTGGAGTCAGTAACATAAATTGGCATTTAAGAGGCAAAAGCATTTTACATTTTTCTTTTCATCAGCGATAACTTTGCCTACGGAAAGGTCACCTCAAAATGCCTGTGGAATGGTTTAAGAGAAGCCCTCCTGGGAACAAAACGGATATATCTTAAAGTGATGCAGTAAAAAACGTACATGTATATGTGAACAGTATGTCATATACTTGCAACCTCATTTATGAGCTATCATGTAAAAGAAGAAGAAATGCCCCTGATTTTGGCACCTATATGTGAAGCGTACCGCAGGGGCGTGTGTGAGTATAGTGACTGAGTGGTAGTTGCTTCCTGGGCTTGTGCAGGGAAACTCTCTGGTTCTAAGGTTCTCCTGCTTGATGATGGTTGGAGTGCCCTTGGTGTTGCAGGTTTTGAGGTACAAGGCAGGTTCCTGGTTGTCATGTTGCCAACTCTTTGCAGTGTATTACTAGTGCAGGGAGCAATGAGGAGGCAGTTGTTCAGCAGAAGAATACGTTAATGAAGATTCAAACACAAACAGATCAGGGCAGTTGTTTAGAATGCAATGGATTGGCAGTTGGTACACAAAATGCACTTTTGACAGATGGTATAGGTTTTGCGGGTGTATAGGTAGTTAATAGGCCAAAGTGACTCTTCCTTACTTTGTACTTAATTAGCTGACTTGTATTTAAGCATACAGGCATGGATTGTACACTTTTTGTAAAGCAATATAATATACGACGGGATGGTCACCCCTCAGGTTGCTTTACTTACAGTATACATCCACAGAACCCACATTAGGATGTGGGTATTTCTCACAGTGGTCCAAACTGTTATTTGTATGTTCAGGCACTGGTGGCAACTCCTGAACATGGATGCCATAGAGTCAATAAGTACAGGTTATCTCTACTGTGCTTTCTCTACACCTCTCTGTTACATCTGGTCTGCTTTTGTAGTTTTTCTCTCTGGCCCTGCTCTGGATGTATCACGACGATCTAGGCTGGCTCATGAGTCAGCAACATGTTCTCTCAGGCAGCCTAAGCTCAGACTGCCTGGCTAGTCTCTCCTTGAACTGTGTACCCTGTACTCCCTGAATAGACTGACTAGAATGTTCTTCACTCTCTGGATATAGAGGGTGACACCAGCCTCATCTAGTGGTGGCCGTGGATATTGCCATTGCTATTGCTATCAATAGACCATACAGAAAATACATGTTTTATACAGAAATACATTCTTTTGCACTTTGCAAAGTACTGCAACTCTGGAGCTGGACGTTTAATATGTGTGCTAGTTTGTCGATTTTTATCTTGGACAATAACTTTGCATAGTGAGATTTGTATCTAAGAGGTACTACTGTCTGTGACAGCAGTGTCTTCTCCCAGCACCTTCAAGGTACGGCTGCTAGGGGTAATGTACAGTAGTAATAAATAGTGGCCAAATAGTGGTCAAATGAATAGCTAATGGCCATCCATATAATAGAATGATGTGTCATCCCATCAGAGCAAGAGATGCTCGTAGAGCAGCAACCCCCCCTAAGGTATCTTTATTCCATAATAGGCTATAGGGGCATATGGTCAAGCATTTTAGCAATAAAGTCATTAATCCAGAACATCTGGACTCTCTTGTTCTAAGACAGTAGTGTTTTTTATTTGTAATAATTCTATCACTTTCTCACTTATCCCCATACCACCTTTACGAGCTTAGCGTTGTCACTATTAAGAAGTGACTCTTGTGGATATATCATGCTTAATCTCACATTCTGGCTTTTTTTTTAAGGCAATGTACAATTTTTGTGCCCATTTTTATTTTGTATTGTTTCACCAGTAAAGTTTTTTCTGAGGCCTAGATATTGATGGCATATCTTCAGGATAAATGATCAATATCAGATCAGTGGAGCTCCAACAACCCTACCGATCAGCTGTTCTTGGCAGCCACTGGGGCCAGAAAATATATAGTGGATGGAGCTGGAAGCAGAAGGCTCTTCCACCGTATAGTGGGTATGACCAATCTGATATTGATTACCTATCCTGAACATAGGTCATCAATATCTAATTCCCAGAAAATCCCTTTAATTAGGATGTTTTCTATGAAACTAAAGTAACTGTGCTGTACTGTAAAATAGATCACACTGCATTTCCTAAAGTAGGTGAAAGCTCTGCATGTGGGACTTTTGAAGACACTCAGGTATCTTTTAAAAATGTATCATGGTGTAAGTCTTGTACGGCAGAATATTTATATCCTAAGAAGATAAGTAGATTTGAAAATAAGCTCTGTCGGAGTTTTCAAGTGGAGAAGTGAACGGATTAGCCTATTAACCTGTTTCTCAGGTTCCAATATTACTACCAGGACCTGAACAGATCCTATTATAAAATATTTTACCCAATGCTTGAAGTAGCTTAAGAAGTAAGGCTCGTGCCTAGATTAACAAATATTCTATCATATCCAATGTTGAGCATACATTTTAACCACATTCTGAAATGTCACACATCATATTTGGGAGCTTAGAGTTGATAAAATGAGAGAGCAGGTCATACTTGTTCAATATACTTTATGCAAATTAAAATGGAATTAATGAAATTCTAACAAAAATGTTGTTATACGTAACATAACAAGCTTTATAACATCTATGTCTCTATGTACTTTACATTCTGGAGTTAGAAAGCTACTAGAATAACATAATGTGGATACTAAGATATTTTGAAGTGCACTGTAGGTACCATAGGGAAAGCTCATGCTAGGTTGACTTCCATTGTAACAAAAATGGATGTGGATCGACTGTGTCACTTGAACATATTGAACTTGGGGCTATTCCTAAGGTTTTTATCTAAATAGCCCCTGGTCTTCACCTTTTAATCATGGCCTCTGCTGCATGTGAACTACTAGGCCACTACTTATTGGTGTAGTTGCTAGTCAGTAAACCGCTGACCTATGGGGTTCAATGGACACCAGAGTGAAATACCAATGGCACAAGCAAAACCTTAGTCAGAGACAAGCCAAGATCAGGGCAGGCAGAGTACATTCAATCCAATAAACAGGCTAAAGGTCAGGGCGGGTAGTACAGGGTCAAAGCTAGAGTAGGGCAGAGGTTAGTACAGGCAACAGAAAACCAAAATCTGGTAGACAGGCAGAATCCAGGCAGGGATGATCAAAACATATAGCGCACACCTTCACAGGGAAACTAGCAAGCTAGAAGCACTATTGTTCAGGTGCTCTTCTCAGCAGGAGGATACCTTAAATACTAAGTAAAAAGACAGGACAGGAAACAGATTGAGGCAGTGCATGAGCTGGTCTTTTAAGAGGTGCATGTGTGCTCCTTAGGAAGAGGAGACAAAGCAAGCCAAATAAGAAGGCCACATAGGCCTGCCAGAACCCCAAGCTGTGGTGGATAGATGCTCTGGTGGCTATGACCATCAGAAAAGCACAGGAGGACCCTGGTGGACACAGACCATCGAAAGGGAGGCAGGAGACTGGCAACCATGAACTCCAAGACCCCTAAGACCCATCAACGTCAACTTCAGTGTTATTTAAAAAAAAAAGGGAAGGTAGAGGGAGCACAGAGAATAGGATCTACTGTCCTAGGAGGAGCTTACCTGCCAATACACTAAAAAGGGCTGTTGATTGACCGATCATTTAGTTGACATCTATTTTCCCCAGCTCATGTAGGAGGAGTCTTTTTAGGCAAAGGGCTCATCTGTACCCAAAATGTGAAACTTCAATTCATGGCTGCATAGTTCTAAATCTATTTCACTGATCACTATGTGATCTATACCTGTAATTCAGTATTCTGCTTATTTTCACAGTCTTCAAGGATGGTGCTCGAACTTGATTAGGTGAATAACTTCTAAAACACCAAAATAATTCTTATGAACTCTAAGAATACCTGGGATAGTAAAATGATTCACTCCTACACCATATCAGAACACCAGAGACATCTTTTTGACATCGATTAATCTTTTATATATGGCATTAAAGGGGTTGTCCGAGTTATGTAAAAAAAATAAAGCACTGTATATCTGATGGTCTGCAATATATACATAAGCTAAGCAAGTTTTAGGCAAAAAATTCATTTCCTTAGTTGTCACGCTCTGGTGTGTGGGGGGGAATATCCCACACCAAGCGCAGGAGGAAGGGGGGGGGGGGGATGGGATTAGGCCTGGAAGACTAAAGGCAGATGGTCACCTCCTATACAAACCCTGACTCCAGTCCTGCCCTTCTAACAGTATGAACAGACCTAGAAGGTTGGCGAGTTCATACGCTGGAAACCTGGGACCCTAACTGTCCCTGAAGCAGGGGCGGATTGGCAATGTACCCCACCGGGACACTTCCCGGTGGGCCGATTGCCTAAAGTATGCTGTGGGCCGGTGTCAGCAGGGTGAGCAGCGGCCGCCGCCCTCACTACAATACACATTACAATACACATTGCGGCCACCAGCAGCCCTGCTATCTCATTATCATAACAATGTCATGATAATGAGATCGTAGCAGGGCAGCTGCTGGCCGCAATGTGTATTGTATTGCAATGTGTATTGTACAGAGGGCGGCGGCCGCCGCTGGCCCTCCTGTGATCTTCTTATCATTCCCTATTGTGCAGCCCCTGCCTCTCATAATGTACTCACCCCTGTACCTCCTGCTGTCAGGTCCTTTAACACCCGACAGCAGGAGAGAGCTCACTATCCTCTTCAGATGGGAAAGGACCTGTGGCTCCTCCCACTCCCAGCGTCAGCGCGACTGACGCTGTGTCATCACCCCTATCCCTCCTGCTCCAGGACACAGGCCAGAAGAGGCTGCTCCAGGTCTGCACACAAAGGTAAGTTTTTTGTTTGTTTGTTTTTTGCCAGCCATTAACAATAAGGGGTCAGGGCACATTTAAGTGTCCACTGTACATTACTGGGGCAGGGAGGGACATTACTGGGGGCAGGGGGGCATTACTGGGGACAGAAGGGAAATTACTGGGGACTCTATAGTAACATTACTGGGAGCAGAGGGGAAATTACTGGGGGCTCTATAGTGACATAACTGGGAGCAGGGGGCATTAATGGGGATGCTATAGTGACATTACTGGGGGAAGGGGGCATTACTGGGGCTTGTATAGTGACATTACTGGAAGCAGGACGGCATTACTGGGGGCTTTATAGTGACATTACTGGGGTGGGGGTGGGGTGGTATTACTGGGGCAGAGGGGCATTACTGGGAGAGCTATAAGGACATTACTGGGGCCAGGGTGCATTACTGGGGGCTCTATATTGACATTACTGGGGGTGGGAGCATTACTATGGCCGCTATAGGAATATTACTGGGGTGGGGGGCATTACTGGGGCCTGTATAGTGACATTACTGGAAGCAGGGCGGCATTACTGGGGGCTTTATAGTGACATTACTGGGGTGGGGGGGTGGTATTACTGGGGCAGAGGGGCATTACTGGGAGAGCTATAAGGACATTACTGGGGCCAGGGTGCATTACTGGGGGCTCTATATTGACATTACTGGGGGTGGGAGCATTACTATGGCCGCTATAGGAATATTACTGGGGTGGGGGGCATTACTGGAGGGCAAGGGGAGGACATGATATAATGCTCCCTCTATGGTATTTCTGGCCCCGCCTCTCTCAATCTTGGCCCGCCCACAATTTGGGGCCACTTTTTTTTTTTTTCCAGGGCCACTTTTAATTCCCAATCCGCCCCTGCCCTGAAGGACCCTGAAGCCAGTGACAGTAATGAGACAAACCGTTCCTCCACCAACCTGGACGAACAGTAGTCTCCCCTCAGGCCCAAACACCAAAACACTGGGAAGATATATGCAAATAAACGAAAGGGAAGGAAGACACTTGGCTTTCCTGAAGATTGTGGCAGCAATGGGATCTCCACAGAGAAACACACACCAAACGACCACAGAAAATATAAACCGCACAGCATGGTGAGAGGACCAACACTAAATAGACAAAGATAATTACAAAGATACCTACACCTGAAGGGGGAGGGTGTGGTGAAAGTCAGCAACAACAAAACAATCAAAGGAGAACCTGTCAGCTTAACCCATGGGTTGCCAGTCTGACAGATCTCCTGATACCTGTCACAGGAATGTCTGTGACACTAGTTCTGTGTGGCCTTTTGTTGACATGCAGTTGCAGAGCTGTGAGGGCATGTAACAACAATCTCTGAGGTTTTCCTCATGAATTTTTGTGGGTGTCAACAAAGAATGCCTTTTCCTCCCCCCTGCTCTGAAAAGGGATTGAATAACATTGCTGCCCTGTCTGCTGGGATACTCATGTTGTATGTGTGGGACTACAAGTCTCAGCTATACAGTACAATGACATAGCTCATACATATAGGATCTTCCCCCTTCCTGTTCTTTTGCACTACTTCACAGTCAGCAGATGAGTACAGAACAGAGAAATCCTCCAGTCTGTGTCAACTCTGTGTCTGTAAGGTGAGAAGGGAGGGAAGATCCTGTGCACAGCATTTGTCTCTTCAGTGCCTGGGGAAGAGGAAACCCTGCACTTTAGGCATAGCCTCCACCCCGAGTCTGTGCTGCTGATGGTAGAACTGGTTTAAACTGTGCTGAAGAATTCAGCGGGAGGGGAGACACAGGGCAGACAGCTCAGCCAGCAGATCAAATAGTGCAGGGGGCATTGCATGTCGCTCCAAGCAGCACCACCTTCATAGTGACATTCCATGCACAGAGGCAGACCTGTTCCTCCTGCTCACGCAGGCTTGTGCATAGAACGTCATGAGAGCAGGGACACCACAGGCCATGTCACATCCATGTGACTTTCTGTGAAATATGAGAAAGGGGCCACTGTAGATGAAGAAAGCAAATTGAAAACTCCTTACATTTGATTAGTTAGAAACATACAAAGAACAAAAAAAAAAAAACAAAACTTGGACATCCCCTTTAACAATCTGTCATAAGCAGCAGTATGTGCAGTAGCTATTCTCCTCTAATAGCTTTGCTTGCACCATTCTGTATGGTTGCAGACTGACTACTAGTGTCTGTTATATGAACCCACGTACTCCGTACACTCCATACAGGGTTTGTGCTCACGGCTTTGCTATGTGTATAAGCCTTAACTACATTGGAGAAAATCTATCATAGAATGGCATTTTACACCCGTCTATGATATTCCTCATGCTGCTGGAGGATGCGTCTAATTTATGATGAGGTGCCTGACTCATCATAAATTAGGTGCATCCTCCATCAGTTCAGGTTACTAAACTGAAATCTACTCCAGCTAGAAATTAGCATAGATTTCAGTATTATTTTACACCAGTAAACCAGCGTAAAAGAAAATAAATGAGACTAACCTTCTGGGGAAAGTGGTGAGGGCTGAATGAAATGCCATTTGCACCTATGTAGACTCGATAGCTTGAATATGTCTCAAACACAAAGTTTGAGGCATATTTTACACAAGAAAACTGATATGGGGGGAATGATAAATTCGTGCCAATGGATTTAACATTGGTGGAATTGCTTGTCTATCATTAATTAAATATATAATTGTACAATGATCAATAGGTTTAAATACTATTTCACAGAAACCTTATGGGTTATATACTTCAAACGCAGCCATGATGATTTTTTTTTAATTTTCCAGAGATGTGGCCTTTTATTTTTCACTATTAAACTTATTATTTTGCATTTTGCCTTTAGGCAGATCTAGGATATTTGTTCCCCACTGTGTAGAAAAAAAGGCTTTCAAATTCATGAAATGAGAACAGAGAAAAGGAAAGTACAAATAGCTGTGCATTGCCGAATCCTTCTTCTGATGCTCTCTGCATGAGCTTCTGTCTATGCTGTTTCCACCTATGAGAAAATGAAGAAATTCAATGACATAATGTATAGCAAGGTCTATGTATGAATGTGTAGCATGTGCAGCAAGTCATGATAACCAATATACACTGTGTGCACAATTATTCGGCAAATATTTAATAAAATTAATTTTATTATTGAACAACTGCAGTGCCGTCGGACAGTCCAAAATGTTAATAATAAACCTCAAACTTGAATATTTAAGAAAGTAAAGGTGAGGTTTTGGCTTTTTAAGGAGAAAATCTATGGTTGCATAATTATTGGGAAAATATTAATGTGCAGAATTATTATGTAACTAAATGAAAAAAGAAAACCTTCCCATCTTGTTTCTTTTCATCTGTTAAAGTGCGAATAATAAACAAACAACTTGAAATTTACAAATAAACATTTGTGACCAATATAGCTCCCATCCATGGAGTCTGTCAGTTTCTAAGGCTCCATTCACACGACCGTATATTGTATTGCGGACCGTTTTTTGCGGATCCGTTCCTCCGCAAATATTTATCTTTCCATTCCGTTGTGCATCCGCATCCGTTCCGTTGGTCCGCAAAAAAAAACGGAAGGAGGAGTATATGGTTGTTGTGGAAACTTTATAAAAAAAAAAAAGTGAAATAAAAGGAAGGTCATTTGGTTTCTCAGGCGCCATTTTATTGTGCTTGCAGTGTTGTGGAGAGCTTTGAAACCTTTTGCTTGGCTAGCATAGATTTCTGGCATTTTCTTTGCGACCATCATGCCCAAAGATCATATGAAAGATGTTCTATTTCGTTGGCTCCTGTCTCGGAGATTTGGCTGGCAGACACCAATGCTGGACGAAGATCCGGGGAGGAGAAGGAGACAGTGGGTCCATCCTATCATCTCTCAGCGGCTTCGGAAGGGACACTTCCACACTTTGTTCAACGATCTGCGGAAGGACTCTGTCAAGTTCCATAGCTACTGTCGGATGTCCTTGGATACGTTCGATCGTCTGCTTGCGTCTCTTCGTGAAGACCTGACTTTTATTGATACCAATATGAGGCGCAGCATCTCAGCAGAGGAAAGGCTAATAGTCACCTTAAGGTAAGAAAAATTTTATGTCTGTATTTTTTTTTCAAAGTATGTAATTGGTTTTAAGGGCTCATACACACAACAGTGTTTGGAACATGTTTGTATTGCTTACTGCAAGTGAATGAGTCTGCATCTGCCAATGGCAGGAATACAGGTGACTGTACATTTATAAGTGCTTTTAGCAGTCTGTAGCACAGACATGGGCCAAGTAATTTTGTGTGCCAGAGCCCATTGTAATATTACATTAATTTTCTTTTTTATTTTTTGTCTTTTCAGATTCCTAGCAACGGGGAACTCCTTTGCATCGCTGCATTTTGAGTTCTTGCTTGGTATCTCTACAATCTCTGGCATAGTCTGTCATACCTGCAGCATCATATGGCAGCGACTCAGAGAAGCGGTGATGCCCACCCCCACGGCGGAAGATTGGCTCAGAATCGCCGATGGATTTTTTCACTCAGCGCAGTTTCCAAACTGCATTGGGGCTCTGGACGGTAAACACATACGTGTTATGAAGCCGCCTCACTCAGGGTCCCAATATTACAATTACAAGCAGTATTTTTCTGTAGTTCTGATGGCCTTGGTTGACAGCAACTACAGGTTTGTAATTGTGGATATTGGGGCCTATGGGAGCACTTCAGACGCCCGCATCTTTAGTGCTTCTAGAATGGGTGAACGGCTTCGCACCATCCAGCTTGCCCTGCCAGAGCCCAGAAGACTCCCCGGATCAGTTGGTCCACTGGCTCCATTTGTAATCGTGGCTGACGAAGGGTTCGCATTATCACCTAATTTGATGCGGCCATTTCCAAGACGCGATTTGGACGACCGAAAGCGCATCTACAACTATCGGTTAACTCGTGCCCGTAGGTTTGTAGAGTGCGCTTTCGGAATACTCTCAGCTAAGTGGAGGGTCTTCTTGTCGTCCTTGCAGATGGATCCAGATAATGTCACCCTGGTGATCCAGGCCTGTGTAATCTTACACAATTTCATTCGTGTCCATGATGCTCCTTCAGATGCTGACCTGGAACAAGCTGTGACAACATCACCTGTCATCTTGGACCAGATCCGCCATGGACGACCTAGTACGGCAGGTCTTGCTGTTCGGGAAATCTATGCAGACTTTTTTATCAGCCCTGAAGGAGCATTGCCATGGCAGTTGGACACTATTCGGGGAAGTCACTAATTTAATCTGGGCTCTGGACTCCAAATTTATTTAAATTATTATTTTTAGTTAGTTAGGTCCCCTGATGTTTTAGTTTAGTGTAGGGACCCGCAAGAGAATGAGGACCCGTGAAGTGGGCTTGTGGGCTGGGGTATTTTTTTCGCCAAGTTCCACTTTCAATCTATACTTTTGATTGAAAGTGTATATTCTCAATTTTGAAATTGAGATAAATAGAATTTGGCCGAAAATATCCTCTAATACCTCATTAAATTAAACCATAAAAAAAAAAATACTATTATTTTAAGAAATAAATACAGAAGAAAATACAGAATAAAATATAACATTTATTATAAAAAAAAAATAAAAAATTACAGATTGAAAAGATCCCGAGTGAAAGGACCTTGTGGTTGTGAGGAATGCATGCCTTCGGACGATGGCCCTGGTGTCGCTGGATAATAAGGTGTGGGTTGAGAATGACCTTTAGCAAGATCTGGCCCATACTGACTACCATATACTTGTTGCATTCTTGTATGCATGTGGGGCCTTTGAGACCCACTATAATTTGGACCTGCTGCCTGGATCATCAAGCAATGTTTTGCATGATCTATTGCTTTTACCAAATCAATGGGCTCCTGCAGTCCAGAATAGACATCAATTAGTGATGAAATAGCTGAGACGCATCTGCTCTGCCTTTCTTTGGGTACTTTTTTAAACAATTCGGCCAATCCTTTAAAGATTATCACTTCTGGCTCATCTTTGTTATCTTTATTGAGATAATCAAGAACACGCGAATCAATCATGTCACGTTTTTCTTGACCAGACGCAGGCGGATTCCGTGCCCTACGTCTTCCATGCTGTATTGGATTTTCGAGAGTGCTCTCTTGCGTGACGAGTGGAGTGACGATGTTTTCAGGAGAAGATGCAGTAACTTGAGCTTCTACTGCAGCCGTCGCACCTTCCTCCATCTGGGTTGAATCGCCCGATTCATCATGCCCTTCCTCCTCTGCCAGATTATCAACGGTTCTTTAAATTAATTAAAAACAAAAATTATTTTATATCTAGTCTGGTTATTTTTATTTCTGTATATTAATTAAAAGACATTTTTAACATATGCAGTGTGTTCTTTCCCAGGGCCAGAGAAGGCACAATCTTTTTGGGTAAATTCACACTTCATTGGAGCACGATTGGGAACAGTCCATGAAATCCAGATCCGTACTCCTTCTGAGAGCAGGAGCACATGGTGCCATTGATAGCTATGATGCCGTGCGCTTCCTGTGGCCGGTGCTGTACAGTGATATACTTTACACACTCGTATAGAGTGTATCACTGTACAGCACCGGCCTCAGGAAGCACACGGCGTCATAGTAACCAATGACGCCGTGCGCTCCTGCCCTCTGAAGGAGGACGGTCCAGAATTTCACACACCATGCTCCACGGACGTGTGAATTTGGCTCTTTGTGATTATACCCTATTCTACTTTTTTTTACAAAGTTGGTCCAGACTCTCCCCTCAAAAGCAGGCCGGGCAAAGCAGCAGCTCTCCTTTTGGAAAACTACAACTCACAACCTGCTCTGCTGTAGGCTGATAGTTGTAGTATGTCCATGCTGTGAGTTGTAGTTTTTCAACAGCTGGAGTGCCTCAAGTTACCCATTCTGGCTCTAAAGGAACAACATTTACCAAATGAGGTAGTGGTAAATTAGCCAAAGGGTCATTGAAAAGGGTTTATGCAAAAAACCTTCTGTCCTGTGTGGGGACATGGTGTGATCCTTGCTATGGGGACCTTACGTCTCTATGCACGCCACTGAGAGGTACACAGCAAGTACATGTGTTTGCCATAGACAGCAGCGTGAAGAGAAACAGGAGAAGGCACGTGCACATTGAGCTGGCTGTCACATCATACAGCTGATGAGCTAGGGTATTGGCTGTCAGACCTACTACAATCTGATATTGATGACCTATCACAAAGATAGATCATCAAAAGCAAGAACCAGGAGAACAGGCCATTTTACACGACCGTGGAGCACAGTCTGGGACGGTCCATGAAAAACGCGGACCGTGCTCCTTCTGAGGGCAGGAGCGCACGGTGTCATTGGTTGCTATGACGCCGTGCGCTTACTGAGGCTGCCACTGTACAGTGATACACTCTCTGCGAGCGTGTACAGTGTATCACTGTACAGTGGCGGCCTCAGGAAGCGCACGGCGTCATAGCAACCAATGACACCATGCACTCCTGTCCTTTTAGAAGGAGCACAGTCCGCGTTTTCACGGACTGTCCCGGACCGTGCTCCACGGTCGTGTGAAAGGGCATAAAAAAATAAATATATTAAATAATTACTTACGGTCTTAGTTCCATTATATTTTTTAGAAATTCTAGTTGCTTCGTGAAGGGGTATGGACGCTTTTTTGTGGCTCCATCTCCACTTTTTGACTGCTGATTAAGTTCACGGCGGTATTGGTCACGTGAACTAATCCACCTGATTTTTATTTTATTAACTGTTAAATAAAAAGAATATTTAAGACATAATTTAACAATAACATAATACCTTTAGCATACAATTATGGGATTAAATGCCATGCAACAATATAGTGCAGGGCAAAGCAGAGCATCGGAGTATTAGATGCTCTGATGCTCTTTTCAGATGGGCTGACTAGATGACATTTTGGGTATGTCCGGTTTCAGCTCTGAACACGGACAACCCACTGTAATATCTGTGTGACACAAAAACTGTTGCACAACAATTAATGAACAAGTAGTACACACTATACAGTGCAGTATAGCCAGCTTTTGGGATTATTGGTCACGTGTTTGGACACAGCATGGCCGCTATAAACCTGCAGCAATGTCACTCAGCAATTTCAGACAGTAAATGCATGTGCAAAAAAGGCCACAACTCTAAATTGTTTTACTTTCACTTTTCATTTGACTTCTGCATATGCATGGCAACTCATATAAAATGATGTGACTTGCAGGCTCTTTTTCCACAGGAATTTCTGCAAACAACATTTAGCATGCTGTTTTCGAACAAGCAGTTCTAGGTAAAGCATTGTTTAGCTGCCTGTTTTTGCACATATACATTCATGCATCAAGCATTGTGTTGCAGCCTGGATTTGCACTTGCAAATGCAAAAATATGCATGTTCTAAAACAGCATGCAAAATGCTGTGTGCAGAAATTCCTGTGCAAAAAGAGCCTGCAAGTCACATCACATTATATGAGTTGTCATGCATATGCAGAAGTCAAATGAAAAGTGAAAGTAAATGAAAAAGAGCCTGCTAAAAGTCACATCACATAAATATGATTTTACACACTTTCAAGTGCACTTACTTATCTCCTTGCGCTTGGTTTTACTGCTGGTCTCCCATTGTCTGGGTAGTAGTTCTTTGGCAACTTCTTCCCAGGCCTGGTCTTTTAAATTCCTATCATGGTATCCCTCCGTCCTTACATCCCACAATTGGGGTCTCTCCTGTACCAATAAGATCAGTTTTTCAACATCCGTGACTGTAAACTGTCAGAACAAACTATCCGGACTAAACCAATTTGCAATAAAAGGTCAAGCAACCTGTCCCCTAATATTTCTAGGCAACCAGATCAAATGGATTGCTCCATAATATTTGTACCCACCTGTCCGCAAAAAAAAACGGAAACGGATGACATGCGGAAGTGTTTCCTTTTTTTTGCGGACCCATTGACTTCTATTGCTCTGCGGGCCGCTTTTTGCGGACATTTTAAGACATGGCCTATATTTCTGCGGAATAGATATGCGGACATACGGATGCGGACAGCAAACGGTGTATTGTCCGTTATTTTTGCGGTCCCATTGAAGTGAATGGGTCCGCATTCCTTCCGCAAAATTTGCGGATCGGAAGCGGAAAACAATATACGGTCGTGTGAATGGAGCCTTAATCTGTTGACGATCAACTTTTTCTGCAGCAGCAACTACAGCCTCACAGATGTTCAAAGAGGTGGACTGTTTTCCTTGACTATAGATCTCTCATTTAGGTCTCATGCACATGAACATATTTTCTTTCCGCTTTTTGCGAACCGTATATGGAACCATTCATTTCAAAGGGCCCGCAAAAAAAAAAGGAAAGGTACTCCGTGTGCATTCCATTTCCGCATTTCTGTTCTGCAAAAAAAATAGAACATGTCCTATTATTGTCTGCATTACAGACAAGGATAGAACTGTTCTGTTAGGGACCAGCTGTTCCGTTCTGCAAAATACTGAATGCACATGGACGTCATTTTTTTTTTTTGCGGATTCGTTTTTTGTGGACCGCAAAATACATACGGTCGTGTGCATGAGCCCTTAAGAAGAGCCCACAAGTTCTCAATAGGGCTTAGGTCAGGTGAGGAAGGGGGCCATGTCATTATTCTTTCATCTTTAAAGCGGACCTGTCACCACAAAATGCAATGCAATCTGTAGTCCTGATGTTTGAATCGAAAAACACAAATTCTCTGTTTCATTAGAAGAGCTCAGTTAAGCTGTCAGGGATGTGTTGGGTTGACAAACTTTTTACAGTGCTAATAGCAACTAGCAGGATTCTGAATGCTGCTCTGCACTATGGTATAATAAAGTAAACAATCAGCAAGACTATGTTCACACGTTAGCATTAAATTGGATACAATGTGTATTTCCTTGGCAGAAACCCGAGTTTGGCAGTTTGAATTTCTGGTGCGGATGTGTAGCAGATCTGCATAAGTATAAGCTCCATTGTCATTCAATCAGACTTAAAGGGAACCTGTCATCTCCGAAACACCCCCTGAACTAGAGTAAGAGATGTATAGTGTAAGTGATGCTGAATCCGAATATGTACGTTTTATCTTCATACTCACTAATATCTTGTGTGAGGGCTAATTTTTTGCGGGATGAGGTGACATTTTTATTGCTACCATTTTGGGATACATAAGACTTTTTGATTGATTGATATTATGTTTTTTGAGAGGTGAGGTAATTAAAAAAAATCTGTTTTGGCGTAAGGTTTATTTATTTATTTTTACGGCGTTTAACTGGTGGGGTAGATCATGTGATATTTTTATAGAGCCGGTAGTTGCGGATGCAGTGATACCAAATATGTCTATTTTATTTTTATTTGTAAGATTTTTTTAAATGACATATTTGGGTAAAAAAAAAAAATTTTAATATGTGAAACTATTTTTTTTTAATAATACTCTTTATTTTGTTTCAATTTTTTTATTTTACACTTTGTGTCCCCCATAAGGTCATACAAGACCTCTGGGGGACATTTAACTTATTATTATTATTATTTTTGACACTATTGATTTCTCCTGTAATTGGGGCTGACATAGTGGCCCCAGTTACAGGGGAAATACACCCCCAGAGAGGCTGTACAGCATAACACATCACTGTACAGCCTCAGTACAGGGCTGACCATGGTCTATGAAAGACCCGGCTGCTCCTGCACTCTCCCGTCCCCGGCGATCACGTGACCACCGGGACAGGAAGTGCACATAGCGCTTCCTGATCTGTATACACAGCGCTCGGTGAGCGCTGTATATACAGTGATCTAGAAGGCAGGGACTCCAGGGAACGGTCCCTGCCTTCTCTATGGGGTACCCTGCTGTCACGACAGCAGGTCCCCCGCTGTGCAGCTGCACGATTAGCGTGCAGCTGCTATCTCTGAATAGATGTTCAGAAACGTCCATTCAGAGATTAATAACCACTTCCCGGACGTTTATGTCCTATGGGCAGACGGGAAGTGGTTAAAGGGGTTGTCTCACTTCAACAAATTACATTTGTAATGTAGAGAAAGTTAATACAAGTCACTTACTACTAATATTTTGTTATTATCCATATTGCTTCCTTTGCTGGCTTTATTTATTTTTCTATCACATTATACACTTCTCGTTTCCATGGTAACGACCACCCTGTAATCCAGCAGCAGTGGCCATGCTTAAAAGCGTTGGCCTCTCTGGTGGCTTGTATATCGCAGAGATTTGTCGGCACTTCCGAGATTACTGCAGCGGTGCACGTGGTAGGCAACGCCGTAGACTTATAAAAAGAAATCCCGGCACTCGCTGTCTTAATTCAGGCTTTCTTTATTTTCACATCACCATTTATAACATCAATGGGACACGTTTCGGCTCTATTATGAGCCTTTGTCAACCATCATGTCAAGCAGAGGGAAGTCAAAAGTCCAAAGTCCGAAATCCAAATCCAAGTAAACAATCCAAACTGAGAACGCACAAGCACTGATCAATGGTGTAAGCAAATCACAGGCATCTGAGTGAGGCAGTTGCCATCTTTAAATAGCCCGCCCAGGATCATGTGATGTGGCCAGCATCACATGACCTGAGGCGGAGCAAGCTGTCCAAACAATATGTAAAGTAGCCATGTGGTGTGATCAGCACCACATGGCTAAACCCAAACAGAGAATTAACTCATGAAGTGCTGGCTGACAAGACCAGCACTTCAATTCCCTATTGCTCGTCTCTAGGGGGGCGGAGAGGTCCGGCGATGTCGTGCAGAGGGAGCGCGACGCCGACCTCGCGTGACAGTACCCCCCCTTCACGAGGGGCCACCGGACCCTTACCAGCGGGAGCAGGCTTATCGGGATGCTGCAGATGGAAATTCCGAATGAGAGAGTCGGCATGCATCCTAGTCAACGGCACCCAAGATCTGTCCTCCGGTCCAAATCCCCTCCAGTGTACGAGGTACTGGAAGGAATTACGGACCCTCCTCACATCCAAGATTCTGGCAATCTCGTGTTCTACCCGTCCCGCTACCTCAACCGGAGGTGGAGGCTGTTCCTCAGGACCAACAGGAGCAACGTAAGGTTTAAGCAAGGACACATGAAACACATTATGGACACGAAGGGAGTCGGGCAAGCCTAACTCAAACGAAACCGGATTGATCACCTTGGTGATCCTGTAAGGACCAATATAACGCGGTGCAAACTTGTAAGATGGAACCTTCATATTAAGATTCTTAGTGGATAACCACACCTTATCCCCAACCATAAAATTCACAGCCTTAGACCTCTTTCTATCAGCTTTAACCCTTCAAAGGACTCAATAGCTGCAGGAGGCCAATTACCCAGATCGGTTCCCTTGCGGGTAAGATCAGTAATTGGCTTGACCACCAACGAAAAATTTTTAATAAATTTGCGATAAAAGTTCGCAAATCCCAAAAATCGTTGGAGCGCCTTCAGGGAGGACGGTCGCACCCAATCAAGGATGGCCTGCACCTTGACAGGATCCATTTTGAACGAGAAAGGGGTCAAAATGTATCCTAAAAAGGCCACCTCCTGAACACCGAAGATACATTTCTCCCCTTTGACAAAAAGCTTATTTTCACGCAAAACCTTCAGTACCTGTCTGGTGTGGGAGACGTGGGATTCCCAATCAGCAGAGAAAATAAGAATATCGTCAATATAAACAATCATAAATCTCCCAATAAATGCTCTGAAAATATCATTAACAAAATTTTGGAAGACGGCGGGTGCATTACTCAACCCAAAGGGCATTACTAAGTACTCATAATGACCTTCAGGGGTGTTGAATGCCGTCTTCCATTCGTCTCCCTCTCTGACTCTGATCAGGTTGTATGCCCCTTCAAATCTAATTTAGAGAACCAGCAGGCACCCTGAACCTGATTCAGTAAATCAGGGATAAGGGGCAGCGGGTACCTGTTCTTAACCGTGATCTTGTTTAGTTCCCGGTAATCAATACAGGGCCTCAATCCTCCATCCTTCTTGCCAACAAAGAAGAAACCTGTCCCCATTGGAGAGACTGAAGGCCGAATGTGACCCTTGGCCAGGCTCTCCTTAAGATAATCCCTCATACATTGTCGCTCAGGAGTGGAGAGATTATAAATGCGGCCCTTGGGATACTTGGATCCCTCCATTATGTCAATGGCACAATCGTACTGCCGGTGAGGAGGAAGGAAATCAGTCTCCGACATGGAGAAGACATCCGAAAATTCTCTGATAAATTCGGGTAGGACGAGAGACTCCGCGGTACCTCCTAGCTGCAGTACAGATTTGCAACAATTGACACAATCATGTCCCCATTTTTCTAATTCACCTGCTGGCCAGTTGATCACAGGGTTGTGAGCCTGTAACCATGGCAGCCCTAACACGAGGTCAGCAGGTAAATCCTTTAAAACCAGAAAGGAACAAGTCTCAGAATGGGAGATTCCCACAGTTAGGGTGACGTCAGGAGTACAAAACTCCACTCTCCCATTGCGCAATGGGGTGGAGTCGAGGGCCACAATTTGAATAATCTCCCTTAGAGGGACTATCGGTATGCCCACTGATTGTACAAAATCGAAATTAATAAAATTAGCAGCGGAACCACAATCAACAAATGCTTGACCAACCCCCTTAAGTTGGTCATAGGTAACAGAGATAGGTAGTAAAATTTTCCTCCTTACCACCGCTGGAGTTACCTTACTCCCCGCTGGGGATCTCCTAGAGGGCGGAAGCTTGGGACACTGCTGGAGCCAATGGTTCATCTCACCGCAGTAAAAGCAGGCTCCCTTCAGACGTCTCTGTTCCCTTAAGGTTCCTCCTAACTGCATGGGCTCCTCCGGAACCCTGGTGGAAGATGGACCTGGCATAGGATTCTCAGGCAGGATGGCCACAGGAGGAGTGCTTGACCGTTCCTTCCGTCTCTCTCTCACCCGACGGTCCAACCTGACTGCTAGGGTCATGGTCGCTTCTAAGGAGTCAGGAGTAGGATAGCCCACGAGAAGGTCCTTCAGTTGGTCAGAAAGCCCTGCCCTAAACTGGCTTCTTAAAGCCGGGTCATTCCAACCAGAAGAAACACACCACCTCCTAAACTCCACACAATAATCCTCCACAGGACGGTTACCCTGCCGAATGTCCCTGAGCTGGGCTTCAGCAACAGCCGTCAAGTCAGGCTCCTCATACAGTAACCCAAGAGCCCTGAAAAAGGCGTCCACCGTCTGACGGCTAGGGGAGTCTGGGGGTAACGCAAATGCCCACTCCTGCGGATCACCCTGCAGCAGAGAAATAATTATTTTGACCCGCTGCTGCTCGGTGCCCGAGGAATGAGGACGTAGATCAAAATAGAGCTTGACACTCTCCTTAAAGGAATTAAAAAATTTTCGATCTCCAGAAAACCGATCCGGCAGCTTAATATGAGGTTCCACACTAGGATTGGAAGTGGAAGGGGCCACTACTGAGGAGGATAGTAGCTGCTCCTGATGTTGGAGCCTATCAGCCAGGCCCTGCAGAGCTTGAGCCATACCCTGGACCTGCTCCGTGAGGGCCCGCAACTGATCCATAAGTTGGGCCTGTGATTCTGTCACGAGGGGGTAGACAAGGGTAGTGTGCCCTGAGCTAACCCCTCCTTCTCTCCCTGCCTACCTGCCTCAAATGGCCCTAGGTAGCCGCGGACAACCACGAAGGCGGTCCCTACACTGTATAAGTGCGCAGGAAGGGAGAGGGTACACAGGGACAGACAAAACACAGACGTAACAAAACACAATATAGAATGGTCAGCTAGCAGGGTCAAAACACAGGAGGTCACGTAAATACCGAGGGGTCAAGCAGAGGGAAGTCAAAAGTCCAAAGTCCGAAATCCAAATCCAAGTAAACAATCCAAACTGAGAACGCACAAGCACTGATCAATGGTGTAAGCAAATCACAGGCATCTGAGTGAGGCAGTTGCCATCTTTAAATAGCCCGCCCAGGATCATGTGATGTGGCCAGCATCACATGACCTGAGGCGGAGCAAGCTGTCCAAACAATATGTAAAGTAGCCATGTGGTGTGATCAGCACCACATGGCTAAACCCAAACAGAGAATTAACTCATGAAGTGCTGGCTGACAAGACCAGCACTTCAATTCCCTATTGCTCGTCTCTAGGGGGGCGGAGAGGTCCGGCGATGTCGTGCAGAGGGAGCGCGACGCCGACCTCGCGTGACAATTTCTTTTTACAAGTCTCTGGTGGCTTGAACTTTGGGAGTGTACATCGTCCAGCATTTTTTTCTGTAATGTGCAAGCACGACCACCGCTGCTGCATTTTATGGTGGTCATAACCACTGGAAATGAGCAGTGTATAAAGTGATGGAAAAATGAATCAAGACAGCAAAGGAAGCAATATGGACAATCCCAATATATTAGTAACTGCCTTGTATTAATTTTGTCTACATGTTAAATCCCATTTGCTGATGTGAGGCAACCCGTTTAAAGCATAAAGTCAAGTATCAGTCCTATTTTGTAGAAGTTAGAAGCCAGAATGATAGTTGGTTAGTTAACTAATTCACAACCAAATTTAAAAACAAACAAACGAAACAAAAAAAACCAAAGACAATTATATTTTATTCAGTTTACTTTTTATGCGTCACAGAGAAGTCCTGGTGAGCAGGAAATGTCATTGTAAAGAGTCATATTCTTTGGTGCTTTTGTGTTGTGAAATGATTTATGACTGCACTAGAGGTGATTGTGGAACACTTACTACGATAGAGTTAAGTTACCTGGAATTCTTTTCTTTTTAACCTTTGGAGCACAGTAAACTGGTTGTCATGAATGTGGCCATTTATTGTTTAAAACCCATTATGTCGTATTCCTCCTTCAACCTAATCCATGCTGTCAGTTTCCCACTGTTTGAAGAAAAGAGAAAACCTTTTGAAACCTGCAAATAGATTTAGCCACTTCCGCAAACCAGCATGATAGAGCAATAAAATACACTACATGGAAAATGGTATTGATCCTATCTGAAGTGCATGTAGGGTATTATTGTACACACATGCAATTGCACACACATCCACATCAGCTTATACTGTGCTCCTAAAAAGGAACATAACTCTCTGAGTTATATAAAAACTCGAGCAACCCCTGTAAATGGCCTAAAATAGGAAATTAATCCATACATACCTGTTTTCTTTCCTGTTTCTTGTAGTGCTGCGCTCTGGTCCTCTCTTCTTGGCTGCAGCTTTGAAGTTCCATGCACAGGACACCAATGCAGCCAATCTCTGGCCTCTGCCATGCACAGGGCGTCTCTGCTGAGGCCAGTGATTGGCTGCAGCGGTGACCTGTGTACAGCCAGAAAAACAAGGAGCAGTGGTGAGGGTCGGAGTACAGAGCAGGAATCAACATTGTAAAAAACAGTTGAGTATAAGTTCATTTTTTATTTTAGGCAGTTTACAGGGGTTGCCTGAGGTTTTATACAGGGTGGCCCACGAAAAAGTATCCCGCCTCCAATATCTCCAAATCAAACTGCCTAAATAGTAAATCTGTCCATAGAAACCAATCAGAGCTCAGCTTTCATTTTTTCAGAGCCTAGTAGGAACTGAAATCTGAGCTCTGATTGGTTGCTATGGGCAACTAAGACTGATTTATTATTCAGTTTGATAAAAGTGGCTTATTGTGTCAGAAAGATGGTGCTCTCCCTAAAACAGCAAATAGTGATAGTGGAAGGCTACGTGCGAAGCAGATCGGTTAAGGAAATGCAAGAGACCTTTGCCGACAAGTACCCAGGAACAAAACCACTGGCTAAACATTGTAGTCAGAGTCTGGATCAGAAATTGCACAAAACTGGCTCTCTTGCAAACATGAGGAAACCGAGATCTCCAACGATCAGGGCGGCTGAAGTTCTGCATGAAATTCAGCAGCAGATTTCAAGAAGCCCTCAAAAATCAACTCGAGGACTGTCTCAGCAACCCATAGACTGTTTCACTATCACAATGCATTATTTCCTGTAATCTTGGCTAGATTTTCTACAAAAATTATATGGCATTCTCAGAAGAAAACACAACACAAAAATGGGTCTCGACTACAGTGGGCCAATTTGATAGGCAGCCACAATGGCCACAATGTACTTACTCTTACTTTCACAACACCTTCCCTCACCTTCCCTAAGTGGAATATGGTGCTTTCACATTTGTTGTTTGCATGCAATTTTTGAAGCCAAAGCATGAAGTAGATTCACAAAGATAAATAAAGCCCCTAACCTTGTGAGGGCCCCTGGAAAGGTCAATAAAACTGATATGAAAATTACAAACTCACCCTGTTCGACATTCAGACTGCTGTAATATTTTTAAAGCACCTTTCATGACAACAAAATGTTTTACATCTTTTATAGTTATTAAAGAGTAACTATCACATACATTTTTTTCTATAAATTTATAACTCCAAATGAAGGCAGAGCTTGTAATCTTATTACAGAAAAGGTGCCTCTTTCTCCACTGTTTCGGCCACTCCAGACTTTCTTTGTCTCATATGCTGATCAGTCCACTGATAAAATCTGCACACTAAAGCCTCATTCACACGTCAGTGTTTTGGTCAGTGATTTTCATCAGTGACTGTGAGCCAAAACCAGGAGCGGAGTCCCCACAGAGATAAGGTATTTATCTACACCTGTTCTGTGTTTGGCTCAAAATCACTGACCGAACAATTATGTGTAAATGAGACATAAGAGAGAAGGTTATAGTTACACCATGTTCCAAATTATTATGCAAATTATATTTATCTCTGATTTTCCTAAATGGTCGGTGCAAATGACAGTCAGTATAATAAAAGTCATCACCCGTTAGAGTATACATCGAATTTTATTGAACAAACCTCCCAATGATAACAGTATATTCTTCAAAAATTAAAACATAGGAACCCTTCTTTGATATCACCTTCACAATTCTTGCATCCATTGAACTTGTGAGTTTTTGGAGAGTTTCTGCTTGAATTTCTTTGCATGATGTCAGAATAGCCTCCCAGAGCTGCTGTTTTGATGTGAACTGCCTCCCACCCTCATAGATCTTTTGCTTGATGATACTTCAAAGGTTCTCTATAGGGTTGAGGTCAGGGGAAGATGGTGGCCACACCATGAGTTTATCTGCTTTTATGCCCATAGCAGCCAATGACACAGGTATTCTTTGCAGCATGAGATGGTGCATTGTCATGCATGAAGATGATTTTGCTCCTGAAGGCACGTTTATTTGTACCATGGAAGAAGGTTGTCTGTCACAGTTGCAGAGGTCATTTTCACACCTTCAGGAACCCTAAAGGGACCTACCAGCTCTCTCCCCATGATTCCAGCCCAAAACATGACTCCTCCACCTCCTTGTTGACATCGCAGCCTTGTTGGGACATGGTGGCCATCCACCAACCATCCACTACTCCATCCATCTGGACCATCCAGGGTTGCACGACACTCATCAATAAACAAGACTGTTTGAAAATTAGTCTTCATGTATGTCTGGGCTCACTGCAACCATTTCTGCTTGTGAGCATTGGTTAGGGGTGGCCGAATAGTAGGTTTATGCACCACAACAAGCCTTTGAAGGATCCTACTTCTTGAGTTTCCAGGGACTCCAGAGGCACCAGCAGCTTTAAATATCTATTTGCTGGTTTGTAATGGCTTTTTAGCAGCTGCTCTCTTAATCCGATGAACTTGCCTGGCAGAAACCTTCCTCATTCTGCCTTTATCAGCACGAACACGTCTGTGCTCTGAATCAGCCACAAATCTCTTCACAGTACGATGATCACGCTTAAGTTTTCGTGAAATATCTAATGTTTTCATCCCTTGTCCGAGGCATTGCACTATTTGGTGCTTTTCGGCAGCAGAGAAATCCTTTTTCTTTCCCATTTTACTTGAAAACAGTGGCCTGCTTAATATTGTGGAACATCCAGTTTTCCTTTAATTGGGCTCACCGGGCAAACTAATTATCACAGGTATCTGAGATTAATTTCCGTGATCCAAAGAGCCCTGAGACACAATACCATCAATGAGTTTCATTGAAAAACAAAAAATTTAATCTTTATGACACTTAAATCCAATTTGCATAATAATTTGGAACATGGTGTATTACCAGGGGCGAATTGGCCATAGAACCTACAGAGAAACTTCCCAGTGAGGGAATGCTCAGGGAGCCATCTGAGCTTTCCTCTCTGTCGCTGACCGGGTACATAATGAACTCTCAACAGTAATCAATGCTGTGACAATCAGATACTCATGTACTTGGCCAGTGATCACACATGCTCTCCTGAATTCAACTGCTGTGGCACCACCCTCACCTACTAAGCCCCCTGATCCATAGACAACTGGAGGAGCAGAACAGAAGATGGTGGCTATTGATGGCCACCACAGAGGGACAGCTTTTGGAGCAGTATATTGTTCTACATTGTGTTATTTGGTTCTGCTGGGATGGTATTTTGCACTATGGTATTGTTGACCCTGCCTACTTGTTGCCACACCTTCTGTTAATTTGGACCTTCCTACAATATGGGGCCACTTTTAGTTTTTTTTTTCTCAGGGCCACTTTAAGTTCCCAGTCCGTCCCTGGTTACTACCCATAGAAGTCTATGTAAAGAGAGAGGAGGAAGAAGCTACAAAGTGGGGGAGACACACAGACACACTACTACTCTTTGTACTTTCCTGCTTCTTGCTTGGATTCATACCAGTGTTGTGCTGGGGTGCCTAGGACCCACCAGTAAAATCAATTCTGGGGGCCCACTCTACAACTAAACAAAAATATTACATGACCCCTGTTCACAAATCCCTTTAAATTGCGCCAACGCACATTTTTGTAGCCTGCTACGTAGCCTGTGCCTCAGACTGTCCTGGAGAACCTGTAAGTCTTGCTCCTGCTTACTGGCTCCTGCCATGTACTAGGGCACTCATAGCTATGTAAGATAGGAACACATGCTCATGTAGTGGCAGGCAGCAGCAAGATGATTAATGATGGGGCCTCTGCAGTGAGATCAAGAAGGATCCCTGGGGCAAGAGGGTAGTGGACGGCCTCTAAAAGTCATCTTAGCCACCTGGTGCGTCTATAATAATAAACTGGGTAGTCTGCTAAATAATCCACCCAATCTTTTATATGGATGCTGGGGAGATGCTGTCTATTTGTATATAGTATAGCGAGTGCTACTTGTGCAGCATATGGGGACTAGGTGTCTGGCCTGGCTCAGGGGTCCACCAGGGAATTCACATGCCTCCTGTGGGCCAGTCCAGGACTGCTCATTATTGCTGGGTAATGTCCTCCATGCTGCTGAGGTTTTTGTGTATGTGCCTAGATAGGGAAACAAGATCTCCTCTTCTCTATGTGAACTGTGTATTTGTAACTTCATAGCAGATTGCCTCAACCCCTTCTGAGATGAGCCCGGGCAAAAACTGAGGATTTAAGGTAAAGCCTATAGAGGGAGAACACTGGTGAAAAATGCAGGACAAAAGTCTTAAAATTGCGATATGTAATGTTATTCCTAGACCTTCCCCACACCTTTATAACCACAATACTGATGGTTGTCTACCTGTTTTTCAAGTCATTATTTATAAGCCAGTAGGCTGCGTTCCTGTTTTGAGTTTGTAGATGTTAAACAATATTTTAGGTTTGTAGACAATGGGATAAAATCTCATAATGGTATCTTATACAGCTTTTTAATGACCATATTATCATGGCCATAGTATATAATTAAATTATGTTACATAAGCTAGAAACCAACAAAAATGAGAAGACAGAAGAAAAACATCAGGCAGTGACGAATTGCTAAAACGTGCCGTTTTGGTGGGCACTACAGAACATGTAGTTCTGCACTGTACGGTAGAGAGGTGCTACTAGACAACCAATAAGTGCAGGCACTTAATTAAAGCAGGAAGTTAACCGTTGAAACACACATTATGATTGGCTGGGGTTTTCAGCCAATTGAACATGCTATAGATCTGGATTATTTGTGGCATTGTATGTTAAAAATATTGCAATATTGTACAATTTAGTATTGTCCTTACACCACTTCTGTGGCATTAAAAAGTTGCAAATTATGGCACACATCATATTTGCACCATAATTTGCAACCTTTTCATCTTTTTAGCACTTCAAAGGGGCGAGAAAAGCATAGGGTTTACTGGGAGAGGCCCACTAGATAATTTGCATCTGAATCTGGTGTAAATTATAGCTCAAGTCTACGCCAGAGAGGAGAGCAATTTATGTTTTGTATATTTACAATTTTATCATACTCCGTACAGTACATATGGAAACGCCAGTCTTGATAAATGTCCTCCATTTATATTTATGTGACTTGTATGCATCAAATTGTATACATCTGGAATGTATTTCCATTGCCATATCATTTATATGACAGTGTAAGATTTATGTGAAGTTGGTAAGGCATTACTAAATTATAAGTCAAAATGATGTTCTCTTTGGTCTCATGTAACCTTTCCTCTAGTTTTATTTAGTAATAAATTCATTAGAAGAAATCTAAATGGAATTATCTCATGTAATTTAATAAGAGGTTTATTTCTGTGTAATCCATTTAGAATATTTTTTAGAATCTTTTAGAATCTAATAATGATCTTAGTAAGTTCTCAATTTGTGAGAATATATACTGAACTGCATCAGCCTGCATTATATATGTTACCAAAAGAAAAAACAATGTGGTTATAGGAGACTGCTGAGGAGCCAACTAGAGAAGGTAATACCTACACACCGAACTATTGAAGGAAAGAGTGATCTAAGTATTGATGAGACCTTCTCATTTATTCACACAGTGTGAACAGTACTCTGTGAATATGCACATCAGAATTATCATTGGTAGAGCTATGGAAGATATATATATATACACACACACACACACTTTTTTATTTCATGTTTAAGGGATTGTGGAGGGTCCTGTTTTAATCCATTTAGCTCCCATATCATATTGTCATATTGGTTTGTGCAGATACCAAGTTAAAGTGTTATATGCAGTAGCTATTTTAGAGGTGGTCTCCAATGCCCAGGGTCTTTGGTTCAGTCATCCAGCTGGTTCTCATGGTCTGTGGCAGAATTTCCCCATCTCAGCATCTTCTTTTGGTCACCGTGGCAGTCTGGTTGAGTCTCACCTGTTAAACACTGGTCCCTTTCTGCAGACAACTAGTGGCTTTAACTGCTCTACTTTTATAACAAATTAGAACTGATCTTCAACCTTCTAGTAGGAGCAGGAAGCTGGAGAAGCACAGCCTAACAGAAACAATGTCACAGTTCAAAGCTGCCATAGACTTATATTGTATAAAACTATACAGTATATGCTGTAAGCCTGCATTCTGTGCAGACCTGTGCCTGGTACAACTTGTCCAGCCACATAGATCAAACTATACATATCTAAACAGATATATTCCTGTGCATGACTGTGCAGTGACTAGTGAATACATTTCATCAGCGTGCTATATACCTCAGAGTCTATAGATACCGTATTGATCTGTGGATTCCCGTTTTATTTGCGCAAACTGCGTACATCTTTTTTTGGATAGGTCTGAAAATAATCGTACCTGCATATCTATCTACATTGTCCGTTTAATTTCACTGATCCATAATACACGGTGCAGTGACTAGTGAATACATTTCATCAGCCTGCTATATACCTCAGAGTCTATAGATTGATCCGTATTGATCCTTTACAATTATAATAATATAATACTGCTACTGTGCACATGGAGAACCCCAGGGTCAGGGGGAGAGGGGGAAGAGCTGGGAGAGGTGGAAGAGGTGGTCGTGGAGGGAGAGGTGGGAATCGTGGTGGTGCAGTGGTCAGCGGTGATGACCGTGGTGTGCGTGGTGACACAGTGCCGGCTGCTGTGGGTACAGTGGAAACACGTAAGGTCAGGGTGCCTGGTAAACTCCAGAAGTTGGTAGGGCAGCGTCCTACAACTCTGACAGACCCCAAACAACAACAGGAGGTGGTTCAGTGGATTGCAGAGAGCACGTCCAGCCACGTTTCGTTTGCCCCCTCATCCAGCCAGTCGACTTCTCTGAGCCAGGGTGTCTGTCCTCCAACTTGCCCTCCTTCTCCCCAGCCAGAACCCTCTAGGGGTATGTCCCACGGACAAAATTTATCCATGGAACTCTTCAGCCACGACTTCCCTGATGTGGCAGTGGACGAGCTGCTATGCCCTGATTCTCAGGACCTTTTGCAGTCTCCGGGTTATGAGAGTGGGGAGTTAGCAGTGGCGTCTGAGGAGCTGGTGGAAGATGACGACGAGACACTGTTGTCGGAGGTAGTTGTCAGGGACGTCAGGAGGAGGAGGAGGAGACTGAGGAGGAGGAAGAAACTCTTGGGCACCATGCATCAGGGGGTGATTCCATGCTACCTGTTGAGCGGGTATGGGCTGAGGAGGATGAATTGGGGTCGGAGGAAGGGGGGGAGGAGGAGATGGAGAGTCCGCTAAGTGAGGAGGCTGAAGGCTTGCGTGTTGGCACAGTAGGGCACATGGCAGACTTTATGATTGGCTGTCTTTGTCGTGATCCCCGGGTCAAGAGGATACTGTCCACCAATGACTATTGGGTGTACACCCTCCTTGACCCACGCTACAAGGACAACTTTGCCCAACTTATACCCGTGGAGGAAAGGAGCACCCGAGTCACTTTCTACCACAAGGCCCTGGTTCAGAAACTGCTACAGGCCTTTCCAGACCAGTCGAGCAACAGGGGGCGGACTGCAGTGGCTGAAGTTGGAGAGGAGAGGAGGGGGAAAGTCAGTGTAGGCGCCAAGGGCAGGGGTACACTATTCCATGTTTTTGACAAGTTTCTTAAACCCAGCAAGACAGTATGACACAGCCACAGGGCAGGCAGAGCAGGGCGGAACAGTACCGCAAGATGGTGAGGGAGTATGTCGCGGACCAGACCAACGTCCTGACCGATAACTCCACGCCATATAATTACTGGCTGGCCAAGCTGGACAGGTGGCCAGAACTTGCGCAGTACGCTCTTGAGGTGCTTGCCTGCCCTGCTGCAAGTGTACTGTCTGAAAGGGTTTTTAGTGCCGCCGGGGGTATCATTACGGACAAACGGACGCGCCTGTCCACCGACAACGCCGACATCCTCACGTTCATCAAGATGAACAGGTCATGGATATCCCCCCAGTTCTCATCCCCACCTCAGGCTACCTCCTAAATTGCTTGCTTTCCTCCTCCTCCTCTTCATCTGAGTTGCATATGCAACAATTTTTCAGGAAAGTCATCCGGCTTCCTACTAACAATTTTTCAGGAAAGTCATCCGTCTTTCTACTAACAATTTTTCAGGAAAGTCATCCGGCTTTCTAAAAACAATTTTTCAGGAGTCATGCGGCTTTGTAACCAAATTTTTAATGAAAGGCCATGGGGTTCTATACACACAGTGCTGACGGAAGCCCATCAGCCTTTATAAACACAATGCCCACTGCCTCTCCCAAGCGGTTGTGGTGCTGATGTTGCCTCACACTTAAATTGATCTGTTCCGCTCTCTTCCTCGGGCTGTCTGCGGAGAAGGCGGACGCTCCGAACCGGTATCATGGCGGCTCTCCGGCCCCTCATTAAGCCCAGGATCGTCAAGAAGGGGACGAAGAAGTTCATCCGCCACCAATCAGACCGTTATGTAAAGATTAAGCGTAACTGGCGTAAACCCAGAGGTATTGACAACAGAGCCCACAGGAGGTTCAAGGGGCAGATCCTGATGCCCAACATTGGGTACGGTAGCAACAAGAAGACCAAACACATGCTGCCCACAGGGTTCCGCAAATTCCTGGTCCACAATGTCAAGGAGCTCGAGGTTCTGTTGATGAGCAACAAGTCCTTCTGTGCAGAAATCGCCCACAACGTCTTCCTCAAAGAACCGAAAGACCATTGTGGAGAGAGCGGCACAGCTCGCCATCAAAGTGACGAACCCCAACGCCAGACTGCGCAGCGAAGAGAACGAATAAATATCTCTGTGGTTATTTGTGGTAAATAAAAGTTAAATAAACACACAAAAAAAAATGATCTGTTCCTGTGCCTGATCCACCCAAGTTGAATCTGTCCCATCATGAGAAAGTCCCCCCAAGGAGTCCCCACTGTAACTTGCTTCCCATGCAACTACCTCACCCCCCGACACCTGTGTCTCGCCATTGTCCACCACCTCCTCAGACAACATTGGTAAATCCCCACTGTCAGCACACTGAGACTGCAAAAGGTCTTGCGAATTGGGGCAGAGAATGTTCTGGGGTAGCACATCAGAGAAGGGGTGACTATGGGTTTCCAGGGAGTACGTGACCACATGCAATCTCCATCTAAAAAGTCATACTGAGGCTCACCACCATGCTTTACACTGCAATCTTATTGAAAGACAGGCAATCAGGGGTTCACCGCCAGGTTGTCAGGGAGCATTTTTAAGTGGGTCACCATTACCGTGTCCCTGAAAATTGCCTTGGGGTCATCGCCAGACTATTTTTATGAAAGGCCATGGGGTTCTATACACACAGTGCTGACGGAAGCCCATCAGCCTTTCTAAACACAATTGAATCTGTCCCATCATGAGAAGGTCCCCCCAAGGAGTCCCCACTGTAACTTGCTTCCCATACAACTACCTCACCCCCCGACACCTGTGTCTCGCCATTGTCCACCACCTCCTCAGACAACACTGGTAAATCCCCACTGTCAGCACACGGAGACTGCAAAAGATCTTGCGAATTGGGGCAGAGAATGTTCTGGAGTAGCACATCAGAGAAGGGGTGACTATGGGGTTCCAGGGAGTACGTGACCACATGCAATCTCCATCTAAAAAGTCATACTGAGGCTCACCACCATGCTTTACACTGCAATCTTATTACTGAGGCTCACCACCATGCTTTGCACTGCAATCTTATTGAAAGACAGACAATCAGGGGTTCACCGCCAGGTTGTCAGGCAGCATTTTTAAGTGGGTCACCATTACCGTGTCCCTGAAAATTGCCTTGGGGTCATCGCCAGACTATTGGCCAGATTTAGAAAAAATGGTGCAATTAGGGAGCCTCAGAGGCATCCCTACATGCTGCCCCTGGTGTTTCCTATGCATTTCCAAGGTGTTTCCATCATTTTCTGAGGTTTTCAGATGTTGGGGCAAACTTGACTGTGCAGAACCTTTGGCCCCTGCAAAAATATTCGGGTCTCCCATAGACTTTAATGGGATTCGTGATTCGGCCCAAACCCACGAATCCCGCGAAAAATTCGGGCCGAATTCCGAATCCCCGAATCTTTTAGGATTCGCTCAACTCTAGAAGTTACAAAAACAACTATACACATCTGCTTTTCTGCTGCCATAAATCCCCTAGAATTTAATGTTGCGCATAACCATGTGGTGACCACTATACTCCATGCCTACAAGTGGAGATTGAGGAAACCCCCAATATACCAGAGTACCAGAGGTGGGACCAACATCTAAAAGATATTTACAGCATCTACTAAAAAGGAGCCCCTGACCCATCTAAAAGAGATCGCCTTAACATTTGGCAAACGGGCTCAAATGATTTTGTACAAAAGTATTTGCCAAGAATCTTACATTTACAACGTAGCGCTATTATCGTGTATATGTTGAAGATGGCATTATTATATGTACTTATTTTATTGTTTGAGTTTGCAGAGTGCTGTTGCATTTTGTTGCATTTCTATTTGCAGCCATGGCTACGTGCACCGCAAATTTGGATGTGCTGAAAGACCCCCAGTTTTTCTTGCAGTTTAGAGTGGAGGCGTGGCTAACTCCACTATGTCGGTCGTGCTCTCCTAACTCACCTGTTTTCCTTATAGGCTAATTTTAATTAAAGCAAGTATAAAGCTGTGTCCTGCTCTCCCATTATGCATTGGAGGCCAGTGGCACCAGGAGAGGGGAAATAGAGTGGGCTCAGCATTTGTGTGGAACCTGCATTCCTTGAGTATAACAGAGGTCAGTGTGGCATCAAAGAGGTATCATATTGTGTGGGCTCGGCATGCATGTGGAGTTAGTGGAGGCCATTTTGGATCCATATGAGGTCAATTTTGTGTTGCCTTAGCATGCATGTGGAACCCGCATCCTCAGAATTTAATGAAGGCTGCTATGGCACTCAGTGAATATGGTACTTAGTATTAGGTTCCCGCCTAAAAGAGATCGTCTTGACGTTTGGTAGACAGGCTCAAATAATTTTGTACAAAAGTATTTGCCAAGAATCTCACATTTACAACGTAGCGCTAGTATCGTGTATATGTTGAAGATGGCATTATTATATGTACTTATTTTATTGTTTGAGTTTGCAGAGTGCTGTTGCAGTGGCTACGTGCACCGCATATTTGGATGTGCTGACTGACCTCCAGTTTTTCTTGCAGTTCAGGCAGGGAATGAATGGAGATATAACTGCATGTGCAAGGCTCTCTCTTCAAAACTTCAAAAACAACTATACACATCTGCTTTTCTGCTGCCATAAATCTCCTAGAAGTTAATGTTGCGCATAACCATGTGGCGACCTCTATACTCTCTGCCTACAAGTGGTGATTGAGGGGACCCCCAATATACCAGAGTACCAGAGGTGGGACCAACATCTAAAAGATATTTACAGCATCTACTAAAAAGGAGCCTCTGACCCTTTACAATAAGTACATTGTGCAGTGCTACAGTAGATATAAAAGGTCAACTAATTATTGTCTTTTCTATTTTTCTTATGAAATTATAGTTGACTTTTGTTATCTGCTGGACAGCTGGACATATTTTCTGGTAGCACTGCCAAAAATGAAGCAACCATCTCATTTCTATTCCTACACAAGTCTTGCCAGCAACATAAGGGAATGATGGGGGAGGTGAACGGCAAAATATAGGAGGCTGATCCAAAGTCAAGCTGTACTTTTTGTTAATGATTCTGGTTATTTACTGTCCTATTTGCTTCTTAGCAGTGAAATAGATAATCATGGTAGACGGGACTCTAAGGACTTAGTTCAATGAAAAGCACTGTGCCTAGTGCCAGATGTTATATGGTGCATACTAATACCTAGAGTCACATTGTTTCATCATATACGGAAATAAAAATATAGGCAATCCAGTGCTTGTAATAATCTTTAAGAATAATATATTTGCCTTATAGATTAGAATTACACAACGGATGTATGCACAATGTGGTTAGAACAGATGCTTGGAATAAAATACTGTGTTATCCACGTATTTCCTTTTATATAAAGAACATACTGTGCCGTCAATTAGGTTATTGTAATTATTTGTGTTTTAATTGTTCCTTTTCCTTAGGTAATTTAATTTGGATATAAACATGTCTACTGTGGGGTTAATGATAATTGACAGCATCCATTTCTTGCCAAATTCTGCTTCTGAGTCATTGAAAAGTCAATTCTGTAGTGTTAAAGCACATGATACCTGGGTTTAGTAGTTTTAACATTATGCTTTCTAATTGCCTAGAACATATAAATCAAGTTTTGTGTAAAATATGAAATGGAAGTTGACGTCCTAAGGAGACGTTGGTTAACAGCCCTCCTAGAAACATATATTTAAATAGCAATTGCATACTTACTGTCGCTGCAATGTAGGAGAAGTCCCAAATTAGGAGACTTCACTCTGTTGTCTGTGGGATTCAAATTATGTTCATAAGTATTCCCCTTGTGCCAGGGGAAGCGGCCGGCCTAAAAATTGCACATCCAGACTTTTTGCTGGTCATGTCATTTCTCTCCTGGCTACGCCCAGAGAGCCAATTTTATTAGATGTACATGATGGTTAAGTCACGTCCCACTTTAGCCATCAATTTTAATATACCCAATCATTCAAGTATACATTTAACAACGAATCAAAAGAATGATGATGGAGGCTGCTAATGATGACACGTAAACATTACTTCATTTATCTGGAAAATTCGATGTGTCTGCAAGTTCCTCTTTTCCTATAGAAATCAAGTGATCATGACTCATATTTATTTTTAAGCATAAAGTGGCATCTAATGGAGATTAATAAACATGGTGATTATTTGATAATGAAATACAACTTAGCACAATTTTGTTCATCAACTACTTAATTTCTTAATTTTTTTTTACCAACATTGTAGTTGGTAAATTCAGGGCATGTAACCCATGCCCCTGGAAAGCCCAAGCCCACACAAGACAGTCCCCCCAAATTCAAGACTGTTGGCAACTATTCAAATGCATCACTTTTAGACATTATTCCAATAAGACACCAACCCATATACTTTCTTAGGACATATTGACTTCATAGAGGGGGGCTACGTTTCAACCCACACTGTACATGTACAGCATGCTGATCAGGCAGGCACAGGAGCTGTGCTTTCTTGATCAGCAGCAGGACCCCTGTTGTATCCGCTGGCTTAACCCCTTCGCGCCCGGAGCTTTTTTCGGTTCTGCATTTTCGTTTTGCGCTCCCTGCCTTCAAACAGCCATAACTCTTTTATTTTTCTGTTCACATAGCTGTATGAGGGCTTGTTGTTTGCGGGACAAGTTGTACTTTCCAACGCCACCATTTAATATTGCATACGGTGTAGTGGGAAGCGGGAAAAAAATTCCAAACCGGGTGAAATTGCAAAGAAAACGCTATTCCGCTACAGTTCTACGGGTTTCTTATTTACAGCGTTCGATGTGCATTAAAACTGATCCATTACTTTCATTCTACTGGTCAGTACGAATCCGGCAATACCTAATATGTATAGTTTTTCCTGCGTTTTCATAGTGATAAAATAATTAGAAAGTTGCCCTTTTTTTTTCCTTGTCTAATCTTGACCCCTATAACTTTTTGGTATTTATGTGTACAGAGCTGTATGGGGGCTCATTTTTTGCGGGACGATCTGAAGTTTTTATTGATACCATTCTGGGGTGTGTATGACTTTTTGATCACTTTTTATTTATTTTTTTTTAGAAAAAAAAAGCGACAAAAAACGGCAAATCGCCATTTGGACGCTTTTTTCCGCCACACAATTCGCCGTATTGGAATTTTTTTTTTATATTTTAAAAGTACGGGCGTTTTCGGTCACGGTGATACCCATGATGTCTATATTTATTGTTATTTAGGTATTTATTTTTTACTTATACGGAAAGGGGGGTGATTTGAACTTTTACATCTTTTTTATTTTTTATATATTTTTTAACATTTTTTTTAAATTTTTTTTTTACTATTAGAAAGCTCAAATATGGGCTTATAAATTGTGGCTTTTTTTTTTCCTTTATGAGCAATTCTGGGTTTTATAGACTCAGAAATCCATCAATTGCTCATTTCTTATCCTGGCCTGCCATCTAGTGGCCAGAATAAGAATTGCACTTTGAAAACTGTAATCCTCACCAGCGAGGATTACAGTTTTCATATGGTGTACAGACACCCCGATTGGCCACACAGGGTGTCTGTACACCACCCGGAAGCGAACGCTTCCGGGTTTAGACGCAACTAGATGCCGTGATCACGCGTGATCACGGCATCTAGTCACCCCGGAAGACGCCGCCGATGGCGGTAAGTAGCGGCAAGTCTCTGCTGTTAGAAACAGCAGAGACTTGCCGGCCATGACGCCCGCCGCACCCGCGAGCAGGCGCCATGTGCCCGCATCGCCCCAGCGCCGTACATGTACGGCGCTGGTCGCGAAGGGGTTAAAACTCTGCAGCTGGTGGATTAACCCCCATAGATGCCACAGTCAGTGCTGACCACTGCATCTAAGGGGTTTACAGAGGGAGAGGGTGCTCTCAACCTGTCTTTTCCCCACAATGCAATCACAGGGAACTGATGGCTGCCAAGGCAGCCTGAAGCCTTACAAAGGCCTTGGGGTCTGCCAGCTATGGAAGACTATGAGACCTAGCCTGCAGGTTTGGTCTCATAGGCAACTGTCAGTGTAATACTGACAATCACAATATATAAACTATATATTGTAATGCATTGTAGAAGGAATCAGACCCCTAAAAGTTGAAGCACCCTTTTACATTTGAAATAAATGAAAAATACAATAGGTATAGCCGCATCTGTAATGATCAGCTATATAAAAATGTCACAAGATCTACCCCATCAGGTGAATGCTGTAAAAAATAAATAATTAATAAATAATTAATAAATAAAAATAATGCCACAATACCAGAACATAATTTTTTGGTCACCAGGCCTCACAAAAAGCATAATATCAAGTGAAAAGTCAAAAAGTTGCATGTACCCCAAAATGGTACCAATAAAAATGCCATCCTACAAAAAATGAGCCCTCACACAAGATCATCACCAGAGAAATAAAACAATATGGCAACATAAAACCATGATTTTTTTTCTTTTCAAAAATGCTTTTGTTGTGTAAAACGGAACAAAAATAAAAAATAAAATAGGAGTATTTGGTATTGCCAGGTCCATAATGACCTGCTCTATAAAAATATCACATGATGTCTAAAACAAATAAATAAAAAAATCTGTCACTTTTTCTCCCAAAACCATAATCAAGTGATCAAAAAGTCATATGTATCCCAAAATTACATCAGCTCATCCCACAAAAAAAGGCCCCATACAAGACGATCGCCAGAAAAGTGTAAAAAAAATATAGATTTCAGAAAATGGTGACACAAAAAAATAATTTTTTATTCACTTATGCTTTGTGTAAAAGTGGTAAAATATTTTTTAAAAAATATATAAAATTGGTATCTCTGTAATTGTACTGACTAGCAGAATAAAGATAACTTGTCATTTGCTCCACATGGTGTACGCCGCAATAACAAAACCCTAAAATCAATGGCAGAGTTACTGCCTTTTCTCTATTATCCTGCTTCCTAAGAAGCAAAATAAAAAGTGATCAAAAGTTGTATGTACTGTGTCACGCACAGGAACCGCCCTGTCACGTGACCCAGGTGCGACTGCCAAGGGTCGATCTATGTCACGCACTCAATCTCTCCTGTCCCTACACTCAGGCCTCAGATAGAGCAGCGATCACACCCCGACACAGCCCTTCATGCACCCCAACACGCTGCCACCATCTATGACACTTAAATTAATATACCATTAATTAAGGGCTCATAGAAAACCCCACAGCGCCCCACTCGCAAGCATGCTCACAGTAGCTCAGGCCACACTTCTAGCAAATACACGGTAACGCAAACCGCACTCATACACTTAGAAAAACAGAGGTTACTGGGCTCTTTCAGGGTACAAGGCAAAACCATTAAAGATGTGCTTTAATGTGCTAAAAAGGTACAGTACTTAGTTACAAAAGGTTATAAGACATAAGACATACATAAACGTGCACAAATCAGTATAAAAATAAAAGGATAAAAAGTAAAATGTTCTTACTCAACAGATTGTGTGGTCAGAAATCCTTCTGGTTCCAACGACAGGAAGAAAGTGGAATGCAACCCAATTTTGATTGGATCCCCAAGTTGTGTCAAAGAAATGTTCCCAATAGTCCATTTTTATCCCCATTGGGCAGAGGGTGGAGCTGAGAGGAGTCTCCCTCCTATTCTGTCCCAGCCTTCTGGGATGGTCCTCATTACCCGTGCATTCTTCACCTCTCTTACTCAGCTGGCAGACATGAAATATTAATAAAACATGGCTTCCCATCCACACTAATGGATATTTGGGACCCGCCATGTTGTAATAATGTATATTACATATGGCTGATTTTGATACCACACATGACCAGTGTGGCTGTCCCAGAAGTTGAGATACTGGTTATGTGGGAATCGTGGCTGTTAGGGATTGGATATTTAGAGCCCCTATGATGCCCACATCACATGGAATCCAATGATCACGATTATTAATATTTGAGGGTTACCAGAGATGAGTTATCGCTTATGATCTATTTTTTCCCTTTCTGATACTGGATTTGAAAAGCAGTTGGCCCGATGCTGTGAGGCTCCACACTGTCTGGGGGTCTGCATTTCCAGGAGCCACCTTTCATTACCACTTGCAAAGGGCCAGTTCCTTAACATTCAGGTGATAAACTCATTTCCTGCAAGGGTAATGCGGATTCCAACTGCAGCCCAGACAGAGCGGCACATAGGATTACAGAATAACATGGACATATATGAGATCACATGACAGGTATAGACGTACACAGATAATAAAGATATGAGAAATCTTGTCCATTTCTCGCATACTGTACCCCAAAATACAACCAATGATAATGAAAAATCATCCTGCAAAGCATAAACCCTCACACATCTCCATTAAGAGAAAAAAAAAAATAAAAAAGAATATCAGAAAATGTCTGTACTACCACCCCAGAGGATGTTAAATAGCAACATGGAGCCCATAAACCAAGTCATCAAAATCTGTGCTGCCAAAGCCAAAAGGTGGTCCTTCCCTTCTGAGCCCTGCAGTGTACGCAAACACAGATTACATCCAGATTTATGGCATTTCAGTACCCAGTAGAACCCACCTAACAATTTAAAGGCACAACATATTATGAGCTGATATGTCATATGTGGAAAAGTTGTAATTTTCATTTTGCACTGTCCCCTGCTAGTTAATTATTGCAAAACACCTGTGGTGTCAAAATACTCACTCCACCCCTTGATAAATAACTTGAGAGGTGTAGTTGACAAAATAGGGTCACTCATTGCAAAATCTGTGCTCCAAAGCCAATTGACGCTCCTTCCCTTCTGAGCCCTGCAGTGCGCCCATACAGCAGCTTACGTCCACAATCATGGCATTTCTGTACCCAGTAGAACCTGTCTATCAATTCAAGAAGTATTATGTGAGTCTCAGATGGCACCAGTTAGGCACAAGATCTATGGAAAACTTGCAATTGTCTACAGTCCGCAGTGCATTAATTTCTGCAAAATACCTGTGGTGTCAAAATGCTCACCATTACTTTAATACCTTGTTTTCAAAATGGGTTCACTTATTGAGCATTTCATTGAATTTCTTTACTCCAGAGCCTCTACAGTTGTCAGTACAAGTGGTGTAAATTAGCACATTTGGCTTCAAATGCGCATGGTTTTCATTTACACCTGAGCCCTTTAATACATTTAGGCAAAAGAATAGGGCTATTCTTTTCTAAAACCAGGAAACAGTATAATAATAAGAGGGCTTAATTTCACACTGGCACATGCTGGACACAACATATTGAGCACAGAAAAACCATATCTGTGAAAATATTACAATGTTCACCTTGTTATCGTATAAAGGAGAAATAGGCAACTAATTGTGTGCTTTTGGGGTCCTTTTTCTCCTTTTACCCCTTGTGAAACTGAAGAATCTGGGGCTAAAGCATCATTTTATTGGAAAAATGTGTTTTTTTTTTTTTTTAATAGCGAAGTGTCTCTAAATTCTATATAACACCTATGGGGTCAAAGCACCCTCAATAAATTCCTTGAAGCGTGTAGTTTAAAAAATGGGGCCACTTTTTGGGGGTTTCCATTGTATGGGATATCTTAGGATCCTTTCTAACACTTGGTGCCCAAAAACCATTCCAGTGAAATCTACCCTCCAAACGCCATATGACACCTCTGCGGTGTGCCCATACAGCAATTTACGACCACATATATGGTGTTACCATGTTCAGGAGAAAATGGATAACAAATCATGGGGTGCTTTTTCCTGTTACCTCTTGTGACAATGACAAATTTGGGGATTATGCATCATTTTATCGGAAGACATTAAAATGTTTATTTTCTCAACCAAGCGTTTCTAAAGTCTTTGAAACTTCTGTGGGGTCAAAGTGTTCAGTACACCCTTTATAAATGTCTTTAGGGTCTCTTCAAATGCAAAGTGGTACCCAAAAACCATTCCAGCAAAATCTGCTCTCCAAAAACCATATGGTGCTCCTTTCCTTCTGAAATTTTGAAATTTCACCCCCATTTCTTTTAATTCTTAATACAAGGTTAACACAGTGTAACAAAGGTTAAAGGGGTTAGCCACCCTAAGTATCAAAAATCAAATCAAAAATCAAAAAGTGCCCCAGACAATTGCCAACACTATGAAGTATTTCTATCAGGTGACATGTATTGGCTGTATGTCATTTATCTAACCTGTTCACCATGACACACTTCCCTGGAGGAGCTCCCTCAGACAGACTGTGTGGGAGGAGCAGCTGTAAAATGACAGTAAAAATCCCAGCATGCACTGAAGCAAGTGTGTTCAGGGGAGCAGTCACATGACCTCCCCTCCCACCTGTGTTCCCATAGAGACAAGAGCCACTTAGATAATATCAATAACTCAGTTATCAGTGAATAACTGTTGTACAGACATAGCAATAGAAAGAACGCCCCAGTCCCAACAGTAAAGGGGGGGGGGGGGGGGGTTACCCTGTTCATAAATTTGCTGTGGGGCCCAGTCATTTCTAGTTGTGCCACTGAATATAAGCCATGAACAGATTGAGGGGGAGATTTATCATTTCCCTTGTTCCTAAAAAGTGGCGTTAAAAAGTTGCAAACTATGTGTTTGCAAATTTTTAACTGCGCTTGACCAGTCACCCCAACAAATTTATGTTCATTTTCACCAGTTTTCTGACTAAATGAAGCCAGAAATCTAGTCAAATATCTCTATATATGCAAAGTACAGGGGGTCACACATCACTATATATAATGTACAGGGGGTCACGAATCACTATATATAATGTACCGGGGGTCGCACATCTGTATATACAGTATAAAGGGGGTCACTGTACAGGGGTTCACAGATCTCCATATGCAGTGTTGGGGGCGTCACACATCAGTATATACAGTGTATGGTGGTGGGTCAACTATTACTGTATACAGTATACAGGGGGTCAGGTATCACTATATACAGTATACAGTGGTGGGGGTCACATATCACTGTATCGGGGGCATCATATATCACTATATACAGTGTGCAGGAAGGAGAGGGCACATATTTACAGATGAAACCAGGGACTGCTGCTGATATCACTGACCTCAGCCATACTGACAGCTCAGAAGGGGTTAATGCTCCTGACCTGTTGGTCTGGCTGGAATAAACATTTCTGTGATAAGATCACATTGCAGAATGGTCATAGACAGGACAGACACTAGGATTTCTCACAGTTTGTTGTCCACAGCATCTTCCTGGCTCTTCTACATCACTGCAGTCAGTGAGCTCCATCACAGCTTCTCCTCAGTCTCCCTTCCTCCTGCAAAGTTTCTTTATTTCAGCTGTTAACAAGTGTCCCTGCTAAGCCCCTGCCAGCCCTGCATAACCAGGAGTGCAGTCACAGCCGAAGGAAAGCATCTCTGATACAAGCAGGGTGCCTTTAGGACTCAGAGAGAAGCACACTCCTTCAGCCATGGAATTGGGAACGTGCAGGGATGGACAAGACAGGCAGCTGTGAGAGCAGAACAGAGGGGGCGTGGCTTCCAATAGCAAGGAAACCAGGCAGATCTACTTAAGAAGATATATTAGTGAGTGTAATGTCTCCCTGTTTTCTTTACAGTTTTAATAAGTGCTAACAAAGTGGCCAACCCTTTTAACATCAGTTTTGAATAATTTAAGGAGTGCGGTTTCTAAAATGGGGTCATTTATGGGTGATTTCTGTTATGTAAGCCTGTGAAAGTGACTTCATAAATGAATTCGGAAATTTTCTTGAAAATGTGAAAAAAATTGCCAACATAAAGTAGACATATGGTAAATATTAATAACTATTTTCAGGTATCACTATCTGTCTTAAAAGCAGATACATTCAAAATCAGAAAATATTTATCCCCAGGACTGTGACTGTGACAAGGGGACATCCTCTGCGTCTGGAGGAAAGAAGGTTTGTACATAAACATAGAAGAGGATTCTTTACGGTAAGAGCAGTGAGACTATGGAACTCTCTGCCTGAGGAAGTGGTGATGGTGAATTCACTAAAAGAGTTCAAGAGGGGCCTGGATGTATTTCTGGAGTGTAATAATATTACAGGTTATAGTTACTAGAGAGGTGTTGATCCAGGGAGTTATTCTGATTGCCTGATTGGATTCAGGAAGGAATTTTTTTCCCCTAAAGTGGGGAAAATTGACTTCTGCCTCACAGGGGTTTTCTTTGCCTTCCACTGGATCAACTTGCAGGATAACAGGCCGAACAGGATGGACAGATGTCATTTTTCGGCCTTATGAGCTATGTTACTATGCTATGCTATGTTTTCCAAATTTTAAGTAAATTTTGTAGTTGTGTATCCACATTGTTCTGGTCCACAGCCTCTGTTTATTGGCTTCCAGTGTTGATATTTTGAACATATTACTGCGCCGGTCAATTGCAGTGGTGACATCAGTAATGTTGACAGGTCACTGCTAGAGTCAATGACTGGCTGCAGCAGTCACATGTCTGTATTGACAATGAACAGATAAGATGGCAAGGAGGTGCTGGAGGTGGAGAAGTGAGGAATGGTACAGTATGTGGTACATATGTATGTATGTATTTTATACATTCCAAGTGTTTTTCAAAAATCTTAGGTGGCTGGATAAACTGAAATATCCTGTGATTATCTTATTGTTTGGTGCCCAACAACCCCTTTAAAGAGGACCTGTAACATCTCCTGACATTACTGTTTTATTTATATTAACTACTTGCATCCCCTATGTAATAACAATTATTGAATTGCCAGCAGTCTGCAATAAAGGTCCAGATGGGTGATACCAATTGGAGCTGTGTCCTTGCACAGTCTAACACTGGCAGTATTGATTGGATAGTGTCTGACTGTGCAGGGACACACCCCCAACTAATAACACCCACCTAGCAGGAAAAAAAAAGAATGGCACAACATAGAGCCATACCAATAGGTGCTCCAGAATTGTTATGACATGGGGAATGCAAATAGTTATTGAAACAGACATATCAGGAGAGGTTACAGGTCCACTTTAAGAGTAATAGTTTTGCATTTCATTATATCCCGTATAATTATTAGTTGCCAGTGATTGTAGGAATGTGTTCAAGGCTAGAGTTCTGATAGATTTTTTGTTAAAAGTTTTACAGTTTTCTTCCCTGAAAGAATTCAATTAAACAGTTATTGAATTCCTTGTCTTTAAAACAATAATGGAGATTGCGCAAGCCGCGATGTTCCTGATAAAAAGTCCATTGAAAAGACACAGCCGCAATACAGCTTTCAAATTCATATAAATAAAGATACTGTAAGAGGCGACAAGACAAAAATATAGAGCAAATCTGCCATAATAGTGAAAGCAGTGGAAGCGCTACGTATAAAAAATAAAAAGTCAGATACTGTATTCCGCCTTTTAGTCAATGTTCTGTTGATCTGTTTCATTTCATGCTATGTACCTTACTTGAATTCATTATTGGATCACCATTGTAACTTATGTTTTAACCTGTACTCGGACTATTCATTCTATTCTTCAGTCACAGTGAATGCATATCTTTTATCGAAAATGTTATTTAGTGGTGGGAAAGCTGAATGCAAAGTCTGGCCTTGCTATCTGTGAGTCATTCTGATGAAGTTTAGCTTTAGTGTAGCTTTATTACAAATCAATGTTTTCAAATTTCTAGTTTTCAAAATTTCAAAATTCATTTCTATAAAACAGCAATTTAGCTTTGAAAAAACGTGCAGACTAGAGATGAGCGAATCTATTCGCCGCTTCGTAGATTCGTATTGAATCTTGGGATTTGTCAGCTGCGAAGCGAATCCGAATATTAGGTGATTCGCTTCGCTTTTGTATGCATTTGCTACGTAGTGTGTCCTATAAATTATACGCTATTCTACGTATAATTTAGTTACTCTATACGCTGTCGCGTACGAATTAAATTCAGCGATGCAGACTTTTCCCTGGTAGTTACTCTATACGCTGTTGCGTACGAATTTAATTCAGCGATGCAGACACCTACCTGGAAGTTCCGCCCATTTCGCCAGCGCGGGAGGATGACGAGGCAACTCAGGAAATTAAGTTGTGCATTCGTGCGCCTCATCCCTTTTTCTCCCTTTTCAGGTTATTTGGGGAGCCCCTTGAAAGAGGGTTTTTTAAGGAACCTTTGCTGCTTTTTTTTTACCCATTTGGATTACAATTTTACCTATGTGGATTACAAATTGCGACTGAGTTTGGGACTCTGCTCCAGTTCTATGACAAGCGTCAGAAGAAAAGAGACTTAAACATGTCCGTGAGCATACTAGGTAGGTGATATTTAACATTTTTATATTATACCTATAATAATGTATTTGCACTTTACCATATATATGTCTCGAATATTCGCTCTGACTCTGTGGAGTGCACGCCGTGGCCTCTCCTCGTACGTGCCTGCGTATTACGTAATCACTTAGACAATAGTACGCTGAGATTCGTAAGCTATTTGTACGCTCATGCGTACGTCTTCTAAGAAGTTGCGTACATTTTGTAAATGAACGTTTGTTATTAGTGAGCGAATGTTCGCTAATAGCACATAATAACATAGATTTTGTACGCAAATACAACGAATCTATTCGTCGAATATACGAATTTTAGGAAAAGTTCTGCGAATGTTCGGCGAATAATTTTTTGAATGATTCGCTCATCTCTAGTGCAGACATTAATAAATGTATGAAAACTGCACCGACTTGCTGTAAAAAAGCATTGATTGCCCAGTTTGTAGTTGTATTGTGCCTGGACCACAGCCACTAAATTAACTGTTTAATCAAGTACATGTATTGCATTCTATGCATCAAAAATGATTACACACATACAGACATACTCACTTTTATACATACATTATATAGACATAATAAAAACACACTTATATGCACATGAAGTACACACATACATTATAATACACATGTACACATTATACACTCATGTACTAACATGCACATTACATATGCACATCATGTACACATACCTACCAACACTTTAGTTGGTAAATTCGGGGCGTGAAAGCATGTAAGCCCCACCCCGGGAACACCCATTCCCTCCTTATTATGCCCACTTAAAGGAGTTCTCTCATCTCAGACATTGGGGGCATATTACTCAGCAGAGTTAAAGGCAATGTGTCATCAGAAAATGACCTATTGTTTAAATCACTTTTTCATGTTTAACATATTTTGAAAGAATTTTTGATGATGTTATTTTTAAATTTTCCATGTCCATATCTATATTTAAACAAAAAGCATACAATCCTGCAGTTTTTGCACTGTCCACTAATCCTAAGTGCCATGTCTTGGTCTTTACAGATCAGTTTACTGCAGTTACCTGCTTATCAGTCATGCTAACCCTGCCTGTAATGATATCACCTCTGTGTATAGATAAGACAGGATCCACCATTCACAATAGGTGATTGTCAAAGCTTACCTATTCTTTCCTTGTACAATGAACTCTGCAAAATTATCCAATAGAATCCAATAGGGTCAGCTCCAGACCATTGTGTCTATATCCCATGTGGCTGCCGTAAAGCAGTTTTATTCATGCTTTCTAAATGCTGTTGAGAACAGCTCAGGCAAGATGTCTGCCCCATAATCATGTTCAAAACAACAAAATGAATAAACCTGTAATCAGAAAATAAAAACAAAAAGGGCTGCAGATCACCCAATGAACCAACAAAAGGCGTATTCATCTGGTGAAATGATTGTTGGTGCAGACACCTCAGTCATCGTTTCTGGGCCTCAGATCTTGCTGTCTAAGCAGCACTCTACAGAAACAAAACAATCGCTCATTCCCATACAGAGGAGGTGATTGCTCCGTGTAAATGCATGTGCTTGACCTCAACTGATCAGCAGGCAATTGTCAGTAAGGAAAACTTCCTTCTTGACAATCAGGCAGTATAAATCCGCCCTTAGGCTATTTTCACAGGTGTCAGATTAGCATATTCCATATCTAGTGGACACATTGTTCGCAACTAATCCAAATTTCCACATGCTTCATGGTAACAAATCAGTTTTCAATAAAATCCAAAGATAGCCATCACCCCGCATGGTCTCCGCCAATGTCCTGTGAGCTGAGCATAAGGAGGTATGTGGCAAGCGCTCATGCGCTAGGGACAGTTTTGCTGAATGTGATTAATAGAAGAATACTGGAGAGGGAGAGTGCAGGGAGACTGAAGAGAGACTTATGCTGCATCAGTTTTATTTTCTTATTCCTACATTTACTTATTCCTACATCAGCCGTAAATGTAATTCAATACCAATAAGATGGAAGCCTTTATTTTTCCGGTGTCATTGTGCCATCCAGTCTATACCCCTTAGGGGGCCAGGTTTTCTTCTTCCAAATCATCCTTTAAAGTCTCCATGTCCTAGAAAAGTCAGCAAGATGCAGAGAGAGGAGGAGCTGGATGTTCCTGATGACACATAATAATATTGATGATAAATGGGAGAGCTTTAAACCCACATTGAGTAATTGCACTAAAAAAATGTATTCCTTTAGGTAACAAGTATAAACGGCTAAAATTAAACCCCCCATGGCTTACAGCTACTGTAAATGTACTTATGTACAAATGTACATCCCGTAATATACTCAATTGGCTAACTGTAGATATGGTCCAAGATAAGTTAAATAAGGTAAATGTGAACAAGGCTCCGGGTCCAGATGGATTACACCCAAGAGTGTCCCCTGTTTATAATCTTTAAAGATTCTCTAGGTGCTGGTATAGTGCCAACTGATTGGCGCAAGGCAAATGTGGTGCCCATATTCAAAAAAGGATCTAGGTCCTCCACATGTAATTATAGACCAGTTAGTTTAACTTCTGTTGTGGGAAAAATGTTTGAAGGCCTCTTAAGGGACTATATACAGGAGTATGTGACTAAATAATATTATATGTGATAACCAACATGGATTTACGAAGGATAGAAGTTGTCAGACTGACCTGATTTGTTTTTATGAGTTGGTGAGTAGCAGCCTAGACAGAGAGGCAGCTGTGGATATTGTGTGTCTGGATTTTGCAAAGGCTTTTAAGACTGTCCCTCATAGACATTTAATAGGTAAAATAAGTTCTATAGGCTTGGAAAATATAGACTGTAATTGGATTGAAAACTGGCTGAAGGACCGTGTCCAGAGAGATGTGGTCAATGATTCCTATTCAGAATGGTCCCGGTTTATAAATGGTGTACCCCAAGGTTCAGTGCTGGGTCCTCTGTTATTTAATTTATTTATTAATGATATTGAGGACGAGATTAATAGCACCATTTCTATTTTTGCAGATGATACTAAGCTATGTAGTACTGTACGATCTATGGAAGATGTCCGTAACCTACAAGCTGACTTGAACACTCTGAGTGATTGGCCATCAACTTGGCAAATGAGGTTCAATGTAGATAAAAGTAAAGTTATGCATCTTGGTAGTAATAACCTCTGTGCATCATATGTCCTCGGGGATGTAACACTGGGAGAGTCACTTGTAGAGAAGGATTTGGGTGTCCTTGTAGATCATAGATAAATATATACACCAAAATCATCTGCGTGAACCTGGAGAAGCCAGTCGCAGGTATAGGACAATCAACTGAATCATAACACCAATAGGTCCACAAATTGTCCAAACATGAATCATAACAAATATACTTTATTAGAATAATAAACAAAGAAAACAATACATAACACAGAGGCAGGAGAACAATAGCATGGAAATGATTGGAAAAGAAACAGGGACGTGGTGCGTGCACCCCGTCCTCCATCAACAGATTGGCAAATCAAAAGTTAAGTAGACTAAGACATTCATGTAAGTTAAAAGATGGTAAGATACCATCATCGAAAAAGCCATAAAGCAATTACCCAAAGTAATGATGCCACAGATGGAGAAAGGAGGCCACACACCACATCACAGTCCCAACGCCGTTTCGCCCCGCAGGGCTTCTTCCGGGGAGTAGACCAAATAATTACTAACACCGCCTTATATTGAGAGTATACAGGTGTACATGTAAGGATTAATCAACTACAAGCGAATCAGACCTACTACATGCAACCCCCTGATTACAAACCTATCCGAACGCACATACGTCAAGTCAGGCAGCACCAATAGGGCCAAAAAATTCATCTCATGTATTTCCCATTCATGTATTTCCCAGTGCGCTCCACCCTGGAGCGCATAAGCGTCAGCGCCGGCGACATCACTACCGGTCTAGTCACCTAGCATATCCGGTCCTGCGCATTGGACTGCGTTCCACATGGAATGCTCCAACCTCCTTACCGAAGTCAGCGCATGCGTATAATAACAGGCGCTGCGTGAGGATGCAGAATTAACCGGCTAATTCTAGTGGATGATGTAGAGAATACATATTCAATAGAAAATGTGGACATTATGCATATATCATTGACTATGTAACAGTATAACACCAATGGATTGAAAGAACAACTAACTTTAGTGAATAATATAAACACTATATATTGATGATTACTCATTAATCATATATTGAATCATTAATTAAGAACCAATGTGATGAAAATAGTGAAGATAATGTGAATACCGATGCGAAAACGTGAGGTGCAAAAAGTGCCAAAAAACACATGCAAAAACGTGCAAAAAAATGAATGAAAGTGACAAGTGCAGTGTAAGGAGGTAATATTTAATATAATATAAACCTACAAAAATACAGACATACTTAATATATATCAAATATATTAAAAACATTTAATCAGTTCCAATACCATGAGTACATAACAACCTATAAAATCAATTCTACATAATCGATGTGAATAACCATATGTAAATAAATAAAGTGCATAATTATACCCTAAACAAATCATGCTCAGATCCCAATTTAATATTGGTGGGATGTGAAACAAAATATATTAAACCATCAATTACCATAACACCCATAAACAATTAATACCTAATGAAACGTGCGCGTACCAAATGTGAGAATTATATGAAAATATAAAGTATAAAATATCATATACACAAAAAAAAAAAAAAAAAAGGAAAGAGAAAAAATCTTCTCCTCATGTCAATATTCAATGCCAATGCCACATTATCCAGGCCTTGATCCAAGTCGACATCCTCCTAGTACAACTGATCACATCAATACTGAAAGAAGAATATAAAAGAAATAATGATAATACAGACAAAAAAATAATAATAATACTAATATGAACAAGGATAATAATAAAAACGGTGATTAAAAAAAGATAAAACCCAAATCTTTCCCAATGGACCACGACACCCAGGGGAGACAAGATACAACCTGAACCAAAAATCAATCACAGGAAAGGTGAAAATGATATTTCTTCATTAAGGCCATGGGGGATAATGCAATCTAACAGATAAATCCATTTTACCTCCTTCTGAGCAAGTAGTTTCTTCCAATCACCACCACGTTGAGATACCAACACACGGTCGATACCTCGTACTCGGAACTGGGAACTGTCGCAGTTATGAAATTCTTTAAAATGCCTTAGTAATTATTTGGTCTACTCCCCGGAAGAAGCCCTGCGGGGCGAAACGGCGTTGGGACTGTGACGTGGTGTGTGGCCTCCTTTCTCCATCTGTGGCATCATTACTTTGGGTAATTGCTTTATGGCTTTTTCGATGATGGTATCTTACCATCTTTTAACTTACATGAATGTCTTAGTCTACTTAACTTTTGATTTGCCAATCTGTTGATGGAGGACGGGGTGCACGCACCACGTCCCTGTTTCTTTTCCAATCATTTCCATGCTATTGTTCTCCTGCCTCTGTGTTATGTATTGTTTTCTTTGTTTATTATTCTGATAAAGTATATTTGTTATGATTCATGTTTTGACAATTTGTGGACCTATTGGTGTTATCATAGATAAATATAGATAAATAACAGCATACAATGTCAATCAGCTGCTTCTAAGACTACCAGGATATTGTCATGCATTAAACAAGGCATGGACTCATGGGGCAGGGATGTAATACTACCACTTTACAAAGCGTTGGTGCAGCCTCATTTGGAATATGCAGTTCAGTTCTGGGCACCAGGCCATAGAAAGGACGCACTGCAGCTGGAAAAAGTACAGAGGAGAGCGACTAAACTGATAAGGGGCCTGGAGGGGGGGACATGATTAACCTATACAAATATATAAATGGGCCATTCAAAAAATACGGAGAAAAACTGTTCCATGTAAAATGCCCCCAAAAGACAAAGGGGCACCGCCTAAGACTGGAGAAGAAAAAGTTCAGTCTCCAGAAGCGTCAAAACGTCTTTACTGTAAGAACTGTAAATCTGTGGAATAGACTTCCTCAGAAGGAGGTCACAGCAGGAACAGTGGACAGTTTTAAAAAGAGTTTAGATGAATTCTTAAAAGTAAACGACTTTAATGCTTATGAAAACGTGTAGAAATCTGAGTTTCATTACCTTCTGGGATTGCATTTCCTTCTGGGATTCACATCCCCACCTATCCCTTGGTTGAACTTGATAGACTTATGTCATTTTGTAACCGTATTAACTATGTAACTATGTAACATATTTTCATCAATATTTAATGATGTTGAAAAGGAGGAAAAACAGATGGCAGAAGAAGGGCTCCCACCGTTAGGGCAGGAGAGCGCTAGGGGTTGGAGAAGTGGGTATACCAGAGCTGATTAATATCCAGTGTTTACTGTCAAATAACCTGCAGGAGATTGTAGGCCAGAACAGCATTAATTTGCATATTGTGCACCCACTTAACCAGACAAACCACACATCAGCAACAACCCCTGTTTAACGGTTCCGTGCAGCTATTAACAATGAAGAAGGACTATACAGTGCGGTCTTCATTATTAAATGAAAGGCGGTTGTGGGCTAATTGGCCACCCCAATCTGGCTCCCAGGTCTTGTTGAAAACACAATCACCATCATAGCCCTTACTGTCCTCACCACTTTTATCAGACTGTGATATGTCTTTGTGGGCTCCTTGGCCCCCCTCCCGATTCCCTTCTTTGTATTTGCACCGTCGCTATCACTACTCCTATTGCCACCACCATGGCTAAAAGTGCCACTACTACTACTACCACCACTGACACAATTATGCATGAGGTCCCCCACCTCCACCTGAATCTCCTCCTTATGGCAGTTCAAAAACTGAAGCTGACATTTCTCACACAAGTCATCAACAGATAGACCTTTGTTTTAGTGTTTTCTATAGAACATGGGGTTTTGTTGCCTTTTCTTAGGAAAAAAGAAGGCACCCAACTAGGAGGTGACAGGGGTAATGGAACTAAAAGACTTTTCTGGCGCAGTAAGGAGGAGGAAAATTAAAAATGCTGTAATTCCTGGCTCCAAGGTATGGAGTCAGACTCAGAGGTGACATCTAAATCATCTTGTTGTGACTGAGAGAAGGAGTGAGCCATCCAGTCCACAATTTCAACATTTTTGTCCTCAATAATAATGTAGATATGGTAGTAATCCGCAGCACTCTATTAGTCTAAGCAAATATTGTATTTATTATAGATCCATAGTAGCAAATCACAGCATAGTGGCGACGTTTCGGCTCAACTGAGCCTTTTTCAAGCAATGAATAGATATAAAGTGCAACCTTATATAGACCCCAGTGTGGGTGTGTACCAATTAAACAGGAGTGTCCAATTGGAATTAACATATGTAAATATCTCATGTGAGTTACATAATGTATACAAAGACATAGTGATCACTTAAGTGATTTCAGTTTTACATACAATATTCAAGATTCTATAACAAAGAAATCCAATAATCTCACCATATGCGGCCGATTTTCGTAGTAGTAGGACCGGACACTGTGAAAAACCCATACACGTGCAGCGTCTCTCTCTCGTCAGTGCGCATGCGCAAAGACCGGGAGCCGCGCTGTCATGCAGGAACACGATAGAATAAGTAACGATGACGTGAATTGCATCACAGAATCTCCATATGAACCTCCATCGGAATGTGCGCTGTCAAGGGAGCCAAATATAAACAGCTTCACTGACAGCAGTGTTTATCATCTGGCATACTAATCACTCTTAGTCAAAAATAACGGGTGTTGGTGGACAGTATGCGGATGAAACAAGACTCCCGCCTAGTGAGATAGCCCAAATGGGGGACAGACTCGCTTGTATATAGGAAGGCTTGAATGATACGCGACTACATACGTTCTGAATCCCAAACGAGTTCACTAATCATGTGCCAGTAAGAAATACCCCCAGTGCCCCCATGTGCCAGTAAGAAATGCCCCAGTGCCCCCATGTGCCAGAAAAATTCCCCCAGTGCCAGTAAAAATGCCCCCAGTGCTCCCATGCCATAAAGAAATGCCCCCAAGTGCCAATAAGAAATGCCCCCAGTGCCAGTAAGAAATGCCTCCCAGTGCCCCCATGTGCCCCCATGTGCCAATAGGAAATGCCCCCAGTGCCCTCATGTGCCAGTAACAAATGCCCCCAGTGCCCCCATGTGCCAGTAAAAATGGCCCCAGTGCCTTTAATAATGCCCCCAGTGCCAGTAAAAATGCCCCCAGTGCCCCCATGTGCCAGTAAAAATGCCCCCAGTGCCAGTAAAATGCCCCCTGTGCCCCCATGTGCCAGTAAAAATGCCCCCAGTGCCAGTAAAATGCCCCCAGTGCCCCCATGTGCCAGTAAAAATGACCCCAGTGCCCCCCATGTGCCAGTAAAAATGCCCCCAGTGCCCCTAAAAATGCCCCCAGTGCCCCCAATAGAGCTCCAGTCCGTGACTGCTACAATTAAAAAAAACAAAACACTTATACTTACCTCCATGGAGCTGACAGCGATGCGATGCAGGCCTCTTCCGGCCTGTGTCCCGTGCTGTACGGCTCAGCCTACAGCCTATTAGAGGAACGGGCAGGGGAGACGCCTCTCCCTCCGCTGCCCCGCAGTATAGGCATCTGTATCGCCGTCCTGAGGACGGCGATACAGATGACTATGGAGATGAGCGCTTTCACAATGGAAGCGCTCATCTCCCTCTGCCCCGCCGCCGCCCGCAACTGTGCGCCCTGCAACTGCGACCGCTGCGACCCCTATAGCTACGCCACTGGGGGGCATCATATATCACTATATACAGTGTGCAGGAAGGAGAGGGCACATATTTACAGATGACATCAGTGACTGCTGCTGCTATCGCTGACCTCAGCCATACTGACAGCTCAGAAGGGGTTAAAGCTCCTGACCTGTTGGTCTGGCTGGAATAAACATGTTTGCGATAAGATCACATTGCAGACTGGTCATAGACAGGATAGACACTAGGATTGCTCACACTTTGTTGTCCACAGCACCTTCCTGGCTCTGCTACATCACTGCAGTCAGTGAAGTCCATCACAGATTCTCCTCAGTCTCTCTTCCTCTTGCAAAGTTTCTTTATTTCAGCTTCTAACTTGTTTCTCTGCTAAGCCCCTTCAGCCCTGTATAGTCAGGACTGCAGTCACAGCAGAAGGAAACTTCTCTTACACAAGCAGGGTGCCTTTAGGACCCAGGAGCAGCACACTCCTTCCATGGACTAGTGCAGGTGCAGGCATGGACGAGCCAGGCAGCTATGAGAGCAGCACAGAGGGGGCGTGGCTGCTAATAGCATGGGAACCAGGCAGATCTGCTGCAGAAGATATATTAGGAAGTTTATTGTCTCCCTGCTTTTTTTTAGAGTTTTAATAAGTGCTAACAAAGTGACCAACCCCTTTAAGGATACTGTTGCAATGGCAGCAGCTGAGGCATGGGAAACAACCTGTCTTCCCAACTTTCTTGACATCTTTAGTATGGTCCGCACGTACTAGTTTGTCACGTAGATTATATGTACGTCTGTATGAGTGGAGGGGGGGGTTAAATTCCTCAACACTTGGATATGTTTGTTTGAGGATCTGCCGGTTCTTTTTAATAATCCTTCCTATTCGATAACTCAGGTAAGTATAGTTTGAAACAAACGGAACTCTTTTTCTATTTTTAATTCTTGTATGAGTGTTTTCATTAGCTGATGTAATGGTTTTAATTTTTTTCTGATGTTTTTCTATAAGAGGTTTCGGGTATCCCCTTGCCAGGAATTTTTGACCCAGTATGGAGTCAGACTCAGAGGTGACATCTAAATCATCTTGTTGTGACTGAGAGAAGGAGTGAGCCATCCAGTCCACAATTTAAACATTTTTGTCCTCAATAATAATGTGGCACCTGTTGGAACCAAGGGAGAACTAGGGCCTTCTACTACTACCACTGCTACTGGCTGGATGGCTGGTGCTGCTACTGCTGTTTGCACCACTACTTACATTCTGACTCTCAGATGACAAGACCTGGGTCTTTCGTTTTGCACTCTTCCATTTACCAAACATTTTATTATGAGGCCTATAGATGAAAAGTCACAGGTTTGATATACAGATTATTAAACAGTGTTTGTAAAATTGCAAGTGTTTTTCTGTAATTTAAAGAAAGAGCAACACTTAAATGCCCCTACCCTACTACAAACA